>VZRI01002446.1:205711-236429 GCA_013397515.1 Upupa epops | reverse complement strand
TGGCCTTCTTGGCCACCTGAGCACTCTGCTGGCTCCTGTTCAGCCGGCTGTCAGCCAACACCCCCAGGTTCTTTTCTGCCAGGCAGCTCTCCAGCCCCTCTTCCCCCAGCCTGTAGCTGCTGGGGGCTGTTCTGACCAAAATGCATGACCCAGCACTTGGCTTTGTTAAACCTCACCCCGCTGGCCTCAGCCCATCACTCCAGCCTGTCCAAATCCTTCTGCATCACCTCTCTACTGTCCAGCAGATCTCAGATCTCAACCTAAATGATTCTGTGATTCTGTGATCCCTGTTTTTCTCCTCTTGCCAGCCTGGGTGAGTAAAGCAGCTTGCTTTAACTTCTTCCTTCAATTCCTGCCAGGATAATCAGGGCAGCAGACCGTGTTTTGGTTTTGAAATATCACCTTCCACCTAATTCTTTTCATCTCCTTTGTTATTGTTTCAAGAAAAAAATGAATGTATTGCACTGAAGAAAATGGAAGCCAAAGAGATAATTGAACACAGAAAGCAGCACGAATAGTCACTGCATCTGGCTGTTCCCCCTCACGCTCTATGTCATTAATTTGTAATTAATTTCAAGAAAGGCATTTGAATGTTTTGATTTGGTTTTGATTTCTTGATGGGTTGTAAAATAAAACCATTGTGGGATTTGTTTTAAATGAAACCCTTAACCTGGCACAGCTATCCCAGGCCAGTACGTTCTGCCTGAGTTCAGATGTTGGGTATGGGCAGTAAAAGACTCTACGTGAAGATTGTCTTTTACTGGTACAAGTCAAATGTGGTAGCTAATAGAAAGCTGCAGATGAAAGGTCTCCTGGTGCTGCAATGTATTGCGTTTAACATCCTGAAATATATCCCATCTTATTCAGAAAAATAGAGAAAATGTAAATTTAGAGGCCTGGTGAAGTTCTTACTGAAAGCAGCTGGGTGTGTTTACTATTACTTTGCTGAGAGGTAGAATGTCTCTTTCTAATTATATCAACCTGAAGAATGATCGGTCTGGGAAATGAAGAAACTTCTTCTCCTGGTGTTCTGAAAATTTATACTGCACCAAGACAACAGAATTGATTAATTGCAATTAATCTTCTAGAATCTTTTATCAAAGCTGCAAAAGTCCTTGATATATGGGGTAATAAAGGAAAACAAAGTGAAAGTACCAACAGGGGACTCCACTTCCCCCAACAGGGGACTTCAGTTTCCTCGGCGTGGTGCTCCAGGAATTTGCAGCAGATACTTAAGATGAAACAGGGTTAAGATGAACAGAGTTGGTGCCTCTAGGTCCTAAAGTAGAAGAATGTCTGCAAGGCAGTAGTGTGTGGGCTAAGAGATCTTTTAGTCACAGGAATGTTTAGATGCCTAGGTTGGTGCTGAAATGTCACATCTCATAATGGACACTATAAATATACCTGTTCCGCACAGATCGACAGGGGATGCTGCTTCTGCTGCTCTTTGTCTTCTGTTCTCATGAATAAACGTGTGTTAGGATTGAACCACTGCATTGCATTTTGATAAAAGCAAGTTGCTCAGAGAAGCAAACTAACCTGGGTCTGAGAAAGAAAAGTGTGAGCAAAAAGTAGCTCGGAGTGTACTTTGTGCTGACAGGTCACCTCAGCGAGTGGGGACAGGTCATGTTCAAACAAGGAGCTTTGCTAGGAGCTAGTGAAAGGATTAGATGCAAGACTGCGTGTTTGTAGCCCTGCTGGGGGTTATTGTGACCAAAGTGAGGAATCCTGCACTTGGCCCTGTTAAACCTCATCCTGTTGGCTTCTACCTGTATTATTGGAGTAAGATGTGAGTATCTCCATAGCGTATCCTGGCTTTTGGTAAAGCAGCAGGGGAATATATTATCAATGCCTAAAATTCTGCAGTGTTAATTGATGTGTGTGTGACCTAAAATTGATCTTAAGGGATTCAACACGTTTTGCAGTGAAGGGAAAACTGTAGAATCATAGAATATGTCAAGTTGAAAGAGACTCATTGGGAACATTGAGGCCAGCTCCCTGCTTCTTACAGGACCACCTAAAACTAAACTGTATGGCTGAGACTGCTGTCCAGGTGCTGCTTCAGTGTTTTAGGTAGAATCTCTTCTGCATGCCAGGAGATGACTGTAGACGGTGTCTGCCCCAACCACCCAAGCAGGTCCAGGCATTGGAACTCCCTGGGGATGAGAAGAGGCCAACAGTGGGCTGGGTCTTGGGTCCACAGATGAACTTTCACTGTCACACTTTCACATTATAGAACGTGAATGTATTCCCACAGAGCTTTGTATTTCCTAAAGGTGGATTCCCTGCAGTATTCGTGCTGATGTTCTACATTCACAGGGCATCCACAACATATGGAAAGCGTTAAATTTGGTTGCTTTGGTCTGGAGTCTGTTGCACATTATGTAATACCCCTGGGACTGCTATAAATAACCAGACTTTGGTAGCAGTCACTTTGCTGCTGTGTGGAGTAATGTTCTTGTGACACTGCGTTGAGCTGGAAACCCAAACTCATAAGCAAACGCTGAGAATTAACCTTCTGCAAGAGCCCAGGCATGAGCTGACTTGTGCTGAGCAAATGCTCACTAGTTCTACTCAATTGCATTAGGCATCGATTGAAAAACAGTTCTTTCATTTCAGTCAAGATGATATATATTTCTCTTAAATTTTTCAAACAAACTTAGGTTTAAGGGAAGTTTGTGCTTTGTTACGATTTTTCTATTGAATTGAAAAGCTGCTTTTTTTGTCTACAGATAAGATAATAAATCAGGGCTTTATGCGATTATTAGTTTGGCTTGTTCACATTACTGCTTCACTGCTGGGTTCCCCATTAGTTCTACTGGCTGTAGTTCTGAACTACCCCATGCGTACATGCAGACCTGGACGAGGTTCTAACGGCTCCTCTTTTTTCTCTGGTTAAGATCAGAGTTGCATTCTGCCTGCATTAGTGGTCAGATAATGATGGGGGTTCTGCCCATAAGCAGTAACCTTACTGGTCTGTTATGTTTTTAATCTAGGAGATCCTGTGCTGGCAGGAGGATTGGACTGTATAGTCTTTTGAGATCCCTTCTAACCAAGAATTGGGCTTTGGAATATTTAAAATAGGACTCAGTTAGACAAACAGAGGACTTACACTTCTGTAGTGGCTTTTAGGTGTCCTTCAATACACAGGAATATTTTTACTGCTATGAAGTAAATTTATTCTGATGGGGTGGACTCATCTCACCGGTGTAGATGTCTGTGTCCAAGCCTTGAGCTCCCTTAACAACAGAGAATTGTAGGTATCCATTTCTACACATGGGACATGATTCATTTGACCCTGACTTAGACATCTCAACGCAGATCACATGAATTCTATTCTAGAAGCTCAGCGAACTGAGTGAAGCAAAGAACTGCATGCTGACCACACTTGCACTACATTATTTATCCCAGAAATACCTTGTGTAGTTTGTTTTGAGAACAAAATTATACCCTCCTACCTCCCTCATTCCTGTTTCCACCTAGATTTCTGTTGAGTCATTTGATCATCCCTCTGCTTCCCAGCAAGAGTGATCACCTTTGGCAGGTCTTACAGATGTCCAATAGTGGAGATTCCAGCTTCTCACCACTTGATGTTTCCATTGTTGCTGTTCCTATGAAAAGAAGAGTATCCCACATAACATTCATTCCTTGAGATTTTTTTCTTCTTTGGGGAAAACCATAACATTTTTTCAAGTTTTCTCAACCTCTTAGCACATTCATTGCTCTTCACCAGACTGTCCAACTGATCCACCTACTTGTTATGCCAGGCAGGAATAGGGCCTGAACACTGCAGGGTCAGAGAGTAAGGACTATTTCTTGTGTTTTGCAAGCTGTTTTATTCTTTATGTGCTCCTGTAGAGTGTTTTTCTTCCTTAATGACAACATGATCTGCTGGCTTGTGTTTGCCAGTTTCACCCTGTAGACTTCGGTCCATCTTCTGTGAGCCTGCCTTTTTGTTTTGCATTTGATTTTTTCTGCCTGAGCATCTTCGCTGCCCTTGGTTTGAATTCTGGATTTAGCCCATTTTTCCAATTGAAGAGATTTCCTTTTTAACTCCAGTGTCGTCCATCGTGCTTGCAGCCGTGCTTCTGCATGTGTGTCATTTGTAAACATAACGAGCAGAGTCATTACATTTATTTCAGGAAGTTTCCTGTTGCCTTTTTCAGTCCTCAAATAAATCTCATAAACCTCAACTGCTAAAATAGTTTGGAAGATCTTGAGATAAATGTCCCGGAGACACTGCCTTGTAGGGCATTCACAGAAGTGAATCCAGCTGCTTTGAAATTAATCTAGCAGCTGGGTCAACTTTTAAAAAGTTCTTCTATTTCAAGCTGGAAGAGGGGAGGTTTAAAACTGGAAGTCAGGAGGAAGTTCTTCACGATGAGGGTGCTGAGGCACTGGAACAGGTTGCCTCGGGAGGCTGTGGCTGCCACCTCTCTGGAAGTGTTCAAGGTCAGATTGGATGTGGCCTTGAGCAGCCTGGTCTTTCTCCGAGGCAACTAGTGATAGGACGAGAGAACAGGGCCTGATGCTGACAGGGGAGAGTTAGGTTGGATGTTAGGAAGCCCTTCCTCATGGAAAGGGTGATCAGACACTGACTAGACTGCTCAGGGCAGTGGGGGAGTCCCCATCCCTGGAGGTGTTTAAGGACAGATTGGCAGTGGCCCTTAGTGCCCTGGTCCAGCTGATGTGGTGATGTCAGGTCCTGGGCTGGGCTGGATGAGCTCAGAGGGCTTTTTCAGCCTCAATAATCCTGTGATTCTTCAACAATGAAGAAAATGATTTTTAATACCCAATTCTTTTTCAAAATTCCTGCCTCATATTTTCCTTAATATTTTCAGGAAGATCTGTGTGTCTTCTCTCAGTCACAATTCCAAAATGCCTGTGTTTGTACAGAGAAGTGCTGTCTGCCATCAGTGCAGCCAACAAGGCCTTCCCCTATGCTTCTCCTTAAAGACTAGAGACTGCAGTTGGCATTTGATTCATAAGCTTTTGATCCGTACTTAATCCTGGGGTGGCATTTATCCAGAGCATGGAGAGTGTTGGATATTGTGTGCCTAATGAAGTAGCTGTTGGTGTACAGCACAGTAGGACACTGTCTCATGTTCTCAAACAGCAGTTTTAGAGTCTGTCAGTGCTCCTGAGAGGGGAGCTTGGAAAAGGAAACTAAAATAGCTTTCATGAAAACATTAGAATATGAAATATATACAAACATAACCAAAACCAATACCAAACCCAACCACGCTGATGGCAGTTAGGTCACCATCACCACTGGTGCTCTGGGCAGATTCTGGGGGAGTCTGAGAATTATAGAATGGTCAGGGTCGGAAGGAATGTCCAAAGGTCATCCAGTCCAACCCCCTGCAGTGAGCAGGGATATCCTCAACTAGTTCAGATTGTCCAGAGTCTTGTTGAGCCACCCCTTGAATATCTCAAGGGATGGAGCCTCAACCACCTCCTTGGGCAAAATAAAAGTCAAACCTCATCTGGGCAATGTGGGACCCAAACTCACAGCACTGGGATTAGAGTCCCATGCTCTAGCAACTGAGCTAGAAAAGCTTACAGTGTAGGATCACCTGTTCTGTTCACTCCTCCCTGCCTCTTACTGCACCCCCAACATGGCACAAGATTTAGCAGCAACCTTGGTCTTCACAGGAACAAGTTTAAGCTGGAGCCCTTCTGCATCCCAGCCGTTGATAGTAAACACCAAGTCTTAGCAATAGTCTGTCCTTGTTGTCATTGTCTGCACAGACACCCCATTAACTTCAGAACCTGCAATTACTTAGGAGAGACTTAACTGAGAAGTTAAGTAAGTTAAGAAGTAAGAAGTTAAGTAAGAATCACTAAACACTATTAGTTCTGTTCCAACTCAAACCAGGACGATCATAATCCTTTAAAATACGACATGTAATTGCTCCCTTCAAAATGTCACCTTACACCACTACAGAAGAATGTCCTCTGAAAACAGTGGAATTGTTTTATTTGGTGAGAATATAATTAAAGACAGAGGAAAGTGATGAAACACAGCAGTTAATTAAACACAACTGATGGCAGAAATGTTTCAGTCTTTCCCTGCTGACAAGACTGAAATGCTGACTGCCTGGAGGTCCAGGTGTGAAGCAGACCAGCTCTGTGGAGATGCCCAGAAGTGGGAATTGCTGTTGCAAGCTTTTGGCAAACCTGGTGTCTCATTTTATTCAGTTACACTTTTAGACACAGAGAAGGATGAGGAAAGAGAGTCCAAAGAAAAGATACTAATGTTATAGAATCATGGAATGTGGGGTTGGAAGGGACCTCCAAAGATCATCTAGTCCAACCCCACTACAACAAGCAGGGCCATCTCTAACTAGAACCAAGAGCCTCAACCAGCCTGACCTTGAATGTCTCCTGGGATGGGGCCTCTACCACCTCTCTAGTGAACCTGTTCAAGTGATCTAGCACCTTCAGATTAAAGAACATTTTCCTTATGTCCAGCCTAAATCTTAAATTTTAAGCCCTTTTCCAGCTTAAAACCACTACTCCTCATCTTACCATTGCATGTTATGCTGGGTCACAGAGAATAAACTCAGAACCTTCTTTGGAAAGGAAAGAGCTTTGCAAAAACTGACTTTGAGAAGAGTGGTGCAGACACCTATTCTCTACTGCTACAAGATCTGAGTGTTTCTCCTGGAGCAAGCTGAGACATCTTTGCTTCTCTTCTGCAGCTCCCTGATTTGGCAACTTGAAGAGGCTAGCAGGACTTTTGTGGTGATGTCAGGTCACAGGCTGGGCTGGATGATCTCAGAGGTCTTTTCCAGCCTCAATAACTTTGTGATTCTGTGACATTTTCTAATAAAACCCTCAGTCATCAGGAGGGAGTAAGACATCCAAATCACTAATGTAATGTGAAAGAAGTGATAGGGAACATCTACAGTTCCTGTTAAGCAGAGCAAAGGCTAATAATATTCAAAGAATAAAGTGAAATAGCACTGAACCCTGTGATACTGGGTTTCCTACCCTGTGTAGGAAACTAAGCAGGGGGAATATCCTTGCTAAAATTTCTACAAAACTCTCTAGAAACCCTCAGCCTTGCTGAAGCAGGGGCTTAGCTCACTTGGGCAGGAGAGCAGGTTATTATTAGCTGGGTGTTTTAGAGGGGCATCTTCTGTAAGAGTGTCTTCCGTGGCTTCTCACACACAAGTGTCCAAGTGTTGTCCTAGGGGTTGTTGGTGTCATTGCTCCCACTTTGCTCAAAGGCCAACCAAGCACTCAGAGTTGATAATCTGCTTGGAGCAACCCAGAAGCAGAGTGGAGGACTCCAGAGTGCCTGTTATTCACCTGTACGTTATTCACTTGATCAGTGTTTCTAGAGAAGAAGCCACCCGGGGAAGGTTGGCACAATATATTCACACGAGCAGAGATCACATCAAAGAGTTTAACACCTCAAATTGACAAAGGCAAAGCAGGAGCACAGAGGTAAGCATTAATTTCTTCTAGTCTCACAGCAGGGTAACAGAGATAACGGCTCCAAGCCAGGTGCCCTGCCTTGCTGACAAGCAGCCCACATCCAGGCCACGCCAGCTCAGCCAAAGTCTGTGGCCACACTCTCTACTCCTGAGCTGACACCTTATTTTCATTTGGAGTGGAAAAGAGAAGCGTCAGTGTGAGATGCATTTATTTTGCACACCAGTGAAGTTCTAGAAACAGAAAACAAACACAAACCTCCCTGGCAAAGAGGAACAAAGGCAGTTTAGAAATGCCACACCGTGTCCTTCTCATTTGTCAGTTTGTACTTCACAGCTAAAACAATTTGGGATGTGCCCTTTGGAAGTGTGAGGCTGCGTGCGTGAGGAAGGCACTTACTCATCTTCTGTTTTGAGCAGGGAGCCATGTCACCATATGAAAAATTGAAAAGAACAATTAGTCTTGGAGCATTAAATCTTCCTGCCTAGGGAGCTGACTGGTTTCTCACTGAGGCGGCTGTCCCAGAACCAAGCTGAGGAAACAAGGTTTAGAAGTGTAAATATTAGTAGCTGTGCAGGAACATAAATCAGGAACCTTGTCAGCTTGATTTACTTCCATTTCTTGCATTTTCAGACTCACATCAGAAGTTGGGTTGCAGGCAGGGTGGGATATTGAGATAGAGGGACATTGGGACAGGATATAGAATCACAGAATTATTGAGGCTGGGAAAGACAGCTGAGCTCATCCAGCACAGCCCATGACTCGATATCACCACATCAGGCAGAGCAGGGCACTAAATGCCATGACCAGTCTTAAACACCTCCAGGGATAGTGACTCCACTACTTCCATGAGCACTCATTCCAGGGTCTGATCAGCCTTTCCATGAGTCCCCATGCTGACAGTAGGATTGGCAATGACAGCATATTATCTATGAAATGCCTAGTAGAGACCAGAGCTTCCCAAGAGCTCCCTCAAACATGCCAAGTACCATGCAAGGGTAGCTGTCAGCTCCGCAGGAGCTTCCAGCTTGAGACACTTACAACACATCAATATTACAGATTCACAGAATCACAGAACAGTCCTGGTTGGAAAGGACCTCCCAGATCCCTGAGTCCAACCATCCCCACACGAACAAAACCCTCAATACCTGAGAGATTGACAAACACAAACTGACCCCCTCCATGCTGCCACTCAAGCGTTACAGCCATCTCTGGTCTCTCCGACTGAGGTTTTCCTATTTGTTTGGAAGGAGGATTAAATAACAAGGTGAATCATGTGAGAATGAGCAGTGAAAGAAAGGGTGACTGACTGGAGGAGACCTTTTTGTTTCAGTAGCTTGTGTGGGGTAGGAGAATACAGATGGCGATGCCCAACGCTGTGGACTTTGTTGGACAGAGTTTTTGTGTTGTGCCTGTTTTATCTATGAGATTCTTGTGGTAAGGACTGTTGGTTTTACTGTATCACCTAGCACGATATCGACCTGGCGTTCGATACATGAAAACATTAACGATGATTGTTTGTCCTGGTAGAAGTTGTGGCAGGCTGTTTTTATAGAAAGATTTGATTTCTTACCTGATTTAGTTGTTTTCTTACATAAACATATTCATCTCAATTTGACATGTGTTTATTTTGGGTTTTCAATACTGTATTTAGGTGACAAACATCCCTTTACAATGTTTGACAGATATTTTTATGTGATTGATACAAATCACAATGTATGTAGCTCCAGATGTCAAATCCATCAGTACTGCTGGTTTTAATGTGCATTTCAGTCAGGTAGTTCTGTGCTCCACTGCCATCGTGGAGCAAGATGTCCATGAGGAGCCAGGATCTTAATTGTGATCAACCACTGGGCAGCACTCAAAACATCCAGCTACCTAACAGGCAAATGCACGATCTATAAACCAGTGTCACAAAATACCTGCTACTCCTTTCTTACTGTTTCTTCTTCTGTTCTGCAAGTGCAGATTACCTGATACATCACCACGAAATCTGCAGACGTTGACAGAGTAGTGTTTACTGCATCAGCAACAGTGTGGTCAGCAGGACTAGGGATGTAATTCTCCCTGTACTGGGCACTGGTGAGGCCTCACCTCGAGTCCTTGAGGCAGTTCTGGGCCCCTCGCTTCAAGAAAGATTGAGGGTCTGGAGTGGGTCCAGAGGAGCAACGAGGCTGGGGAAGGGACTAGAGGGAAAGTCAGATGGGGAGATGCTGAGGGAGCTGGGAATGCTTAGCCTGAAGAAGAGGAGAGTCATGAGGGACCTCTTCAGGGGAGGTTGTAGTCAGGTGGGAGTCAGACTCTTTTCCCAGGCCACTAGCACCAGGACAAAAAAGCAGGACCTGACGCTGCCAGGGGAGGTTGGATGTTAGGAACCCCTTCCTCATGGAAAGGGTGATCAGACCCTGGAATGGACTGCCTAGGGCAGTGATGCAGTTCCCATCCCTGGAGTTGTTTACGGACAGGGCAGCTGTGGCACTTAGTGCCCTGGTCTAGCTGGTGTGGTGATACCAGATTATGGGCTGGATGAGCTCAGAGGTCTTTTCCAGCCTCAATAATTCTGTAATTCTGAATGTCAGCCTTCAACTCTGTTGCGTGTGTGAGACAGCAAATAGGAAGCAGGAACACTGGCACATTTTTCCATGCCATTCATTATTTTATGGAGATTTTTCTCAAGAATGCTTTTACTTGATTCCTCTCTAACAGCCACATTTGACTTAGTAGCTGTTTTGCTGGAGAACAGAAGCTACTTCAGCATTTCAGCCTTCTGATAATTGTAATTTCCCTTTAATTGTGGGCTTATTATAATTTACAGATGAGTAACAAAGCAGGAGCTACCTTGGAACTCACTTTTAAGGCCAGGTACAATTCAAATGTAGAAGCATTAGTTACACACTATACTGAGAAGCACGTGTCATTGTGGTTGCTTTCTTATTGAATTGAATTGAAGCAGAATCCAGCATCTAATCTGGGAATACCTGCCTGTCAGTACAAGCAGTTCTCCACCTCTCCTTGATAAACAGACTATGTGACTCTTAGTACTTGACTAGTTGAATGTAAGAGGTTTCTGTATAGAAGGCTATGTTGTATGTTTATCATTTAGCTGAAGAGGAAAGATAAGGAAAGCAGAGTGGGCATCCACATCTATCAGCTATTTTTTTTTTCATTTTCTAAACTCTTATTTTTATTTTCCAGGTGATGGAAATAAAAGGACAAATGATTCACGTGCCGGAGTCAAATTCGATTTTGTTTCTGGGTTCTCCGTGTGTGGACAAACTGGATGAACTGATGGGCCGAGGCCTCCATCTTTCAGACATACCTATCCATGATGCTACTCGTGATGTCATTCTGGTTGGGGAGCAAGCGAAGGCCCAGGACGGCTTGAAAAAAAGAATGGATAAGCTGAAGGCAACGCTGGAATGCACACACCAGGCGCTGGAAGAGGAGAAAAAGAAAACAGTCGATCTCCTTATTTCTATTTTCCCTGAAGAAGTAGCTCAGCAGTTGTGGCAGGGGCAGCAGGTTCAGGCCAGGAAGTTCGATGATGTCACCATGCTCTTCTCGGACATCGTTGGCTTCACTGCCATCTGTGCGCAGTGTACGCCCATGCAGGTCATCAGCATGCTGAATGAACTCTACACGCGGTTTGACCACCAGTGTGGATTCCTAGACATTTACAAGGTAATAGCTCAAGTCTGAACTTAGCAACCTCTGACTGAAACTATGGCTGGGAATAATCCCAGTACTCATCTTCCCAAATCGCAGTCCTTCCCTATAAAGGTGGAAAGGCAGTATTTTTGTTTTGTATAAGACTATAAATCCCAAATATGCCCACTGAGAATCATGTTTAGCTGCTGAGTTGTCATGGGTCCCCCATGTTCCTATAGACAAGGACACCTCCTGTCTCTAGGTGACACCTCAGCCACAGTCCTAAGGATGGTGAAGTGCACAGTGATGGCTCTATCACAAACTGCATCTATGGAAAGGAACTACAATACTTTCTGTTTCAGCTGGGACCTGAAAGGTTTAGGGTGTAGGCACTTGATCTTTCCCTGATTCAGATTTTCCATAAAAAACAGAGCATGCCCTAAAAATGTTGCTACAAGAGATCTCTACTTGCACTGAAAACCAGTGATAGCAGACACCCATTCATTAGAACTGGAATGAGTAAATACCTCCTCATTCACTGCTCTGCAGTAAAGGAGATGTCACGTGTGTTGGTCCCTTTACAGACTTTATCACCTTCAATTCACTGCAGTGGATTTGGTGTCCAGTATGCATTTGAGAGAGGAAAGAGGTCAGGTAGAATTTAATCAACGTTGTTATTATCTGTGTAATCATCCTGTGAAATCTACAGGGAATAGGTTTTGTGTATGGAATCCCTGTAATTTTAAGAGTGATAGGAACAGCAGAGCAAATTTCTGTTTATAACTGAACACACACACAAGTAGTAGTTATAAAATTAGATATTTACATCATTTTCTGTCTGAGGCTTCCAAACCAAATCACCAGCTTTCAAACTGTTCCTGATAGTATTTATTTGACGACAGGCTGCAGAGAAAATGTTTTCACGGAATCACAGAGTGTTAGGGATTGGAAGGGACCTTGAAAGATCATCCAGTCCAATCCCCCTGCCACAGCAGGATCCCCTAGATCCAGTTGCACAGGAACAGTCCAGGTGAGCTTTAAACCTCTCCAGACAAGGAGACTCCACAACCTCCTGGGCAGCCCCTTCCAGTGCTCTGTCATTCTTACCAGGAACAAGTTCTCACTTTGGTGTGGAACCTCCTCTGTTCCAGCTGACACCTGGTGCCCCTTGTCCTATCATTGGGTGCCACTGAGCAGAGGCTGGCTCCTTCCTGACACTTACCCTTTCCGTATTGATCAACATTCATGGTGTCACCTCTAGTCTCCTTTTTCCCAAGCTGAAGAGACCCCAGCTCCCTCAGCCTTTCTGCACTGCTGCTGCCTTAATATATTCAGTTCTTTCTCAGATCTTTTCATCCTGGGTTTTCCTCCATCACTGTACTCTGCCATATCCCCTGAGCCTCCCCGTGCATCCCTTGCTTCTCTCTACAGCCCACCCATGAGCAAGGCAGTGGCTTTTTTTATTCCCTCCAAATCTTGTTTTCATTTAGTTTTTAACCAGAAGACTGAAGGGTTTTATGGGTTTAATGAAAATGACTCAGTTGACTGAGTTACAGTAAAAATGACTCTTGTTACAGCAAGACAGAACTCGGGCAATATAAACTTTTCCTTAGAAAATCAGCCTTAACATAAAATGACCATTCTTATGAAAAAACATTTACCGTTTTAAATAAAAATAGAGCTTGCATTGATGTATTTTTCATTTGATTCTGATTCTATTCAGTAGTTAAATTTATTGCTAGGAATGATCACCACTACAGCAACTGTAATTGTAGATGTTAACGTCAGGCAGTGAATTTTAGATGCATAATCACCAGTGTTTGTACCCCCTGCCTGCCTCTGAGACATACTCACAAAACCACAGAATCAGTGATTAATCAAACAATCAAACACATTAAACCCACATTTCCCTTAGGTTAGATCACAATATCACAGAATGTTAGAGACTGGAATGGACCACGATAGATCATCCAGTTCAGTCCCTCTGCCAGAGCAGGATCCCCTACATCCAGTCACACAGGAACATGGCCAGGCAGGTTTTAAATATCTTTGAAGAAGGAGACTCCACAACCTCCCTGGGCAGCCCCTTCCAGTGCTCTGTCACCCTCACCAGGAAGAGGTTTCTTCTCATCTTGATATGGAGCCTCCTCTGCTCCTGCTGACAGCCCTTACCCCTTGTCCTAGCATTGGATGCCACTGAGCAGAGCCTGGCTCCTTCCTCCTGGCACCCGCCCTTTCTGTATTGGTCAACATTCATGGGGTCACTCCTCAGACTCCTTTTTCCAAAGCTCAAGAGACCCAGCTCCCTCAGCCTTTCCTCATCAGGGAGATGCTCTGTTCCCTTCATCATCTTTGTGACTCTGCGCTGGACTCTCTCAAGCAGCTCTGTGTCCTTCTGGAGCTGAGGGGCTAGTCCTGGAAGAGGGCTACAGATATTTATCATGTAACCTGTGTAGACATCAGAAGAGATCGGTTTTAAAATGTGCAGTTTTTAAGCCAGAAGAATCTGCAGAGATTTGTTTGGTGAGCACTTCTGAACATCAAATTCATCATTTTGTTAAAAGAAAATTCAGCAAAATTCATTAAATGAATTTCATGCCACAAATGATTCAACCCAGCATTTTGAATTCAAAACCTCGTTGCTTCTAATCTTGGACTGAGACAATGAGTGTAATATTTCCCATTGTCTCGTAGTATTCATTCCGAGATGTTTACAGAGAAGCGTGGCACAAGAAGAACAAAGATGCTGGCAGTTAACAAGTCAGACACAGAGGGCAGGCATCACGAGGTGTTGGATATGGAATGAGAAATGTTTGCAGAGGGCTGAAGGGGGATAAATTAGACTCTGAAATTCCTTGGACATGAAAGTAGAGTAAGCAGCTACAAGTGATGAGGTGGGGAAGGGATATCCAGTGGGTGGGTGTGTAGGTAAGAATAACAAGCACATGATGGGCTGAGAAGATGAACTTCACAAGTGTTTCGAATGGGTTCCAAACACAAGAGGTTGCATTTGTGCAGGTGGAGGGGGAGCACTGGAGTAGGTGAGATGCAGAGTGGTACGAACCTGTGTACCAGGCTCAGCAAGCTGGAAGACCTGTGGTTTGGAGTGGAGCTTTAGGATGAATTTGCTTACGTATAGCCTCAATGCAAAGGTCAAGAGGGACACCCGGGTAGATCACAGAAAGGAGACCATGTGAGAAAAACGGGCTTGGCAGTGCATTTGGAAACTGATGCTGCTCCCTGTCTCAGCTAATTGTTTTTGGCTTGTAACTGAGACACGGGAGAAATAGGTGTTGGGCAAGGAGTGCAGATCAAAGCAATGTAGATGCAGATGCTAGGTAAACTAGTGTCTGTGGGAGCAGTAGTGGGAGGCACAAGATCTCAGTGAACTTTGAAAGCAATTGCTTTGGATAAAATACACAGTGGTTGGTCCGACTGTGTCTTGGATTTGACTTGTTTTTTAATCTGTAGCTGAGTTCCTGCAGGTTATGAGTCAAGTGCTGGGAAGCAATGCTTCAGACAAATCATCTCTTTATCAAATTAGCTATTTAGACAGCTAATGTGGCCATGGCTGCTGGCAGTGAAAACTTAAGTCTGCTTAAGATCCTTTCAGCTACTGTTTCTCCCTCCTAGCAACACAAATACCGTGTGTAATGCAGGCAGTACATCTTTGATGTGGGATAATTTTAAATATCTTTGTTGTGGAGTCTGTGCAGGTCTGCTTTCCCAGCTGCTTTCCCCTCAGTTTCCTTTCTGAAACAAACCTGTTTCCCTCCGTTACCCTTTAACTGCTGTGCAGAGTGAAGGCAGTGTGTTCTGTGGCTGCTGCTTCAGCCATGTATGCACTGGCTGGGTGTGTATATGTGCTGCCTGGGTAACACCAAGGCAGATGGAGCAGAATCAGACCTACCTTTGTAGGTGTTGTTCCTTTGTCCTTTCTCTGGACAGAGCAGCAGTTGTCCTGGAAAGCATTTGAAGGTTTTCCCACTTCCTATGAAGTAGTGAGTCCCACCTTCCACACCTGAGCAGAGTCCTCAGTGTTTTCAACAAGGAACTCTTGTGAGCTGCCAAAATGTCTATGCTTTGTTATCAGCATTTTAATTTAATGTTTGTTGAATATTTATTTATCAAGACAGTATAATTGCACAGCTTAAATTGACAGGTAGAATTCACAGCTTTGTAAAATTATCTGCTGCGTTCTCTTTGGTTTCATTAGTTGGCTAAACTGGCTCTCTGAATGGTGCCACACTCCTGTCTCACAGCCCTTTACTGTCTTCCTCAGGGGTCTCACTGGCTGTTACTCTTGGCATCTTTATTTCACTTATTTTACACTGAGTTATATTATTTTTTAATGAATTACAGCGTTAGCGTGTCACATCCTCATCTTCTGATTTTATGCACTGGCTACAGCCTCAATTTGTGCTCCTTGTAAAGATTTGAGATGAAAAAAGGGATGGGATGGCTGGACTGCTCTGCAGTCATTTGAGACTGATACTGCACACGTTTTCTAAAAATGCCTATTTTCATTATCAAACTGCTAGTTGAGGTTGCAAAAATCAGTATTCATTTTTCAGAAAATATCAAGTACTTAGAGCCATGACTGTCCCTCCTTAAATGCTGATGCTTGTGCATATTCATGTGGATGCTCTTGGAGTTACTGTCAGTGCTATAATGATCCTTATGGAGTTCACTTAAAATACTTAACATGTATTGATACCCCAGTGAGCCACATGATGCACATAAAATACTGTCACATCCCTTTGTCAGATGAGTGTGTGCATTTTGGGGGTTACTAGTGTGCTAGTGTTGCTCCTTCCTGTTAAAGTCAGTGGGTTTGTGTGGCTAACAGAAGAAAACGGGTAATAGAAGACAGTTTCCATTGTCCAGCTCTGTGGTGCCACCCAGCCTGGTAGAGCAGCACGCTGCTCCATTGATGTCCCACTACAGGGAGCTCCTGACCATTCTGAGCAGGTTATAAAGGTGACTTGCTCCTCAAACTCTCTGGCTGAGTGTGGACTTGGTGGCACACAGGTATGTCTCACTCCAGTATGGAGTTAGAGCAAGGCTGTTGCTTTGGGAACTCAGAAGTCTTCTTGGGTTAAGTTCAAAAACCAAAAAAAGCAATGTAAAAAATTTCTTGGATTTTCCCTGCCAGTCTGGTTTTTCCCTACCAACCAAGAACTCTGGGATACCTAAAGACTTCCCATCACTTTTAATCATGTATTTTTTTCTGCAGCCTTATAGAGGATTTACACTTTCTGTCTTTAAAGAGACATCCAAATGATGTAAACAGACACGCAGGCTCCACGAGAGTTATTCTGTACTTTACAGGCAAACAAACCTCTACAAAGCAATAAAACATCTGTGAAGATTCCCCAGATTTAGGCAATTCATTACCCAAGAATCCTCCTAAGAGTCTAGAGCTTCTGATTCCATATATAATTTCTCCTTCAGGGATTCTATGCTTGTATACATTTCCTTCTCTTTTACTCTTTCTTCTCTTATCCAATTTTCTCTTATCTGAACAGCACACATTTATTTGTGAGTGTCCCACTCCCATTTCTCAAGCTGTGTGGGAGCCTGTGTCCAATCTGTGTGTTCTGGGACTGCCTCCCAGATCCTCAGTTATTGTGTGAATCCTGTTTGTATCCTGAGTTCTTATTTGGACAAGACCCAGGATGGTGTCTCCTCTGCTGGGGCTTCCTGCTCAGTATAGAGGAATTAAGAGCATGCCCTGTTACAAGATGCAGGTCTTCCTTATGCCATGTTCTGTAAAACCTTCCATTACTGTTTAGTTCCTTTCTTTTCTAGTGTCAAGTTTTTACAACTTCATATTTTTAGTCTTTCTAAGGGACTGCAGAATCACAGAATCATTCAAGTTGGAAAAGACCCTTGAGATCATCAAGTCCAACCAACAATCCTACTCTACCAAGTTCACCACTACATCTAAGTGATCTTTAAACACATCAGGGATGGTGACTCAGTCCCTCCCTAGGCAGCCTGTTCCAAGCCTGACTGACTTTTCAATGAAAAAGCTTTTCCTAATTCTTCCCAGTGAGGGTAATGGAGCACTGGAACAGGCTGCTCAGGGGGTTGTGCAGCTTAAGGCCATTTCCTCTTGTTCTATCACTAATTAGCTGTGAGAAGAGACCAGTGTCCACAAGCATCCCTTCAGGTAGCTGTGGAGGGTAATAAGGTGCCCTCTCTGCCCCATTTTTCTCAGGCTAAACAGCCCCAGCTCCCACAGCCTCTCCTCATCAGACTTGTTATCCATCAGCCTTACTGATTTCTACTGAAACATTGCAGTGTTTATGATCTAGCTGTAGAGGATGTGTAACAAAACCATGTCAGCGTACGGCTGGCCTTTCAGATACCTGAGCACGCCAAGATGCAGCAGTTTCATTCATGCAAACGTTATTTGTTACTGCACCTTAGTCTCTTCGATGGTTGAAATGAATATAGAAGATATGTAGAGAATTTAAGAGAAGGTACCTCATGCATGAATTTCAAGGCAGATTAATTAAGGCTCCTGCAGCCTTGAGGAATAGATGTTGTTCAGTAGTTGTTTCAAGACAGAGGGTACTTACAGCAGCTTAGAATCACTCACATCTGGAGAAGGGCAGCTGTATTAACTGGAATTTTTGTCCTGAGTAATTTTGATGTTTGCTTATGTGTGAAACAGTTCTTCACGTTGACACTGCAACTGCCTTACGTAAAGCACAAGAGCTACCAGGACACGTTCATCAGACAAATTTGGTGTGACTTTGGTGTTCCATACTGGTGTACCGAAGAAAGAAATCATTTAAGCACTATGGCTTGTGTATTCCATCACTGTTGTGTGCAAACCTGATGTCAGCATCATAGAAACTATAGGGTTTTAGCATGTTTCCATTTTAACTCATAAAAAACCTCAATGTTTGAAATACCAGATAGTAATTTGTGAAGAAAACAGCACTATGAATTAAAAATCTAGATAAAAGAGTTCTTCCATATACTGAATGCTAAATGATTTATGCTTAAATAGCTAAATAGCTGCTGTAGAAAGAGTTCAAATACAGCTCTTTCTGCAAAATACCCCTGAACTTGCCAGCGTGTCGCATCATTAAACTTGCTAAAAATAAAATCCCCTCAGGCCCGGTAAGAGCAATTGCTTCATAATTAGGCTCTTGGGAAAGGAGCTAGGTTTTATAGTAAGTCATTTCTCTTAAACAAATGACCTTTACCAGATGAGCACATGGCTAAACTTCCTAGGTGGACACTCCGAATTCAGTCCCGATGGGGACCGAGGGGGTTACCGTACACTGAACTGTTTCTAATGTAGTGTCATGAAAACACTGAAACTTAGGCACTCAGGTTCACGGCTGTTGTGGTTTGAACTGAGCACCAGGCAGTCACTCACAAGAGAAAAAGCTTGAGGATCGAGATGAAGGACAAGGAGAGCTCTCTCACTGACTGAAGTTGTAGGCAAAAGAGAGACTCAGTTTTGAGAAAAGTAAACCAGTTTGATTTAAACAACACCCACCATCAATTCACTGACAGCACAGTGAGAGATACAGGCTGTTCTGAAATGTACCCTCACCTCTCCTTCCTTGGCCCAGCGCTGCTACCTCCTTCCCCATCAGAGGGAAAGCCCTCACAGTTCTTCCCTGGGACAGTGTGGTGTCCCTCTCAAGGGACACAGTTCTCCATGGACTCCTGTCACTGGTGTGGGGATTTCCTGCAGGCTTTGGTTTTCCTAGCAAAGAACTGCTCCCTCAGTCACCTTCTCTTTCAGGATGCTCCCTCTGCTTCAGATTGGTCTCCTTCAAGGTTTTCAGGTAACCTTTGCCACTGATTATCTTTGAGGACTGCAAAGATTCAGCTTCTCTTCTCATTCCCTGCTCTCAAAGGGAAATGGATGCTCTGGTGTCTTCACCCTCTTCCTCCTCGCTGACCTGGGCTATGCTATAGCCACATCTCTGTATTTCTCATCCTATTCCTTCCCCTAAACAAAGGGCTTCTCTCAAAAAAATACCCAAACAAGAAGAGAGCTCCCAACAAGTTTTCTCCTCTTCAGTAGGTTTATTCACACAGTGCTGCTGGGCTCAGTCTTACCCAGAGGAAGGTCCAAGCTGAAGCTGGGGGGAGCTTTTACAAGGCTTCTCATGGGGTCATGCTGACAGCCCCCTTCCTCACTACCAAAACCACTCAACTCAACTGCTTAGGAGCTCCTTTTGAAAAGTGAGAGAAGCCAAGAAAAGCAAACACTACGGTAGAAGCTGATGGCCTCTTGGGTCCATTTGAAGACAGAATTCTTCTCAAATCACAGAATCACAGCATTATGGAGGCTGGGAAAGACCTCTAAGAGCATCAAGTCCAGCCTTAATCCTTAAGACTTTTAAAAAGCAGGTGGTTAAAAACCAAGTTATAGCATCTCAGAGATTCTGGGGAGCGTATCAATTATAGTGGACCCAACGTGTACAGTTGCTTTGACAAAATCAGCCCGAGCTGGAGCATTCGAAGCTGACAGGTGTTTTTCCTCACAGTGTTACACAGCTTCTACTGCCAAATCTGTGCAGTGGAGAAACATATACAGTACTGCAGAATGCTAACAGAGCAAGGCTTTCGTTTGTATTCACCAACACCAAGAAAAGAAGAGGTTTTCATTAACTTGACAAAAGTTAATCCTCTCTGTTACATGGGCAGACTAGAAGCTTCCTCAGGATTAAGTGTTCTTAGGTCGTACTTAGACGTTTGAGTCCTGCTGTAGTAATTGGGTGAAAATATGTTCTCTAGAAGTCAGGATGGAGTACGTCATGCCCTAAAAGTTCCTCTTTCTCTTCAGCAACTACAGAAAGAGTATACATGAGTAGCTTAAAATTAGAGGCTTAATTTTTGTGTGACTGGTGCTGGGTTGTTGTGCCAGTCCTGCTCTGAATGGTGATTGTAAAGTTATTACTGATCTGGGTAGAAAGAAATATGGGCAATGTCAGTGACATCCTGAGATAGAATGTGGATATCAACTCGGTTCTTTCCTGTGGTGAGTGCTGAGATTGCTGACTTAATACAAGAATAGGGAGGATCTCCTTTTACCTCAATTTGTCTGAGTCTGGGCAGAGAGTGGTTGTGAGTGGCACCCCATGCAGTTGGTGTCCAGTGACCAGGGATGTCCCCTTGGGATCAGTGCTGAGCCCAGCTCTATTCAACATCTTTATTGATGACCTGGGTGAGGAGATAGAATCTTAGTAAATTCGTGGATGACACCAAGCTGTGGGGGAATGANAGGTGGCTGAAAAGGAGCCAGAAAGGTGCTCAGGTGGCACTAAAGGCCAATAGCATCCTGGCTTGGATCAGCAATAGTGTGGTCAGCAGGACTAGGGATGTCATTCTCCTCCTGTACTGGGCACTGGTGAGGCCTCCCCTTGAGTCCTGGGGCAGTTCTGGGCCCCTCGCTTCAAGAAAGAGATGGAGATGCTGGGATGTGTCCAGAGGAACAACAAGACTGGGGAAGGGACTGGAGGGAAAGTGCTGAGGAGAGGCTGAGGGAGCTGGGGATGTTTAGCCTGGAGAAGAGAAGACTCAGGGGGAACGTTATTGCTCTCTTAACTGCTTGAAGTGTAGTTTTCGTGATTGAGACCACCAAGCATGAGTATTGTGCTCTTTGGATAGGTTCCCTTCCGTTTAACTCAAAGCTTTACATGACTTTTGCAAATGGATATGATGGTTGTTGTAAAAGAACCCCAAACGCATAGCTCACTCCTGATGAAACAGGCAGTACCAGGTAGCATTGACTGAAAGAGTATTCAAGGGTCCTTAACATTACAGCCGGTTCTGTTCAGGCTTAGGTGAGAAAATTAACAGCTTTTCAACAACTAAAGAAGCCGAGGTGGTAACTTTAATGATGGTCATTAGAGAAAGATAAAGAAAGGCTGACATTCTGGCAGACTACTCTGCTGGGTGATCATTAGGGAAACTGTAGTCTTGCAGCTCCCTGGGCTCAACTGAGCAGTAAAGTTTCCATAGTAAAGGGCAGATAACTTTCATTCTCTTAGTGTAATTTTTGTAGTTGATTGTTCTTCTTGTAATTAAAAGTATTCACTATAACCTCAATTATTCAGATGGCAGTGGAGACAAAAAGCATTTGGATAACTGAAATGTTGGGTAGTTATCAATATAGCTGACAGATCAATTGGGGGACAGGACACACCAGTAAAAGCTGGGGTAACAGTGGAGACAGTGCATTGTCGTGGTCTGTGTCTGGCAATACTGGGTGTGGATACTTGAAGAAGCTGCAAGAACTGCCAAGGAAATGTCAGGTACCTACAGCAGACATCTTTCTAGCATTTTCATCTTGACGTTTATGTTCTAAAATACAAGGAGTATATTCTTGAACGCTGCTGAAACATCTCTGCATCTGTTAAAATCCCCACTGTTTGATTGTTCTTTAAAGCAGCTGCATTATTGATTATCTGAATAAGGTCTTGTGGTCAATAGGTTTCACAGACTTCCCCTCCCAGGACTTACTGCTGGCCCCTGTGCCACTTGTTGCCCACCAGCAACACCAGAGTCTTTCCCACAGGGCAGGTCCTCAGGCACTGGTCTGAGGCTCTATCAGCTGCAGGGAAATTCATTCCCAGAGATGCATTCCATTGCATGCATTCTCATCGAATTTATTCATTTTTCTGCTGGCCAATTCATCCCTCGTTCGTGTCCCTCAGGATGGCAGCCCTGACCTTGAGGAAATGAACTGGTTCCCCCAGATGGGTATCAGCTGTAGATTTGATGAGAGTGCAAATGAAGTTACTACCAGGGAAAGAGCAGTTGTGGATGCTTTGTCTCTGGAGACATTAAAAACCCATCTGGATTGTTCCTGTAGGATCTCTTCTGGGGGATCCTGCTACAGTAGATGGGTAGGACAAGATGATCTTCAGAGGTCCCTACCAACGCCTACTGTTTTGTGATTTGGTTAAAAGCAGCACAGATTTTGCCAGAAAAAGCAGGTGCATTCAGTCAGTGAGATTACAGATTGCTTTCTTACCTATGATATTATTAAAGGTTGTGAGCCATCAGTACCCGCTGCGTGTGCACAGAGACGAGGGTGCTGAGACACTGGAACAGGTTGCCCAGGGAGGTTGTGGCTGCCCCCTCCCTGGAAGTGTTCAGGGCCAGATTGGATGGGGACTTGAGCACCCTGGTCTAGTGGGGGGTGTCTCTGCTCCTGGCACGGGGGGTGGAACTAGATGATCTTTAAGATCCCTTCCAAACCGAACCATCCTATGAATCGATGAACGACGTGTCTGTATTTGGGTAGGAGAGGGGAAACGTGCATGGGCACCAGGTGAAAGGAGAGGCAGGTGTTTTAAGATGGAAAAAAGACCACAGCCAAACCAGAAAAGTTAGTAGTCTCAGTTGGAAGAGTTAAATGAGGTAAGCGAAAAGCATTAAAGTGTGATTAGCTGAGCCATTTTCCCTTTCCCTGCTGCTTATTTCTATTATTTTTCTTCACTCTCAAGCTGTTTAAGAGGAAACTGGTAGAACTGAAGCTGCTGTTTGTTATTGTTTTTTATATTATAAAACAAAATTTGGTAGAATATCTCCCAGCAGTAGAAGAGTTTCAGGCTATTGGCAGATTACTCAGAAGTGATAAACAGTTTAGTAATCACCTTCTCTTCAGCTAAATATAGCACATACACTTCAGATGCTGAGGCTGTAAACAGGGGGTGGAGCATAGAGAAACTGTTTTTGATATGCCATGTTTTCCTGCCAACTTTAAATTATAATGATAATGAACAAGTACTTACTTGAGCAGAAAGAAATATTTCTGGTGATCAAAATAAAAGAAGCATTGGAGATCACGAGCAGGAAGCTCAGCTGAATGTGAAGAAATATCTCTTACAAAAGAAGAGAGAGAAATGTGGAAAGAGGTGAATAACAAAGACAGAATTATTGAGGCTGGAAAAGACTTGTAAGATTATCCAGCCCAGCCAAGGACCTGACATCACCACAGCAGCCAGACCAGGGCACTAAGGGCNTTCAGGTAGTTACAGAGAGTGATAAGGTCCCCTCTGAGTCTCCTCTTCTCCAGGCTGAACACCCCCAGCTCCTTCAGCCTCTCCTCGTTAGACTTTCTCTCCAGTCCCTTCCCCAGGCTCGTTGCTCCTCTGGGACCTGCTCTCTTTTTTGAACAAGGGGCCCAGAACTGTCCCCAGGACTTGAGGGGAGGCCTCACCAGTGTCCAGTACAGGGGGAGAATGATATTCTGCTGGCCACACTATTGTTGATCCAAGCCAGGGTGCCATTTGCCTATCGTGCCGCCTGGGCACCCTGCTGGCTCCTGTTCAGCTGGTTGTCAACCAGCACTGCCAGGTCCCTCTCTGCCAGACTACTCTCCATCCACTCATCCCCCAGTCTGTAGATCTGCTGGGGGTTCTTGTGGCCAAAGTGTAGGACCCTGCCCTTGGCCCTGTTAAACCTCGTCCCGTTGGCCTCTGCCCATTGACCCAGCCTGTCCAGGTATTCCTGGGACTAGAACTAGACTTTACACAGACTATCTATGTCTGTGTAAAGTTTAAGTGTGTGATGGAGTTATCTAGGTGATCTATGTATGTTAACAGAAGAAACCATTCTTTTCCTCATTCACATGCTGTTTCTCAAGGAAGAGCATCCTTGAGTGAAGGTTGGATAAAAATGCTTCCACATTTACTTTCCTAAGTACTCCTGTACTCAGTTGATCACTGTGTAGTATCAGGGTGTCCATGAGTGTCCTGTGTGTCTTCATCCTAAATGGACCTGTGATTATCTTTTCCCATGCTTCATGAGAATAAAACCCTGACTCTGCTCTTCCTGCACACACGTATGTCAGGAAGGTGCTGACGGATGAACGCTGCTTGAATGGATTTGGCTTGAGAAGAGCTCCGTTAGCAGTTCATTTTATCTCGGAAGGACATCTCAGTCAAAGTAAAATCACTAATGCGACCTGCATTAAGGGCTTTTATGCGTGGACGGCACTTGGAGTTCGAGACAGTCTGTTAATTTCATCTCCATGGTGAAGGCAATCCAAGGTTTTATTTCCAATTTATTTCTTTCTTTCGTGGAAGGGTGTTGAACAGTCTGTAGAGACAGCGGCACGGCTTATTTTAGGGTGAATGAGTCTTAAATATAATAACCCTTAGGAGTGAGATGCAGCCCTGTGGGTACTTTGGAGATAGGAACAAGACGCAAGCACCCTTCAGAGGAAGGTGAAGGATCTTCAAGGGACCTGTTGGTAAGGGTAGGTTTTCTTCCTGAGAGAAGACAACAAGTGTTGAATTGTCAGACCCATTTCTTTGGCACATATTTTTGCTTGTAAACAAAGAAACCCTCTTGAGATGAGTATAATTGAACCTATTTAAAAAGGAATAACCATGTGTAAGTTTATCGATGGCTCCTACGTGAAAAAAGGAAAAGTAATGAGTAAAGTAATGAGTACTCCACTTTAAGAGTTAGAATACAAATTACCGATTAAACAGTCATAGGAAACCTGCTGAGAGAGACAGGACAAAAACTAGAGTGACTGCTCCCTCCAGCTACTTCTTCCAGCGGGTTTCATATTTCTGATTGCTGTAGGAATTTCAGATTAGAATTGACACGAGAGTGACCCCCATGATTACATTTTTAATGTTCAGTTCCAAGCTGGGCTTTGTAAAAGGTGCTAGTAAGATTCCTCGGACTGTTCGGATTCCTGAATAATTGAGATTAAACTCTTTAAAGTCGAGATTTCATCACGGCAGGTTTCACTTACAAAATTATATTTCCCCCCATGTGCACTAACCCTGAGGAGTCGATTGTGTTGCTCATGAATTCATGAGGAGTACAGATGCAGGGATGTTATTTCAACAGGTCACATTTGCCCTTCTAAGCTATCACTGAGTCAACACCCTGGGTTTATACCTGGTGAATGTCATTCAGCTACAAATACCAGGGTCTCAGATGAGGAGCATAACATAGGGTTTAGCTACTGGTAGTGAGAAGAGTCCTGCTGCCAGTTTATTAACCTGTGTTCTCTGTGCACCTTAAATGATATAAATAATACAGCAATATATACATATGAAATATATAAATATAAAAATATGTACAATGATAAATTGTAGAATTGCTGGGCTACCGGATTCATCTGCAAGTCATAGGCCACCTAAAATCAGTATGAGCTAAGAGTAAGTGACTATAAGACACTTACTTCTATTCAACTTCTATTAAATGGACTGATCCTGTGTAAACCAGACGGACAGTACCTACTGAGGACTGACAGAGAAAGTGACTTCCCAGACTAGAAGTCACACTACTGAAGGATGGTCTGATCCAATCCCCCTGCCAGAGCAGGATCACCAAGATACGGCATAGTGCACACATGCTAGTGCAGGTTTCAGTCCTCTTCCTCCAAAGAGGACATAAAAATAATAGCAGTGGTTGCCACAGGAGCAATAGGATGAGGGGAAATGGCCTTAAGCTGCTCCAGACGGGGTTCAGGTTGGATGTCAGGAGGAATTTCTTTCCTGAAAGGGTTGTCAGGCATTGAAATACTCTGCCCAGGGCGGTGCTTGAGTCCCCATCCCTGAAGGTGTTGAGAAGGGTAGGTGTTGCACTGGGGGCAGGCTTTAGTGGTGCTGATAGGGCTGGGAAAAGGTTGGGCTTGATGATCTTGAAGGTCTCCTCCAGCCAAAACTGTTCTGTGATTCTCTGTTCTCTGATTCTATTGTTTGTTACCTGCTGCAAGTCTTAAGCAGTGTCCACCTACAGTGTTCAGCAGCATCAAGACATGTACCTCCCTATCTCCACCTCACTCTGCTTCTGGGATCCCCAGTACAACAAAAGCAGGGACCTACGTGAACAGTTCTGGAGGAGGGCCATGCAATCAATCGGAGTACTGGAACAACTCTGCTACAAAGAAAGGCTGAGTTGGGATTGTTAAGTCTGGACAAGAGAAGGCACTAGGAAGAACTTATTGTGGCCTTCCACTGTATAATGGAGGCTTGTAAGGAAGATGGAGCAGAGCAGGACATTTCACTGAGGCTTGTGGTTAGAGAACTTGGGGCAACAGTTAGAAACTGTGTGCAGAGCCTGTTGCAGATGTCTGGTCCAGCAGACTGAAAAACACACCACTGTCAATAAAGCTGCCAGAACTTGATGTCTTCATGGTCTTCAGGCTACTTTTATACAGACCCAGAGGGGTTCTGTAATTTCTCTCGCTCATGTTTCCTCCTGAGGGATAGCTTTCTTTCCAGAAAATCGAGGATAAAGAGAGAGAAGGTCTGTCTGAAGAGACCAGAGAGTCAGTGTGCTGAACTAGATGCCTGAAGGTAGGGAATTCACTGTCAGGTAACCTGCATGGTAGAGAGGCAACAGCTGCTATTTGAAAATAACAGAGACAGAAGCAGTCAGAAGTCTGTAGCAATAGCAGTAATTAGTGAATAATCTCTATACCAGCAAAAGCTACCTGCTAATGAGAAGTTACAGACTCCTCATTGCGTTTTATGGGGGTGTTTTGGTTTTTCTAATTCTCTTTCTGAAACACTTTTCTATCAGGACAAATATTAATGTTGAATCCTAATTACGTAGCACCATTCCCACCCAACAGCAGACTCAGCCAGGATAGCATCAAACAAAACTGCAAACGATTTCTCATTTAGGAAAAGAGAGTTTTCTGTATCAGCGCTATGGGAAACATCGTCAGCTCGCAGCTGATGGCATCTGCTGTTCCAACTGAAACCATCTTCTCTGGTTTATAATGGTGATGAGGCACTACGCAGTCACATGGCAGGTTTTCACTGCACCTGTTTGCAAACTCAGGTAATTATGCTCCGTTGTCTAATTGCTTATTTTATGGATGTTTTGCTCACATGTTTCAAGCAGTGCTGTTTGATTGCAGGTAACTAATGGTAAGGTTCTCTTCCCATTATCACTCTCTAACAGTTGATTTCTCTGATTGCTGCAGGTGGAAACAATAGGTGATGCGTACTGCGTTGCAGCAGGGCTCCATAAGAAAAGCCTTAGTCATGCTAAAGCCATTGCGTTGATGGCGCTGAAGATGATGGAGCTTTCAGAAGAGGTTCTCACTCCGGATGGAAGCCCTATTAAGGTAACCCCTTTGCTCTTTATTCTCAGTTAGCCAGTAGTGTGTGGATCTGATTAATTCTATTGCATTCTGTCAGTAGAAATCTGTTTATTGCTAGGAGAACTTAGAATGGCATTGTTATATCAGAGTCTTTTTTTATGGGTCTGTATTGCATGGATGGCCATCGACAACCATGTAAGCTGTGTGTTACCTGAGTAAGCACAGTGGACCACATAGCCCAGGTGTCACCAAATGCCTGGCTGGAGGGTATTAGATGCATTCATGGACCCCTGCTTCCCATTCGGTGTAGAGTGAGAACATGGATAATTCCAGGACTGTCCCATGCAACCATCCAAAAGGCAGTATGCATCACCAATAGGAAATTCACTTCAGAAGCAGCGTCCTGATCGGAGCTCAGCACTAGCACTGAGGCACTCAGGGAATTGCGCATCTGTTAAGGGACCACAAGCCTCTTCTCTCAGTAGCTGTTGACCTGTATAAAATAAGAACGTGAAGACTGCTTGCTCTTTCTCTGTGTTAATGTGCTTCCTTCTCACACTGCTCCAGTTCTTTTTCCTAGATCGGTACAGAAGGCAGAGGGAGGTGGAAAACCTCATGTACTTTTGTACCGCTTTAAAGTTCCACTGCACCAGTGCTTCCCTTGGTATCATGCCAAGCTTCTCTCTGTTGGCATTTGGAAATGGTAATGTTTAGGTAGGAGATGGAGATTCATCAGGGAAGAAAAACCATGGGGATGTGCCTTTCTTTTTCAGGGGTCAGATTGCACGTTGTTTCCAGGACACATACTCGCTCCTGTTTCTGGTTAAGTTGTTCTTCCCACAATACAAACCTTTTGTTTTCAAAGAAAATTAGAATATTATGCAGAACAATTCTTCCTCACTGTCTAAAGGCTGTAACAAAAGCCATACGTAGCTGGATGAGAAGGCTGGGCAGACTTCCCATGGGATGAGTTACATGGGGGTTGAAAGGTCTGTTGAAAATTGAGGGTTGTGTCTGAAATGTTTATTTTGTAATTTTTTTAACCCAAATTTAGATGACTTATTTTGATGGCTTAAAAACTCATCAGGGGCATTGCTATGATGCTCTTTGAGCAATAACATTGAATACTGCTGATTTCCAACTCAGTCAGATTGTATCTTGTACTGTAGTCCTTGAACTCTGTGTGTACGTGATCAGCAGGAGAAGGGAAGTTATGGTTCCCTTGTACTTGGCCCTTGTGAGGTCTCATCTTGAGTACTGTGCTCAGTTCTGGGTCCTCATTATGGGAAAGATGTGGAGATACTGGAATGTGTCCAGAGCAGAGCTACCCAGCTTGTGAGGGGTTTAGAGAACCAGTCCCGTGAGGAGAGGCTGAGGGAGCTGGGCAGGTTGAGTTTGGAGAAGAGGAGGCTGAGGGAGGACCTCATTGCCCTCTACAACTCCCTGAAGGNGGAGGGGGTCAGGTTGTGTTTTTCCATCAAACAGGTATTTTGGATTTGTGAGTGTGGGGATGGTTCGGCTCAGTGATCTAGGTCCTTTCCCACCAGGATTATTCTGTCAATCAAGAGAGATTTAATCCAAATGAATTGTTCTGTCCAGAAAGGGGAGTGCGGAGGCAAGACAACCAGGCTAGAAATGACGTTCAGTGTAGCAACATGATGCCCAATTGAAAGCATATCGAGCCCTGCATTAAATATTTTTATTTTTAGATATCAGTGCTGCTGAATTTGTAAATGTCAGCATAAAATATTTAATTATTGAGAAACATCCACATTTTCTGGAAAAAAAAATCTCAAATGATGGCTCTTGAAGAGAATGATTTCAGGCTTCATGTGGACACTCGCTGAGCACAAATTCAGGACAATTGTTGTCTGAAGATATCAGAAGAATTGTGTCTTCATTTGTCATGTAAGACTGTTTCAAACACTTAGTAGTTTAATCATATTAAAATAGATTTGCTTCTTTGCTCTATGGTTTCTCCATCTTTCCAGTTCCTTTAACTGATTAATAGAGCTGTCTTCCCCATCTCCTTTCTCGCTTCCTTTTCGGTGATCGCATGCGCAGGGAATGTTTGACTGTGTGTGTTTGACTGAGCGAATCCCAGGTTGTGACTGTGTGCTCTGTGTGGAGTCAGGAGTTGGTTCTATAAGCAAGGTGGGGTGTGATGAGCCATAGGTATGTGTGACAGTTACTATGGACTCAGCTCAGAACCATTAATCAGAAGCTTAATGAGCCACACTCATTACATTCAAGCATTTCCATTATAATATTTAAATACCAATTAATTAGATGAACAAAGTAGACAATGAGAGTTATAAGACAAAAGCAGCCTGACTTCTAAAACTATAACAAGATCAGCTTAATCTGATGCTATTGATGGGGATGACAAACAAGAGTGGCATTTTCATTATGCTTTGACCTTCATTCGTGGTGACAAGTTGCCCGAGTCCTTGCCAACTGTGTGGAAGGTAGAATGCTGACACTGCTTTTGTTTCCTTGCATCAAAAAACCTGCTTCAGTATCTGGTTATTTGAAAAGAACTTGACATCAGAGGGCGGTTTCCCTCATGCCTTGGTATCCTGACAGCTTTCATGAGCTGCTGTGCCTGAATTCTGATGCCACTCAGAGTCTAGTGTCTATTTTGAGAAGGTAAGACCATTAGCTTCAGTGTACCTTGCCTTGCTGTTGATTCACGTTGTGACATGCCAGTTCTCTAACTGGTGGCCCACCCCAAGTTGACTGGAGTACTTTAAACTGTGAGACCGACTGCTGATGCAGGCATCCTCATCAGCCCTGTGTGAAAAGCTGCTGCATTACTGCAATGCTCCATGTTCCATCCGTGGTCTCCTAGCAACTTCGCCTTGTGCCTAGTGTCTACATCGAACTCGGCCAGGTATGCAATATCCTGTTTCAGGCTGCACAGTTCAAATTAGAAATCACTTCACGTTTAAAAAATCACAAACAGTTCCTGGCAGTAAACTCTCGTGTTAAGGGACATTTACTAACGATACTAATACTATTCAATCTGTTCATCAGCAACTTGGATGAGGGAACAGAGTGCACTGTCAGCAAGTTTGCTGAGGACACAAAGCTGGGAGGAGGGGCTGACACCCCAGAGGGCTGGGCTGTCATCCAGCAGGACCTGGACAGCTGGGGAGTTGGGCAGGGAGGGACTGAGTGAAATTCAACAAGGGCAGTGGAGAGTCTGGCATCTGGGCAACAACAACCCAAGGGACCAGGGGTTGGGTGGGGACTGACCTGCTGGAGAGCAGCGTAGGAGAAAGGGACCTGGGGATCCTGGTAGCCAGCAGGATGACCGGGAGCAAGTAATGGGCCCGTGTGGCCAAGAAGGCCAACGGCATCCTGGGGTGGATTAGAATGGAGGAGGTGGTTAGTAGATAGAGAGAAGTTCTCCTTTCCCTCTACTCTGCCCTGGTGAGACCACATCTGGAATCTTGTGTCCAGTTCCAGGCTCCTTGGTTCCAGAAGGACACAGAACTGCTTGAGAGAGTCCAGCACAGAGTCACAAAGATGATGAAGGGAGTGGAGCATCAACCT
>VZRI01002446.1:140841-198599 GCA_013397515.1 Upupa epops | reverse complement strand
AGCCTTTCCTCATAAAGGAGGTGTTCCACTTCCTTCATCATCAATAGATGACAAGAAATGCCATGAATATTTCCCTGCTACTCCAAAAGGTGCTGTGTTTTTCTGAATGAAAACTGGCCTGATTGCCAGAAAATACTTGAGCTTTGTGGTCTAAAAATCGGGCCTGTGTGGGGCATCGCAAGGAGGAGTATTAAAATCACCACCCAAAACTTTACAGGAAATTAGTCTATCCAAAACATTGCTGTTATCATCCCGAGGATGTTTGATTTCTTAATTCATTTGTGATTTACGAGGGAAGGTACAACTGCACCCTCCTGCAAAGCCAAAAGCAGACTTCACCAGAGACAGGAAACTCGGCATCAACTCTAATTGTTCAACAATAAATCCATCTCTCTGGGTTTGTCTTTTCATAGGTTTTTTTCATGGAATGAATATTCCTAGTTCCTAAAAGGTAGGGGATCTGGAGAATAGATCTTACGAGTTACGACTGAAGGAGCTGGGACTGTTGAACTTGAGGAAGAGAAGGCTAAGGGGAGACCTCATCACTCTCTACTTGAAAATACATTGTAGAGAGGTTGGTGCTGGTCTCTTCTCACAGGTAATGAGCAACAGAATCAGAGGGAAGGGCTTTAGGCTGCAACAGAGGAGGTTTAGACTGGACATTGGGATGAAGTTCTTTGTGGAAAGAGTGGCTGAACACTGGAACAGGCTGCCCAGGGAGGTGGTTGAGTCCCCATCCCTGGATGTGTTCAAGAGTCACGTAGATGTGGTGTTAGGGGACAGAGATTAGGGAAGAACCTGTAGAGTAGGGTTAATGGTTGGACTTGATGATCTAAAGGGTCTTTTCCAGCTTGAATGATTCTACGATTCCATAAAGAGTAGAGAGTTCTGAAGGTTTAATCCAACCTATGAGAGCTTATGTTTATAGAGAATTTAATGTCTTGAAACATGAAGTAGGTTTTTAAAATGAAATTAGTTTTAAGAGTCAGCTTTTTCTTCAACTATTAATGCACTCGAGGAATTTGTTCTGCACTTACACCTGGAGCTGCCTTGGTTGTGTTGAATGAAAATTGAGGGACTGGCACAGACGAAATTATTGCAGATCTTCAAATTTCTGTGGTGGTGCCTGTGAGCCTTACAGCGATCTATTTTGGACTCTCTAGAGTCAGTACTTAGTGAAATGAATCCTAATAGCTCTTCACCTTAGCAAATTAGTTAATAGCTAAGTTCACAACCCACACGCTATTATATATAAGTTCAAGCAATAACAAGAAAAAATCCAATTCAGAACAAACTGAAATAGTTCCTTAAATGTATCTAGAACTGTTCCCTACATTATCTTTGTGCATGCACACACACACATTTTTGTGAGAAGCCAGATTCAGCCAACCTATGTGTGGTTGGTCTCCATACACACAAGAGGTTTCTAGCTTTACAGACTGCTTTTGTGAATAAATTAAGATTGGTCATTGAATGTGTAATTATACAGAGTCACAGAATTATTGAGGCTGGAAAAGCCCCCTCAGCTCATCCAGCCCAACCCAGGACCTGACATCACCACAGCAGACAGACCAGGGCACTAAGGGCCACAGCCAGTCTGTCCTTAAACACCTCCGAGTATGGGAACTCCACCACTGCCCTGGGCAGTCCATTCCAGGCTCTGAGCACCCTTTCCATAAGGAAGGGCTTCCTAACATCTCCCCTGGTGCAGCTTCAGGCCCTGCCAGTTGTCACCCAGTACTATCAGGTCCCTCTCTGCCAGGCAGCTACTCATCCTACAGTCTGTACCTCTGCAGGAGGTCATTGTGGCCAAAATGTAGGACTTCTTGTTTTTTCCCATGGTTCAGGTTTTTATAGTTTATAAGATCATTGTTTCAGTCCAAAACGTGGCAGTGGGGCTACTTTTCTGAAAACAGAATCAGTAACCCAAGTGTTCAGGAGCTTTAGGTAGTGATTTGATTTTAATCTGGCATTTGCCCTCCTCAACTGTCATGCATGTGAAAGCCTGAGAAACAAACTGTAGATGCACTGATGGGTCTTTCCTAAGAAAAAACTCTTAGCTTGTACTTTGAGCTGAATCTGTAAGTTTAATTACTGTGTTTTCTGCAGAAAAGTTTAGAGTTTGGGTTTGAAAAGTATGAAAGGATGGATCCATTCAAATACACCAAACCCCAAGGAAAACCCTTCCCAAACTGGTGACTGAGTCTTTCCCTTTTCTTATGTAAACCTGCAAACGTATGGATTTTAACACTGACAGGGTATTTTAAGCCCTGAAATTTTGTAGTGGGGTGAAAGGGATTCTATTAATTTTAACTCCCAAATGAGAGTCTCCCTTCCCCTGAGCTGTCTGTCGGTAAGAACTGGCTTAAAGTTGAAATTTAAAAGACGATGATGGGGGGACTTCCAACAGATTTTCATTTGCTTATATGATTACTGCAGCACCTCACATCTCTTAAAAATCCATTTGATATTCAAATCTACAGTCTCACTGTACATAAACAAAGCATGTTCATTGCTCCCTTCGGCGTCTCTGAAACCTCTTCTCCACCACAATTGTAATAACATTTTCACAGGTTCTGTGAATCCTTCATTTAACCCCATTAAACTCTGGGGTATTAGCCCTGCATACTGGGCTCTGTGCTGGCTTTCAGCTCTGCTGTACTGGCCTTTTGGTTCGTTATATTACAGTTGTTGTTATTTTCTTATCTCATTTATTGCCTCTTCCTAATCACAGACCTCTGCAGCTAAATAGCAGCTATTTTCCTCTGATGGAAAGCTCCGTTTAATATCTGGGATGGCTCAGATAACAAAAGCAACAAGAGAGTGCAGAAATCCTGCCTGCCACAGCTGAGGTCATGGTATCTATTTCTGTCTGGCTACCCTACAACATTTTATACTTGCTCATACACTTTTATTTCCTCCCCAGCAGACTCCCGGGGAGCTTGTGAAATTGGTAGTTCTAAACACATTGAGTAGACTGTAACATCCTTCATCTGTTCTCAGAGCTGTCGTTATTACCGAGCGCTTGCTAGCCTTTCTGTTTTTCATGAGCTCTTCCATGAATTTTGCCTTCTGTTGCGTCGTGTGCCTTGGCTACCTGAGAGCTGTGACATTCTTCCTCCTGGGACAGAGGAAGAACTTCTAGTGCATGAGAATGAATGGCAACGAGCTAAATAACAAAGCCTGCTCTTGTTCCCTCACAAAGACTATTGTTTACGGGAGATGAGGTCAGTTTTGCAAAGATCTGTTCCTGAGTGAACACACTAAGTTTTCCAGTCTGATTGTTCATGACTAGAAAGAACCTGAAGTCCCATTCAGAATCACAAAGCATGTTTGCAGATGTATCTCTTGCAGAATGGAGAAGGATTGCTCTCTCAGTAGAGCTGTCTCTCCAGTCACATCTGCTCAAGCTTGTGAAGCCACGTTCTACAAAGTGCAGTCACTAGGACAGCGCAGTTTCCAGCGAGTCTCACCATTGCATCGTGGACAGCAGTAGTCTAGGGCTCAGCTTCCCTTGACTTCGAAGTGTGAATCAGGTATAGAATTATTTCCCAGCTTTTGACAGCTCTCTGAGCAGAGCCATCTCAGCTCTCGTTCTTTGGCTTTGGTTAAATATTTTGTGCATGTGAAAACACAGACAGATCCTTCTAAACCAAGTCTTCATCTGACGTGCATTAGTTCTAATGAACTTCTACTAGAAACCAAATGTCTTTGTCTTAGGATGGCATTTCTGGAACGATACAAGAGCCCTAAGAGCAGCCAGTTTAGTGCAGTATAGAAAATCAAGCTCAGTCTCTGTTCTTACACTAGGCAGTCGAGCATGTCCCACACTGTTTTCTTGCTTCATGTTTTAAGGCCCTTGGTTTAATTTCACAGGAAAGATGCTTTAAAATGGCAATTTATAGAAAATCAAATGTTTGTTCTCGCTAAACCTAACAGCGAGCATCATCACTGCACAGCCCACGTAGCACTAATATGAAAAGCCCTAAACAGTGCTTTGCAAGAACAATCAAAAGGTTTTTTGAGAAAGTAGTAAGTGACAAACAGATGCATGTTTCAGCATCTCAGCCAAGTTTAACGGACATCTGAACCCTCCAAAATGACTGAAAAGGAACAAAGTACAAAAAGTGTCTTTGTAAATGATTAAATTGCAGAAGATGACTGCTTTTAGTTTGATCTTCTCAAGACAGGAAAGCAATAAAGAACCCTGACAACTTCCCAGGCATTCTTATCTACGTGCCCTGCTCCTCCTCTCTAGGAAAGGAAAAGGGGGAAAAAGCCAGTAAGAAAGGCTGAAAGAGTTGGGGCTATTCAGCCTGCAGAAGAGGAGACTCTGAGGAGATCTTAGAGCAGCCTTCCAGTACCTGAAGGGGGCTACAGGAAAGCTGGGGAGGGGCTGTTTCCAAGGGCTTGGAGTGGTAGGACCAGAGTGAATGGCTTCAAGCTGGAAGAGGGGAGGTTTAGGCTGGAAGTCAGGAAGAAGTTCTTCACGATGAGGGTGCTGAGACACTGGAACAGGTTGCCCAGGGAGGCTGTGGTTGCCCCCTCCCTGGAAATGTTCAAGGCCAGATTGGCTGGGGCCTTGTGCACCCTGGTCTAGTGGAGGTACCCCTGCTCCTGGCAGGGGGGTTGGAACTAGATGCTCTTTAAGGTCTCTTCCAACCTGAACCATTCTATGAATCTATGAAAAACTGGGTAAATTGTTCTTGGATTGAATTCTTCTGAACAGCAAAACCTCACACAAGAGGGTGGTTACTGATTGTAGAAAGCACTGAAATTTCTAGATGTTTTTGTCAGAGAGGTCTCTCATAACAGATTTTGTGTTGCTTCCTTTCCAAAAGTGAGTACCAGCTAATAGCAGATCCTTAACGGGACTTGTGGTTTCCTCAGCAGGATGTGGGGATTATCCAGATGTGAAGATGTTTTATTTTACCAGCTAGATGAAACACTCATTTTCACTCATTCTGTTTGCAAACATGTCTACATCTGACTCCTGATGTGTCTGCACAGCAATGACAATGTGATGAATAATGCCCTCGCGTCCCGGTGCAGCTGATTCCTGAACATATGGCAGATTTAGTCGGTCAAGGTTCCAAAATGAGAACATGACTTATTCTCCCTTTACTTTGGGCAAATAGAAGACGATACCTTCATAGCCCAGTGCTCTTGCAGGAATTAGTTTTCCCATGTTTGCTGTGACACATCTGGAATTGTTAGTGGTGCGTGAAAGCCAGATAGGCGTTTCATCTGTTCCTGCCATGTGTCACTATAAAAAGCTTATCTGGTCCCCCCTTGTCCCTGTCCCATTTTATTCCTTTGTCTTGTATTGGGATTTGACTTGTAAGACATTTACTGTAGCAGGGTTTCTTCTAGTCCATGTGCCTGTGCACAGACATATTGGTTATAGTCGTTAGGATGAGGTAGTTAACAGTGTTTAAAATCCCCGTGGATTAATGTGGAGAAACAAGCACTGTCATCCTTCCCACGAATGCCCTGAAAGGAACCTGTGTTCTATCTTGTATCACACCCTTGACTGTTACACTCCCATCTTCCCGATAGCTCTTCTTAGACCCAGGCACCCTAACCACCCCACAGCACACTGCCCACTCACCAGCTTGCATTGCCCTCTGCTGTCCTACCTTGCTTTCAACCCAGATCCTTTTTCAGGCAGCCTTTGAGTCAGACAGAGTTCATTCTAGGTGTTCAAATGCTGTTCAGAGTGTAATCCAGATCTGCTGCAGCCTGCTGTCTGCTATCGGTGCCACCACAGGGCTAACGACAGCGAAACAGTCAGCCAAATCATGTGCTGTGATGGTACTTTCTGTTTTAAACTCTGTCAGGCTGGACTGGAGTGATGTCAGAAGCATCATGTGTGACCACAGAAATGGCACAGTGTCAGAACTGATACTTCTAGACATCTTTGGGTAGGGTTTGCAGGTATCTCTGGGCCAAACAGAACTGGAGGAGACTGAGGGGTGACCTCATTCATGTCTATAAATATGTGAGGGGTGGGTGTCAGGAGGATGGAGCCAGGCTCTTCTCAAGGTCATCTGGGAATAGGACAAGGGGCACTGGGGACCAGCCGGAATATAGGAGGTTCCCTATCAATATCAGAAGGAATTTCTTCACAGGGAGGGTACCAGAGCACTGGAACAGGCTGCCCAGGGGGGTTGTGGAGTCTCCTTCTCTGGAGACGTTCAAGACCCACCTGGATGTGTTCCTGTGTGACTTGGTCCAGGTGATCCTGCTGTGGCAGGGGGATTGGACTGGATAATCTTTTGAGGTCCCTTTCCATCCCTAATGATTCTATGATCTTATGAAGTATGTTTAAAAATCCATTGTATGGATTTTCTAATGAGCTAATTAATCTGTAGAAGGGAACAGAGGCTCTTGCTGCTGAGTCAGAGGACTTGTTCTCAAAGCCAGAGTGACAGACCAGGGCAAAAGGAGCTGCAGCCAAGTGAGCTGTCAGTAATTGGTGCCTGAGGGTTACAACAGACGCCTGTCTTCAGCGAACGCTTGAAAAACCCACCCACTGCATAGCTTTGAAAAACTCAACGTTGGAAGAAACCCATAAATACTCTGGCAATTAAGGAGAAACAAATAGCAGTTACCTGCCCTAAGTCTGCACCAGTTACTTTGAGTAGTCCTGAAGTCTAGTGAGGGCATCACAGGCCATAGGGCTCGGCAGCAGGTGCTGCATCATTTGTGACACAGAGTCCCAACTGGCTGGAAGCAGAGCAAGTTGGAAAGGTCTCTCTCTGCACCTGTCATGTTGTGATCATTTCTCCTCGGTGTTGACAATGCCATGATTTGAGTCAGGACTGTAGTCCTCATCACCCCCTGGGCTGAGCCAGTGGCAGTGCTGTGCTTCCAGTGCTATAGTGTGTCAGAGCTGAGCAAGCTCGTCCTGACACAGATTGGAGTCTGTATGCCTCACTGAAGCTTACAGTGCAAGTAATAGCTTTAAAGATATTTCAAACAGAAACATAGCATTTCTTAAAGATATTTGAAAGAGAAGAATAGCCTTTCTTGTTCTGGCAAAAACTAGAAATACAAAGAACTTGCATTTCCTTGGCAGCGTTTCCTCATGATTAATATAATAGCGCACTTGTTAGCAGGTTCTTCAGACACTGGCTTAATTTGTAAACAGTACACATATTCTTTGTTGTCTGACACAGACATTAATGACAAGGGGCAGTGGGTGCAAGCTGGAACAGAGGAGGTTCTGTATCAATATCAGAAGGCGCTTCTTCCCAGGGAGGGTGATGGAGCATTGGAACAGGCTGCCCAGGGGATTGTGGTTGTGATGTAATCATGGAACAGCCTAGGGTGGAAGAGACCTGGAAAAATCAGGTGGTTCATCTTTTTGTGTGAGAGGAAGCCAAGATGAGGGTATCTATCTCCCTGTCCAATTGTATCTCAGACACCTCCAGCAGCAGGGACTCCACCACATCCCTGGGGACTGTGGAGTCTCCTTCTCTGGAGATGTTCCAGACCCGCCTGGCTGTGTTCCTGTGTGACTTGGTCTAGGTGATCCTGCTGTGGCAGGAGGATTGGACTGGATGATCTTTCGAGGTCCCTTCCAATCCCTAATGATTCTATGATGAATGAACTGTACACTGGAAAGGAGAAGATTTGCTTCCCATTGCTCCAAATCGCATGTGAACTTCAGCTACCTGAGTTTGGGTGGCTGCTGACGTGAAAAAGCCTCTGTTGATTGTTACAGAAAACAATTAATTGACTTCAGTGAAGAGAAAAGGAGTTTTCATTACTCTTCCCACATTTCCACAATGGGGAATGGTGGCTGTGGAACACGTAGTCTGAACATTATTCATCTTTCCCGGGGGTTTTATTAGATTCTCTGCATTTGCTTGCAAACCAAGATCAATTTCAAAGTAAAGCTAAATGAAGAAAAACTGTGGTGAGTTATCAGACACAGTCCACTGTAGTAGCTGCTTTCTAATGAGCTTTGAGACACGCACGCCATAATGCAATCTATTGTTGTGAGTATCTTTTGTACACGCACTGCCTGGCTTTCTTGAAGTAATTGGGATGGAACAGGCTGCAGCTCTGAAATGTGTGAAGCCAAACCCCGAATGTGGGAAGCGGCTGCGATTAAACGACTTTGCAATGAGAAATCTTCAATGTGTTTTGATTAATTTCATTTAATGTTCATCTGCAGTGTTTTAGGTAAGTGGATCTCTTAATTTTATGGGCCTTACCACTCTAATTAAGGATGTCATCGTTTTCACTTTACATTTTGGTCCTGAAATGCAGCCATAACATTTTTGCTTGGTAATGAATTTATTGTCGTAAGAAGTCTAATAGCTGATTAGAATTTTATAAAGTAAATTGTTAAATGCATAATCACAGCTTTGCCTAATGTTATTAGTTTTGCTCTCTTGCCCCCATGATGATGAGCCCGTAGGTGTGCCTGCTCATCAGGTAGATCAATGCAAAAGAAAAGGATCAGCAGGTTGAGGGAGCTTGAGCTGAGGCCCTTACAGTTATACTGAATGCATTTTGAGGTCTTCACTTGGTGTCTTCCCTTGGGCTAATGCTTCCACCGTATGTGATCTGAAAGACCAACTGGACCCCAATGTGACCATGAGAGTCTTGGCAGTGGTGCACATCTTAAGCACAGCTTTAATTTACTCTGTCAGACTAGTTCATGCACAACAAACACACTTTGTAAGAGTGAAGCAAAGTAGAGAGAGTTTCACGTAGATATGAGGAAAAACTTCTTTACTCTGTGGGTGCCTAAGCACTAGAACAGGCTGCCCAGAGAGGTTGTGGGGTCTTCCTCTCTGGAGATACTCAAAAACCCACCTAGATGCAGCCCTGTGCAATGGGCTCTAGGTGATTCTGCTTTAATGATGGCTTTAGAGTAGATGATCTCTAGAAGTTCCTTCTATCTCCAACAATTCTGTGATCTGCAAGGAATTCTGTTAGACATAAAAGACTTAGAAATCCTAAGTTTATATTGTAAGGGTAAGGGGACTGAGGGCAGATACTTGTAAGTATCTAAAGAGTGAGCATCAGGATGTTGTCAGTGCTGCCCAGCAACAGAACAAGGGGCAAGGTATTTAAACCAGAGCATAGGAGATTCAATTTAACCATAAGGAAAAGCTCTTTTACAGTAAGGGTAGCAGAGCACTGGAACAGGCTGCCCAGAGGGGCTGTGTTGTCTCCTTCTCTGGAGATACTCAATTCCAGCTGAATGTGTGCCTGTGTGATCTCCTCTAGAGAGCCAGCTCTGCATGGGGTTTGGACTAGATGATCTCCAGAGGTTCCTTCCAACCCCTACCATTCTATGATTCTATGATAAGTAAATTTGTCTCAGCATAGTAGCTGAATCAACCTTTACACCCTGACCCGATCAGGAGGTTAGGTTCTCCTCATGTTCTTCCACCTGTTACTACAGTAGAAATAGATCAAAGAATCATGGAATGATTTGGGTTAGAAGGGACTTTAAAGATCATCTACTTCTCACCACCTGCTGTGGGTGGGGACACCCTTTCACTAGGCTGGGTTGCTCAAAACCGCATCTGACCGTGACCATTTCCAGGCAGGAGGCATGCACAACTTCTCTGGGCTGTCTATTCAGTGCTTCACTATTGGTTTTCACTAATATCTACTTCTTTCAGTTTGAGGACATAACAATGGCCCAGTATTGGACATAATTCAGCATCTCTGGAACTGTTGTAAATCACTTTTGAGAGCTGCTTGTACTAGGTGTGGAACATCAACTTCATGTTACACAGTCTGTTGTGAAGGAGATCATAGAATCATTAGGGATTGGAAGGGATCTTGAAAGATCATCTAGTCAATCCCCTTGCCACAGCAGGATCATCTAGACCAAGTTGCACAGGAGAAGATCCAGTTGGGTCTTGAATGTCTCCAGAGAAGGAGACTCCACAACCCCCCTGAGCAGCCTGTTCCAATGCTCTGTCACCCTCACTGTGAAGAAGTTCCTACTGATATTGATAGGGAGCCTCCTCTGTTCCAATTTGCACCCATTGACCCTTGTCCTATCACCAGATGACCTTGAGCAGAGCCTGGCTCCATCCTCCTGACACCCACCCCTCTCATATTTATAGACATGAATGCGATCACCCCTTAGCCTCCTCTTCTCCAAGCTCAAGAGACCCAGCTCCCTCAGCCTTTCCTCATAAGGGAGGTGTTCTACTTCCTTCATTGTCTTTATTGCTCTATGCTGGATGCCCTCCAGCAGCTCTGTGTCCTTCTTGAACTGTGGGCATAGATAAAGGAGATTCTCGAAGTTCTTTAGATGTCTTTTCAAAATGATGAACCCTAGCTCTGTCCAGTTGTTTGGATGAAGTTTTGGTGAAATTCTAAAGACAGTGTGAACCAAGTTACACTTAGTTGAGAACTGAAGGTCCAAGCTTTGTTTCATTAAGTTGTTTCAGGACTTTAAAAATATTTCTCCTATGCCATCTGTTAAGGATAACAGAAATACAGACTCTTCAGCACAGCTTTCTAGTTACTTGTCCTTAAAGACAGTGTCATCCTAGAGTAAAATAAGGTGTACCCACATTAAGGCAACCTGTCAACGTCCTTACAGTGTTTCTGGTGTGTACTAGTACCTTGAAGAAAACTTGTAGCTTAGCACAAAGCAATCAATTGCTGCCATTAATCTTCTCCCCTGGAGAAGGGGATGTTCATCTAGGTCTCACTTCCCATGTTATTATTTCTAGTTGTGGCCCCATCTCCCTCTTCGTCATCAACACCTTGTAGGTATTTGGGGATGATGATTTTGCTCTCCCTGTTGAGCAATGCTTAGCCAAGCTGTGAATATTTACAAGGCTTTTTCAGTTTTCCCCCTTAAACCAATCTTCTGAAGGATCTGAACAGATTGCTGATTTCTTTGGAAATCCCTCCTGTTGACAGTTCCTGGGTTTTCACTTCATGTTCTTGGTGCGGCTGAGCTTGATCTGTAGGAAGGAACGATTTAGATTGTCATGTGATGTGCATAGCCCCGAAGTATTTCTTTGCACATGCAGATCGCATGTGAACTCAAGTTCTTCAGGGTCTTCACTCAGGAGGTTTCACACGGGACTTTCCAGTTGTCTCTCTTGAATTGTGTTTTTTTGCTTTGGATTCTATTTCTAAATGTATGGAGGATGTTCGATCAATTAACTTCAGATGAGTGTTGTTTATTGCAGATCCTTAACAAAGGCAGTGAATAAAATCGAGCATAATTCATTTCTCTATGCAGTTCCAAGCCGGATGAAGCTCAGGCATATTTCTTCTACTTTATTCCATTCACCCACTAATTTTGATGCAGGTTAAATAGAAATAATAATTATTAAATTGATGTGATTTAATCTTCACAAAACCACAGCTAGAGTCTCTGAAATGCCTAACGATTTCTTTCTATCCAATCGTTTTTACTTAATTTATTAAGATTAAAATATAGATTTGGAAGAAATGATATCCACAGTAAATTAGTGCTGTTCTCCTGCAGCTGATCACAGCGATATTTCATGTTCCTGTGTAATTTCTGTTGTTTATTGATTTTTAAAGAACTGTTATTTTATTAGCAAGTTTGGTAGCTAATTTGTTGCCTTGTCTTGGCTGCATGCTCTCTGCAGATGACTTGGGGAACAAGTTCTGCTCACTAACGAGTCCATACTAATGTCAGAAGATGTAAGGTTCATTTTAACAAACCCATTGATCTAAAGACCACCTTCTGCTCATCCTTATTTCCTCTGTGTATACTGTGGGTATAACAGTATATGTTAGGTGATCTGAAGTGTTGCTGCTTTTATCTGCTTTTCTCATATTGATTTGATTTTATATCGTTTTAAAATGTATTTTTAAAGACTTTTTTTGTTATTTATTTTTTCTTAGCAGTTTTAGGAAGAAGTGTCATTGAGTTGGTTGCTCTTTTTCTGTGTGGGAAAAGAGCCAGTATATTTGACTCCTGTTCTTTGGTTGCACAAGTTGCATACACGTGTTTGCTGTGAAAAGTACAATGTACCAGAGAGTCAAGGGACTGTTTGTATGAAAACACGCCTTGTATGTATTTGGAAGGAAGGCAGTAAAGAGTGGGACTAAACACTAAAGGTTCTGTCAGCTCTAGCCAGCGAAGGTTGAACCAAGAGAAAGAGATTTGAGTGAAGAGGTTGAGTGGAAAACTTCCAAATAAAGTCAGATCAGACAGAAGCAATGGCAGCAAGGAAGCAAGTAATGATACTGCTGGATAAGCAAAATCCAGGGCCAGGCATCTGTGTCCTTCAGCTGCCAAATTCACCTAATTAGCATCATTAAAGGTTGGCCGGGCAGCAGTGGAAGCAATGAGGTTATAGATATGCCGTGCTCATCTGCTTCTGCATCTGAAGCTAAATTAGTGTTTAATTTGTCTAGTAATTTTCAAACTAACAGGCTAGGATAATTGAGGATTAAAGCATTTCTTCCTTTGATTTTGTTTTTTCTCACTCACACAAATAAAAGCACAAATATGCTTTTGTTTGTGTGTGTGTGTGCATTAGAGAAAAACAAAGTAGCTGGTAAAAGCTTGTAAGGATGGGCAGAGATAATCCTGACTCTGCATAGCAACAGCTTTGAATAATAGAATCATAGAAGGTTCCAGGCTGGAATGGACCTCCAGAGGTCATCAAGTCCAACCTCCCTACACAAGCGGGGACATCTCTACCTAGGTCAGGCTGTTTAGAACTTCATCGAGCCTGACCATCTGTGACTCTAGTGGTGGGACCCCCACCACCTTCCCAGGCAGCTCATTCCAGCCATCAACCACCCTCGAAGAGCTTTTTCTTAATATCCATCCTGTAAAGAGAATTATATAGAATTAATTAATTATCATCACTGTATCATGACTGCAATTTTTGAATGGAATAAACACAAGAGATGTATGTGTTCACACACTATTCTCTGAGGAGGGGATGAGTGTGAAATGCAGAGGGAGAGGTCACTGAATGAAGTCCTCAGACTGCACTCTGAAGTCTTTACTTCCCACCATTGATCTTCCTTCATCTGAGAGCAATTTTTTCTGCATCTATTTCATGTTCTCAATGCCATCAGGTCTCCATTTGCTAATTGCTTTGAAAATAAAGTTGAAACCCTTTTAGTCATGAAAACAGTCGAACATTGAAAATTATCCTTAATTGTCTTCTTAAAATTGTTGTGCAGAACACAACAGGAATTGAAGATCTTAGAAATGAACTGATGAACAAGCAAGGAACACAGCATCATTGTTGTTAGAGAGATTGGTGAGATGCCTCTGTAAGGATGATTTAATAATGTGAGCTGTTCTAACACTGAAACATGTAAGGTATAAAGTACCCCTACACCTCAGCTGCCACATAGACACTTTCTGTGTTTAGTGGTCACACTGGACATCTAGTATTTGAATCTCTACGGTGATGGCAGTGCTCTACATTTTCCATAGGGAAGGAAACTAATTTTTAGCTGTTGTAACTTGCAATATTATGCACAGCTTGGGGCATTCTTAGCCTTTTCTCTTTCCATGCTGTCATTCCTTGACTTACTGTATTTCAAAAGAGGTTGTCAAACATGTTGACTCAGTTCTGATAGCTGTCTCTATTTAATTGGTTATGTGGTTTGCTAGACTGTGAGGTACTAAAGGAATGAGTTGTTCCACTTTTCCCAATTTAAGAATAGGTCTGTTTGCTAAACCCCCTGTGGAGGAGAAGACTGAATGTTTGATCTTGGTTTTGTTTGCTTTGGTGCTGATTGCAAGAAGCTGGGGAAGTCCAGTAGAACCTACACAGTTTAAAGTACCTTCTCTTTCTGCAAAAAGCACTCAAATACCTGGTAGTGCTAAAGTTTAGATAAAATAAGAATGAATTTAGGTCTATTTACAGTGTAGAAGCCTTTGGAAGGACTCTTGATACAGTCACACTCTTACTGTACACAGGCTAGATAAGGTCACTTCTAATAATTAAAGACTAAGATTGTTGTTGTCAATGATTTCTGTAGTTGTAAGTGGTTATGCAGCACATTCATAGATTCCTAGAATGGTTCAGATTGGAAGGGACCTTAAAGATCATCTAGTTCCAACCCCCCTGCCAGGAGCAGGGACACCCCCCACTAGACCAAGGTGCTCAAAGCCCCATCCAATCTGGCCTTGAACACTTCCAGAGAGGGGGCAGCCACAACCACCCTGGGCAACCTCTTATAGTGTCTCAGCACTCTCATCATGACGATCCTTGCTGATTAATTCCAAGCTATCCCCAAAGCAGATCATTGTGAATTTCATCTATGCATCCAAGCATGTACTATGATCTAAAGGCAAAGCATGACTCTTCCACTGAAAGGTCATTTCATTTTACAGTTTCAAAGACTGCAGACTCGATTCAAAGGCTATTGCATTAAAATATCTGAAGAAATGTCTGCTATTCTACAAATAGAATGGTTTTCTGATGAGCTTCTATCCATCAACACCTGCTTCTTTGATCATGTATGCACAGGACTGTAGCTCATTTTAAGCAGAGATGAAAGTATGCCAACCTTGCCCATCTGAGAGTTGGATTCATCTCACCTATCTATGGCTGTCTGTGCATGAAGCGCCTCAGCTAAACTCCCCATGGCAATTTAATCTCTTCCACCAGGAGAGGTAGACACTTCCAAGAGTGACTGATCCAGCCCTTCCTAGGTGTCGGTTGTGTAATGTGAAGAATAGCAACAGCCTTGAGGTTATTTACTCCTTGGTTTAGAGGGAGTTTTAGAACCTAACTTAAATGAGCTGCCTGACTTCGAGGCAGTTGAAATTAGGTGAAGTCTTTAAATTGGCAGAAGCATCGATGACCGTTTCCGAAGGTTAACATTCTTATGGCCAACGTACTCTTTTTAACACGAAGGGGGGTTTTTGTTCCCTTAAATATTTTGAGTGTATGTCATTGTGCCTTGTTAAAGTGTCACCCAATCCATTCAGTAGATGTCATCTGATGGCACTGGGAGACAAAGATGTCCTCCTACACGAAGGATCAAACAGAACTTTGTGAGGAATTTTTTTCTCATCTTGGGTGTCGGTGGAAAGGAGGCTGTGAAAAATCCTCCACTGCTGTGTGGGCTTGCTTGAACGATTAGCTCCTTTTTGAGTGCCTGAGCACACGGATTCACACAGTAATTAAATTCCTGATGTAGAAACTACAATTCAAAGAAAACAATACAAGGAGTTTTTGATGACATGATATATTAGCAATGAAACGCAGCGGGTTTTTGGTGAGGGAGAAGCAGTTTATGAAGAAGCACATTAGCATTAATGTCTCTTCTCTGGAATCTTTGGGGAAGGGTAAAGAATCTATTCTTATGTTCAGTAACTCTAGACATTCTCATTTACACGGTTTATACACAAACACCCCCCCCTCCTCAGTAAATCATTTCAGGACAGCTGTTCTCTTACAGAGTGACCACACTGTCTTCTACCTAAACCATGAACAGTGCCCTAGTGAATTCAGTGTCAGACTTTGTCACAAAAACCCTTGCCCCAGTATTGGATTGGATGCTAGAATTAATGAGTCTTTGGGTTTTTCCTTCACCTAATTCTGCTTCATACTGATGAAGATGACTTACGGGGGCATAATTTATCAACAGAGACTATAAAATATGGAATAAAGGAACTTGTAAGCAACCTCTGGAGGTCATCTGATTGAAAGGTTTTCAAAGCAGGGCTAGCTTAGATCATACTGGAAGAACTTAAAGGGAAAGATAAATGAAATATTATCCTTCACATCTGGGTATTCATTATAGCAGAATGGTTTATAGCTAACTCCTTATTACACAGGACTCATGAGGAGTGGCTGAGGAAACTGGGCTTATTTAGTCTAGAGAAGAAGAGGATGAGAAGAGACCTTATTGCTCTCTACCACTGCCTAAAAGGAGGTCTCCTCTCCCACATTACTAATAATAGGATAAGGGGAAATAGCCTGAAGCTGTGTCAGGGGATCTTTAGATTGGATCTAAGGATGAAGTTCTTTCCTGAGAGAGTGGTTGGGCACTGGCTGCCCAGGGAGTTGGTGGAGTCCCCATCCCTGGAGGTGTTTAAAAGATGAGTAGATAAAGCACTTGAGGCCATGGTGTAGGGGTTCAGGGGATGTTGGGATGAGGGCTGGACTTGGTGATCCTGGAAGTCATTTCCAGCCATGAAGATTTTGTGATTCAGTAGAAATGCCTGTATGCTAAGACTGTATGTAGTGTGCATCACATTGGATATAATTTAATCACATATCTTCTATGCCAACCAATTGCTTTACTGCATAACTCTTTAAAATGTTATTGATACCAAGGAAATCAATGTTTGCTAGTTTATTTTTGTATTCTTCGTTGTCCTTGTATAATGTTCCTGGAACCATAGAAACATAGAATGGTTTAATTTGGAAGGGACCTCAGAGAACATCTAGTTCCAGTCCCTCTGCCATGGGCTATGACACCTCTCACCAGACTGGGTTACCCAGGGTCCCTGCAACCTGCCCTTGAACAGGCAGGATGCCCCTTTTCTGGACAGCCTGTTCCAATGTTTCACCACCCTCAGAGGGAATAATTTCTTCCTAAAACTTAACCTAAATCTCCCCTCTTTTACCATGAAACCTTGTCCTATTACTGGAGTTGGTCTCCAGCTTTATTGTAGCCCCCTTCAGGTACTGAAAGGCTGCTGTAAGGTCTCCCAGGAGCCTTCTGTTCTCCAGGTTGAGCAACTACAACTGCCTTAGCCCATCTTCATAGGAAATGTTCTCCAGCCCTCCGATCACCTTTGTAGCCTCATCTGGACTCACTCCAATGGATAGGTTTATAACTCTGAAGTCCCTGATTAAGAAATTCTCAGTAGAAAAAAAGCTGTGTGTTCATTTCTCCAAGTGTTGCTGAAATATGGAGGAAATACATCCTGTAGTTTAGTTCTGTAGAACACCTTGTGAAATTCAAAGTGATCTAAATTTTCCTCTGAGCAGGTCTGTTCCTTGGCAACAATTCTTTAGTGAGCTGTACTGTCATCTGTCCCTTTCCAGAAAGACACTGTGATATTTATAAAGCTATCTAAGAATACAGATAACCCACACACCAAAGCATGTGTCAAGGCATAGCTGTCAGTACTGTCAACTTTCAGTTCTTTGAGGGAGCAGAAAGGCACGGTGACTCACGAGAGCGTGGCCCCGATTCGAGACCTTTGAGCTCTGTAGAGTTCTTTCGTGTGAATACATCTTACAGAGAAATGTCCCTGCGTCAGCCATATGTTGAGATTTAGAGATAACGCTGTTGTAGAAGCTGCTACAGAATATTAGAGCAGATAACGTCCTACAGGATTTGGCACATTCTGTTTAGAAGGCTCTGGCACTGTGTCAGGGACTAGTAGCTGAGATGCGTTGTGAGAGGTGGCTTTTTCCTTTCTGAAGGGCACTGCAAGGACAGAAGTGAGAGCTTACAAAGCGCAGAGTGTGTCACTTGGTTTGTTAGGGCAGATGTCAGAAGTGCTGCGTTTGTCTGAGAAATGGCAGAGTATCCATGTCCCTGCCCTGTCCTGAAACATTCCTGATCCAGCAGAACACTTCCTATTGTATTTAAATGGGACACCCATGTGCCTTGAAGTATTTCCATACAGCTACTGCCTCTTGTCAGCCCTGAGCTCCGCTATGAGCTCAGCACAAGGTCTTGAGCAGCTGCCAGTCAGTATTAAAGCTTTAAATTCTCCATCCCAGCTGAGTGGGGTAATTACTTCTGCCTATGGCTGCTTTTCAAACTGTGTCACCTACTTCCCAGTCTGCCCTCACTCCTTCAGCTCAGTGTCTGTGTAAGGCAGGCAGCTCTGTGAAAACTAATTTTGCGTCCTTCTGGAAGCAGTTAACGGTGAGGCAGCCTGAGACTTGTCTTTCTAGCACGGGAGAATGTGCTTCAGAGTGTGACAACTCTTTATTAAGGTCCTTATCTCTGCGTGTGTGGTGGGAGGAACGTGTGCAGCTACCACTCCCATGAAATACTGTTGTACCTGATATTTGAGGAGGAACTGTGAAAAACAAACACCTTTCCTCTACAAAATGAAAGGGTTTTTGCCTCAGGAAATCCCTGAACTAAAACATACTGCTTGCAAAGAGATAATTTTGGAAATGAGCGTGAAGTTTTGCCCTGAGCTTCTCAGAAGGCAGGTTACACGTGCGTTCAGTTTGAATTGGCAAGGCTACTCGCATGTTACAGCATCAACTGCTCTTTGCTAGCAGAATAAAGAAAAGTAGCCACAGACTCTTTTCCTACTCTGCTTTTCAGTGTTGTCCACAGCGAGCCTTTTCTTCTCAGCAAGACTTCTCTTCACTAAGTCCAGCTTTCATCCCAACATCTCTCCAACCTCTAGAGCATGGCCTCAAGTGCTCTAGCTAATCGCCTTTTAACCACCTCCATGGATGGAGACTCCACCACCTCCCTGGGCAGCCTATTCCTGCGCCCAATCTCTCTCTCAGGAAAGAACTTCTTAAGATCCAATCTAACCCTTGAGTTAGACCCTTAGGTTGAGGAGATGTTGGGATGAGGGCTGGACTTGGTGAACCTGGAGGTCCTTTCCAACCATGAGGATTCTAGGATTCTATGATTCATAAGGCAGCATTTGGGCTACTGGAAGTGATGGAAGTGGCACAGCAGGTGAAAACAAAGTGAACCAAAACCAGATTTCCAACACTTTTACCTATAAGAAACAAAACTGATGCCTTTGGCAATGAGCGGGTGTAAAGGGGTAACTCTTGTAAGGTTCAGTGCACCAGAAAAACATGATGACAGCATGTTCAGTTCAGAAATCCACAGTATTGCCACACTGATCATCCTGATCCTGTTTGTTCTTCACTTCTTTCTCAGTTCAGTCTGGACATCAGTTTTCATTGTTATGATTTCTGGCCTGTACATCCCCCAGACAGGATGGCTGTAGCTCCAGTGCCCCTTATCATTCCCCACGAACCTTCTTTATGTATTACTTTTACACAAACCTTCTCTCCTTCCTATCAGTCAGGTATTTGCCATTTCATTTCCCAACGTCTTATGCTGTAGGCAACACCCAAATGCTCCTACTCTTCACAGTTTTCAAAAGCATCTTTTCCATTGCACATAGCTCTGCCTTTCCCCCTGTCCTGCACTGACCGATGCAGACTGTTTTTCCTTTATGCCTCTGATGCTCACATCCACTTTTCTCCACCTCGCTATTACCACAGCTTTTGCAAAGATCAGGTTAATTAATCTTCCTTCTCGCTGTCATTTCCCACTCTACATCTTTCCGTTCCAGCAGTTCAAGTTGTTCCTCTCACACATCTCTCACTTTTTTTTCACACCTGTCCATATTTCATTCCCCATTGTGATTTCAATATTCTGCTCGCGAAATCTCTTTCGCCTCTGTCCATCTCATTATTGTTCCTTAGCTGCAGGGATCTGGTATTTTCTGGGGGCTTTTTTGGCTGTTTTATTCCTGGCTGCCTTCTCTTTGCGATAGTTGACAGAGAGCTCTCTTAACCATTCCATTTCCACATGTATGTGTAATGCCCTGAACTTGTGGTCTCAGTGGCATGCTGCCCTTGTACAGAATCACGGAATCACTGAGGCTGGAAAAGACCTGGTTTCTAGCTTTACAGACTGCTTTTATGGATAAATTAAGATTGGCCAATGAATGTGTAATTATACAGAGTCACAGAATTATTGAGGCTGGAAAAGCCCTCTGAGCTCATCCAGCCCAGCCCATGACCTGACATCACCACTAAGCAGCCAGACCAGTGTCTGTCCTTAAACACCTCCAGGGATGGGGACTGCACCACTGCCCTGTGCAGTCCATTCCAGGCTCTGATCACCCTTTCCATAAGGAAGGGCTTCCTAACATCCAACCTAACGCTTCCCTGGTGCAGCTTCAAGCCCTGCCCTCTTATCCTGTCATTACTTGCCTGGNGCTCCTCTGGACCCACTCCAGCCCCTCAATCTCTTTCTTGAATGAAGGTTCCCAGAACTGCCTCCAGTACTCGAGGGGGAGTGTCCCCAGCGCCCAGTACAGGGTGAGAATTATGTCCCCTGTCCTGCTGGCCACACTATTGCTGATCCAAGCCAGGATGCCATTGGCCTTTGGTGCCACCTGGGCACTTTCTGGCTCATATTTAGCTAGTTGTCATGCAGTACTATCAGGTCCCTCTCTGCCAGGCAGCTCTCCAGCCACTCATCCCCCAGTCTGTAGCTCCGCAGGAGGTTATTGTGGCCAAAATGTAGGACCCTGCCCATGGCCCTGTTAAACCTCATCCCGTTGGCCTCTGCCCATTGACTCATTTTCCCATTGGCTGAGACAGATAAAGGAGTGGTTGGTACAGATGAAGAGCAAGTGTTTTATCAAGAATACTCAATGCAAGTGTAAGATAGTTAATACATGTGAAACATATATTACACCTCTTTGAAGAACATAAATGAATAAATAATGAGAGACAAAAAACATGGTGGTGCCGCTTAATTTGCATCGTGTTATTAATAATCTTTAATGATAACTGTTCTGAGAAAGATCTGATAAGAACTGCATGTACAATGTAGCCTGGGAACTGTGGCTCTGTGCACATCTAACTGCTATTGTTGTTCTAACTCAAGTTCTTCAGGCAGATTTTCTTGTGCTGCATAGATACCGTGAGCAGTTGTGCCCCAATGAGTGTCTTGTTGGTAATAATGCAATGGCACATTTTCTTTCTTCATAAAAACTGTTAATGCTTTCAATTCAGTGAGGAAAAAGCTGGAATAACCTGTCTGCAGAGGAAATAAAATGTTGAGGAGGCATTTTTATGAAAAGCATATTTTACTAAAAGGTAATACATGACGAACATAATAGCTGTTCTCAGAACAGAAAGACACATCGAGAAATACTTCACGGCAATAGCATCCGTGTTGTAGGCTGCAAATTAGAACAAAGCTCTTCAATGTGAGGGTGAGTGATGGCTGGAATGGGCTGCCCGGGGAGGTGGGGGGGAGCCCATCCCTGGAGTCATTTAAGGTCAGGCTTGATGAGGCTGTGAGCAACCTGACCCTAGGTAGAGATGTCCCTGCTTGTGTAGGAAGGTTGGACTGGATGACCTCTGGAGGTCCTTTCCAGCCTAGAACATTCTGTGATTCTATAATTACATGATTTTAAAACTTACCAGTGCCTTAGTCTTCAGCACCTTCACTGTTGAGATATCTGTGTCTGACAAAACGGAAAAGAACTTAGACCTCAAAGAATTTGGAAGGAAAAACCAGTATGAAGGAGTATATGTAGTACTGTAGTCGTTCACTCCACTGTACTGCCCATTTGAGAAACTTTGCATCTTACTCTAAAGCCTGTGAGTGAAGTGGAGGCAAAAATAATTCTCTATAATACATCCATTTGTGTTTTGAGATGGCTGGCATTGCAATAACCCTTGGTGATCCTACCCTACTGTTATTCGTGATCCCCGTTCTGACTGTCACAGTCTCTAGGAAATGTGCACAGAAGAAGTAAGTAATTTTATGAAAAAGAAAGCCGTGCTTTTGTTCTTCTTTTTAACTGCATCTGATTTATGCTGGAGGAATTGGAGAGCCAGTTTTATTCCACTTCAGTCTTTCTTTCTGCTTGGGTCTATTATTTCTTTGAAAGGGTTGCTGTGTCTGGTTTGTAAATAAGTGCTACTGAGGTTCCTGTGAGCGGCACAAGAGAGACACACACTGACATGGATCTCATGTTTTTCCAGATGAGGATAGGCATTCACTCAGGATCAGTGCTGGCTGGCGTCGTTGGTGTAAGAATGCCGCGTTATTGTCTCTTTGGGAACAATGTCACTCTAGCAAGCAAGTTTGAGTCAGGAAGTCACCCTCGCCGCATCAACGTCAGTCCAACCACATACCAGTAAGTCCTCTTAGCTTTTTCATATAGTTTTTATTTCAGCTGTTTGGAATTCAGTCTGGTAACGTGCTCTGGTCTCGACACAGCATGAGAAAAGCCAGCTCTGTTTATTCAACAGGAAGTCAGCAGAGCAAAGAGGTGTTGCATGGGGCTCTCGGTCTTTCATTTGCACGTTTGCATCATAACGCTCAAAAAAATCAGGCAGTGGAAGAAAGGAATCAGAACAGGAGAGCCAGCTCATTCCTGCCTAAAATATCACGTAAGACAAGTGGGAGACATCTCCCAAAGCACCCTGACTGTATGCACTACTGCAGCTTTAGACTAGAGATTTGACTTCCACCTGCTGCTTGGCACTGTTGGTGGAGCGATGCAGATTCCTGTTGCCTCAGAAGAAATTTGGCCGCTGAGACCAAGCTTTCAAAGAGCTTTTGTACTTCCCTGAAGAGAGAACTTCTTACTTAGTATTGTCAAGAGACACTTGATAGAAGCATTTTCTTAACGTAGGAAAGAATGATTGAAATGGCAAAGCATTATTCCTGACTCTTTGAAGAAAGGATGCGAAGAGAGAGAGAAGCCTTGATTAAATCTGGTTGTGAGGAATAGCTCCTAAATAATAAAAGTGTTCCTTATTGTTCAGATTTGACAGCCTGACTGTTAGAATTTCTGCTTCTTGGATTGCTGCTGATGTACTCACAGTTTTGGCAGGAGATCTTGGGTTTTTTTTCTCTAGGGTTCTGTATTTGAAGTAATTTTCTGAAGTCGTTTTGCTCAGGATTTGGGACTGTAATTTTGGATGCAATTGCACAGACAGTGCCACTTTTCTGTCTTTTTTTTACTCTTCTGAAGCATTGCTAATTTCAATATTTATTTTTCCCCCATACCTGTGTAAATTACTTTCAATTGGAGTTTCTTCATCCGAGAACTGAAGTGTCTGGTATGCTAAAATAGAAATCAGTCAGAAATTACAGTTAAAACTAGTAAGTAAATTTACCTCTCCTGGAGAAGACAAGATGAGTATTCACACAAGAAGACTATTCAGACAAGATGAGATGTTCGGAATGGAGTAGATGTGGCTAATTGAACAGAAGGCAGAAAAACTGAGCACTCTTTTGATCCTGAAGTGAACAGAAGCACATTCATACAGTTTTCTGGTGACATGCAAGAGAAACAGACACAACCTACTGCTTGGGGTAGAAAATCTGTTCATATAAATAAAAAGAGATTTAACCATTATCTGTTAAGCTGCTGTTTGGAACTTGATGTCACTTGAAAACAAATTGTCTATGGGACTTCCAGGTACAATGTTCTGGTAGCTTTGGATCCTCCACTCTGGTACTCCACTGTGGGATAGGAGAAACCCATTAAGACTGCGTTTGGCAAGTGAACACAAGATTGTTCACCAGTTGTGTCAGTTTTGAAACCAGTAGCAGGGCCTTTGGTGTTGATTTTCTGCAAATGAAGAGAAGTGATTCTGGCATAAAGTGCCCAAGATCCCATACCAGGCACCTGAACTGTGCTTGTGCAGGAACATTTCTTATAAGGAGATGTTCCCCAGCCTGAGAAGATGGTGTGGATATTCTGAAAGTGGGGTCTGCACTTGTTCAGAGCAGACATCTTGCTGTGTCACCAAAGTGGTTCAGCGTGTGATTCCATCCAGGGCTATGATGCTGCTGAGGTTTTTGTCTCCAAGAGCAAGAACTGGTGAGATGGACAGTTTCATACTGTTTAAAGAAAAATACAGTTGCAAATGTAAGAATGAGTATTTGTGGGGCCAGTGTTGCAGAGAGCTCTTTTCCTGGCATGCTAAAGCTAGAGTCACTTCCAACATCCCAGTGCAGGTTGGGTTTGATATGGCACCTCTCCTGTGAGGCAACAGGCTTGTGGTCACTGTTGAGCAACCTGTTATTACTGAAGATTTCTCTGCTCATTGCAGAGGTATTAGACTAAATGACCTTTAAAAGCCCTTTCCAACCCAAACTGCTCCGTGATTGTATGCTTTCTGTCCAGGACATTGCTGATAAATAGTCTGTTCTGAAAACCAGTTTGAGGACGTGCATATGGAGGCTTAAATATAACATCCAGTGCTATCCAAATAAATAAGAAGCGATTTAATGCATCTGTGTATAGCCTCCCTTAAATAAATTTGCATGAGCTTATAATTCGCTGTGCACAAATAAAGTGATTCATGGCAGACTGAAATGCCTTTCGAGTTGACCTTACAATGCATCAAATGCTTCCACTTGATCATACTTGCTGCTGCGTGCTCAGTATTTTTGTTATCTAGGAAAGAACGTTTTCCAAAGGAGATAATTCTGTGAGCAGGATAAGAACAACATCATTTTGGATTAATTAAAACTACCAGCATTTATCATTACATGTTTGTGTCTACCATGCCTCTTGATGAGGGTTCGGATACAAGTTCTGTGCTTACAAAGCGTGCAGATACTGCAGGCGTGACTAACACGTACCAGCTTTCATTTCAGCAGTGCAGATTATGGATTAGAAAGCATCAGCAGCATTCAAATTATTATCACACTTCAGAATGCCTATTATTGGCTTCAGATACTTCCCTGTGAGCCCATAATCTGCCTAAGGATCAGAGTCTGGAATTCTAAATGTAAGATGTGTGTTGCTTAGCAGCACCATTGGAACCTGGGGCAGCTTTGCTCCGGTTACACCTGCCTGGGTAGAGCTTTGTGGTGTGAAGCAGCGCTGTTTACCAAGGTGACCTTTCAATCTGCAGGGAATAGGAGTTTGTTTCTCTTGGTTCTCTTGACTCAGGTATTTTAACTGAAGGATTACGGAGCCCCGTTTGTTTTGAATCACTGAGCATTGTGAAATGAACACACTGGAACAGCACCAGTAACACAGGAAAATGTGGAAACTGGAGAGGGAGTAGAAGATCCCAGACTGGTCCCTATTTAAACATGTGGCCAGGAAGGAATAGGAGGAGAACAAGACATTCTCTGCTTCTGAAGTAAACTGGCAAATCCAGTGTAACATTTACTGAATTCATCTCCATTACCCTGAACTGAACAAAATGAGCCTATTTTCCCTGCTCAGGAAGGAAGCACAGAGATTTATGTGCTTTTTCTTCATCAGAGAAGAGAATTAAATATTTTTTAATTCTTTGTTTCAGCCTTGAATAATTATATTCAATAGATATTAACATAATATTCCTACATTCATCCAGTTTCTCTAACAGTATTGCAAAGTAATGCCTTGGGATTTCTAAGCAGTTATCAAAAGCAGGTAAAGGGAATTGTTGCTGTTTGTCAAGTAACTGCATTATAAATTAATTGCTTTTCTCCTCAACTTCCCCCCCTCTGGTCTTTTCCAGCATGTGTTTCCCTTGTTGAGAAAGTGCTTCTGGCATCAACTGTTGGATATAAACACATTCCATTATCGCTTGCTGGGCAGCATATCTTCACAGAAACTTCTTCCCAGTAAGGGTGCCAGAGCACTGGAAGGGACTGCCCAGAGAGGTTGTTGAGTCTCCCTCTCTGGAGATGTTTAAAACCTGCCTGGATTGTTCCTGTGCAACTGGATCTAGGGGATCCCGCTCTGGCAGGGGGACTGGACTGGATGATCTTTTGAGGTCCCTTCCAATCCCTAACACTCTGTGACTCTGTGATCCTGTGACACTTAGATCTGTAGATCTGGGCCACGGCCATCAAGTGCTACTGTTTTCTTTTCAAACATGAAGAACGGCCTAAACATAGGAGGGGAGATGCCTGCACAATTACATCCTCTTTAGCACAGAGGATTCACAGGGAACGTATTTCTGTAGCATATACACATCGCTGTAAGAAATCGGAGACCGTTTCTCAACTGTGATCTCATTCTCAATCTAAAAAACCCAAATGTCAGGATCAATGTATTTAAGGAATTAGAAAAGCATGATTTTTAAGAGAAGGCTGATAAAAGGCCACTTGTGTTCTGATTGAAGTATCCTAGTAGTGTTCTTACAGGGCTCAGCAAAGAGCAACCCAAATAATGGAATAATAACTGTAACATAACAGTATGATAAAGAAACAGAAAGTATAGATTGAAATGAGTAGAATAGAAAATGATCTGAACTACCTTCCATTAAGATTTGGAGGAGAAGGTTTCCTGGTGTGGTTACTTGGGAGCTGAAATTCTGTCCCAGTAAGGATCAGTTGGATAATTTCCACGCTTGAGACACTGATTCAAAGAGCACACCTAGTATATGGTACAAGCTTGAGGAGGAGAGATGGAAGTCGGGCATTAGGAAACAACTCTTTGCTGTGAGGATGCTGAGATGCTGGAACAGGTTGCCCAAGAAGTTTTGGCTGCCCTATCCCTGGCAGTGTTCAAGGTCAGGTTGGATGGGGCTCTGAGTAACCTTGATCCTAGTGAAGGTGTCCCTGTTTATGGCAGGGGGGTTGGAGCTAGATGATCATTAAGGTCCCTTCCAACCCTGGCCATTCTATGGCTCTGTAAGTCTATCACAAGCCACAGTAGTTGTAGGACTTTCCAGAGGACTATTTTGATAGTCACCCATCAGTCCTGGAGCATTTCATTGCATTGTAATTCACAAAACTAGTGAAAATGGGGCTTTAATCTTGCACTTTTGTTCTGTGAGGAAGGTGGTCTGAAATATCAGCTAAACCCAGCCCTGAACTGTCACCCCTGAAGTGAATCAAAGAAAAAGCCTGTTGTATTGGTTCAATAGGTTCATAGCGGATATTACAACAACATTAAGCTCTGAGTAAGGAACTATTGACTTTTGACAAGTGCATGTGTTCCGCATTGAATAGTCAGTTTAGGGAAGAATGTCTGCAGTAAAAGCCTACAGATTGATCTCTAAGATAAATCTGTTGGAAGAGCTCAACTGTAGCTTGCAGAAATGCAGTTTGGGAAGAAGCAAAGTTATTTGAGATCACGAAGCATGTGGTTTTAAAACACAGGATATTTACTGCGAGCACTGCAGAGATTGAAAGAGAAGAGTATCAATATCAACACAGGAAGGAGATTGAGCTGCTGGAACGTGTCCAGATAAAAGCCATGAGGATGACTGGAGGGCTGGAGCACCTCTCCTGTGGGAACAGGCTGAGAGAGTTAGGGCTGTTCAGCCTGCAGAAGAGGGGACTCCAGGGAGGTCTTAGAGCAGCCTTCTAGTACCTGAAGGGGGCTACAGGAGAGCTGGGGAGGGGCTGTTTCCAAGGGCTTGCAGTAGTAGGAGCAGGGGGAATGGTTTCAAGCTGGAAGAGGGGAGGTTTAGGCTGGAAGTCAGGAGGAAGCTCTTTATGATGAGGGTGCCGAGACACTGGAACAGGTTGCCCAGGGAGGTTGTGGCTGACCACCAAGAGCATTCAGAGGCAGAAACATTATTTGATTTATAAACAACTGAGTATTTAAAAATGAGGGGGAAGTGTCTCTGTAATTCAGGGAGCTCACACAGGATTGTGTCATCCAAACATCACACAAAATCCTCAGGAAAGGAAGTGCCATTCCACATGCTGAGCATCCTGGAAAAATTCTCCTGGCAACAGGATTCATTAATTAGCTTTGAGGACATTAAGTAAACAACCTATTACAAAACTCACTGAAGCTAATAAACTTCTTCCCAGTGATGTTTTTCAGCTACAAATTGATTTAGAGAAAGAATTAATATCTTGGGAGGATTGCTTTCATACATCCAGCTGCGCTCAGACTCTACCATTACCTCAAAACTGCTCTTTTCGATGCTTCAGGAGCCTGAATACCTCTGTCTTAATTTACTGGGAACAAAAAGAAAATGGATAAAGTAATAAGTAAAAATTATCGATAAAGTAATCCTAAACTTTCAGACCTGATCCCAGGAGCCTGTATCCCTTTCTGACCCCAACCAGGTGGCCCATATCGACCCCAAGGGTACTTTTGATTAATAGGATCAGCTTTGCTTCTGGTTTTTGTGGAAGTTGGATTTGCAGTATTTGAAGCTAATTTATGAAACACAATACTACTGAGTACAAGAAGAGAGCAAACTGATCACCCTGCTTCTGTCTTTGAGAGCACTCAAGCACTCCTAACCTCATCCTGCTTTCCAGCAGCAGAACTGGTGTCAGTCAGCACTCTTTCTGCACAGCTGGCCACAGTGAAGTGTTTGAAGTGAGAGGAATGATACGTTGAGGATAATGACCAGTATGGACTCGGTTCCCTTTCCAGTTCGTGACTCTCTGAATGCTGACATTGATTTTCAGACAGTGAGCTTGTCTGAACCATTTCCTCAGCTGATCTCAGTTAACAGAGCTCCCTGAAGCTGATGATGCCAAGATATTCTGGGGATGCTGGCTTAGAGTTGGTTTGGATGTTATATAATTCCTTTTAACTTCTCTTTTAGGTTTGATAGGATCAATCTCTTCCAAGCACATAGGAGGTTCCCTATCAATATCAGCAGGATCATCTTCCCAGGGAGGGTACTGGAGCACTGGAACAGGCTGCCCAGGAGGGTTGTGGAGTCTCCTTCTCTGGAGATGTTCCAGACCCGCCTGGCCGTGTTCCTGTGCGACTTGGTCTAGGTGATCCTGCTGTGGCAGGGGGATTGGACTGGATGATCTTTCGAGGTCACTTCCCATCCCTAATGACTCTGTATGTTTCTGGAGAGCCCTGTACAGTTTCTGATATCACTCTGTTTTGTTGTTTGTTTGGTTTTTTCCCTCCAGACTTTTGAAAAAGGAAGAAAATTTCATTTTTATCCCTCGTTCCCGTGAAGAGCTTCCAGAAAACTTTCCAAAGGAAATTCCTGGGATCTGTTACTTCCTCGAGGTCAGAAGTGGTCAGAAGCCTCCAAAACCCTCCATCACATCTGCCAGAGTGAGAAAGGTTTCTTACAACATCGGCACCATGTTCCTCCGGGAGACAAGCCTATGAGGCCTGCTGCAGATCAAAGACTTCTTGTAAAAGCACAAGCCCAGAACTGGGTCATGACAGAGGAGTTGGAGGTTCTTTCTATTTCACTGCCTCGTCCTGAACAAGCAGTAAAAGCTCCATGTAATGTCAGGCAATAATAATTTTCAAAGGTGGGTGACTGCTGTCCGAAAACGAAGTGGAGATAGGGAAAAAAACCCCAAATGAAACGATGTACTTCCACTTCCCGAGGGATTTATCTCACAAACTTCAGTCTGGCCCCTCTATGACAAACAAAACCAAACAAAAGCCCAGCTCTCAAATTAGAGGCCGGGTTTGTGTTGTGCAGAAGGTATGATGGTTCACTGTAGATTTGCACCAGCCGAGCAGAATTGAGAGTCAGTTCTGATTATGCATTCCTACATTTCATGTGTTCTTCAGTAAGGTAATGACCTTTTTAACTGTACGAGCAAACATTTCATACATATACTGTAGACCTGTTGTAACCTTCCTGGCAGGGGGAAATAGAATTCAATACAAATATTGTAGGAATTTTACCTATTTTTATACATACTTCACTTTCTGGGTATCCGCATTCCACGTGCTGTAAGCTGAGCGAGCTTAGATAGCTTTTCAGAAGAAGCTACTGTATATTTCATACAAAATAGCTATCAAACCTTACTGTTAGAAAGTGGAAAGAAGTCATTTGTTGACTTTTTTGGCAGCTCAAGTGTTGATATTTTTACAGGAGAGAACCACAGTGTTGGCGATTGTCTTTACCTGATGTTTAAGCTAAAGCTTTAGATGGGCACTGCCCTGCTTACGTCAACTACCGTTTGGTATTTGCCCTACAGTGCTGTATGTCCGCTCTCTCCAGGACAATGTCAACACAGTGCAGAAGATCAGTGTGTTGGCCAACAGAAAGATTCTGTTCAGTGGAGCTTGTTTCCCAATAAATTATCAGCCAAAGTGATTTGTGGTAGAAGTCCTGGTTTCAAAAGAATCTGAAGCTGTAAAAGCACGTTACAAGGAATTCCAGCAGATCCTGGAATCTCTCTGGATGCTGGTTTTCCACATTGTAGTATTTATGCTCCTACTCCTGTTCAAGTATTGAAAATCCTCTCTGATTTTTATGATGCTTGCCTGGAAATTTCATCTATTGCTGAAATGTAATACGGAGCCCTAGAACAACCCCACTGAAAAGGAGGAGGCAGTACTTCCCAGGCGTAGTGCAAAAGGCAGCTCAGTGTGTAGATGAGTCCATGTCAATTCCTTTTTTAAAGCAAAAGGCCAGTTCTTTGCTGCTGAAAATTAGTTGTCTAAAACTTTATTGTCTTCATTTAAGCCAGTGGCAACCAAACACCGATCCATCCCACATTTTCAGGCATGATTTATTCCTCAGGTTTTCCTTTTCAAAATAGTGTCAGTTGCTTTTCCTCTGCAGGTGAAATTCTTTTAGGGTCACAGTGCAGCGGGATGATGTCCTTCTGCTCTGGGAGTTTGTTAGAAATACTCATGGATTGACTGAAAGAGGCTTAGCAATCTGTGTGCCTCATCAAAGCTCACTGAAATCAAAGGTAACTCTCTCAGCAGCACTGGGAAGCACGAGAGGCTCTTCATTTCTGTAACCCGAACCAGAAGCTAGTTTACTTATGGATTCACATAGTCATAACTTGAGGTGCTTTTTAAACAAATAAGTGACTCCCACTATGATCAGATTATCCAGATAGATCTTTCTGTGTAGGGAATTCCCATTGTCCTATAGCCCTTGTGAGAGTGGGAACAAGTCAGTGTGGCAACAACAGCTTGTGGTGGCCATGTTTCAGGCTACTTTTCTATTAAGCCTTTCTGGATGAGAAAGGACTGTCTTGGACCTGTACAGACTGTAGAGGACATCTGAACATACTCAGCAGGAGTGGTTTTATCCTTGCTTGAAGAGGGTAAATGCATGGGAATTAGTGCAGAACTTCGTTCAAAGGAAATTCTCTTCACTGATGTTGAAGATTTCTTCCACTTACATTAGGGCATCGTTGGGATTGGAAGAGTTAATCTTTTGTCTGCCTCGATAAACACCATCTGCAACTCGACTGCCTGTCTGAAAAAGAACAGAAACTGAGCTTGAGGTTGAAGAATTTTCATTCAAACTACAGCTATGAGAATTTGAAGCGTAGGATGAGAGGTTTTCGCCTGTAGCCATCAGTTTGCACATAGACAGGATGTAGCATGCATTTCCTCCCCCCCACCCCGGGAACACCAGTGAGACATGCAAGAATCATAAGTGGAGTGAAGTTCACATGTCAGCTCTGGAAATAGGAACACCACTTCTTAACTAGGAACACTCTTGGCTTGCTGTCATTACCAGAGTATCATTACCCAGTTCTCCGGGGTGAATATTCTTCAAGTAGCTGTCAATAGATTGAATTTTCATGTTGTTTCACTGTCACATCCTCTTCGTTCAGTAGGTGCTGATGTCAGAATATCGATCTATCTGGGCAAGCTCTTTATCTCTTCTTGCCACCCACAGTCCTGTATTAAGAGAACAAACTTTCAAACCTAGAGCTCTGCAGCTCAAGAACTCGAATCTCACACTTGCCAATGGGTTAATTCTCTCTCTGGTCATGGTAGAGCTACAGAAACCTTTTCGTTAGATATCAGGGACAAATGCTAATTCTACTAGCAGTTCAGACAAGCAATCTAAACAAAAATGTATCGCCATCCTCATCCTCTCAGAGACTGTTTATTCTGTAAGGAAATGTATAATTGCAGAGATCAGTGCAAAACCTGAAAAGTGGTGTTGGCATCTCCATGGAGACAGTGACAGAGTTTGCAAATAATCATCTAGCTCCCCAAATTAGGGAAGATTTACTGTGTAGGAATAGACACTCTCAGCTTCTTACAAGCTTGTGGGAAAGGAGTGTGTCCAGAGCATCAGTTCTGAAGCTAAGAAGTGTGTTATTTGTTTCTGGGCTCTGACAAGGGAAGTTAATCAAGCGCTGGGGATCTCTAGGGACATTTTTCTACCAGAATGTGAAAGAAGTATAAAACAAATTCTCAGCGGTCTTTAGCTTAGTAGTTACATCTGCTGCCTTTACTCTTAAGTTGCAATTTTATTTTCCAGGAGACCTTTATCAAGTAAAATGAAATTTCTATTCAGGGTCAGTGCTGTGAGGTCAACTAGGTGATAGTCAGACTCATTTTTCAGCACTCACTTTTAGTCACAGGGAGAAGTTTCTCTTTTCCCTGGCATTGCCTTTGTAAAAAAGAGGTTCTCATGAGTTTTTAGACCTTGGTGTGATGAGGTGGAATGGTTAGAGGAACTTGAATGGATGCGGATAGCACATACTGTAGTTGGAATTCTCTTCTGATGTTTTCCTGCCTATGTGAAACACATTGTTGTCCCTATAAAGAAGTCCTCGTGTCTCTGATGAAGCACGTACGTGCCCACATTACTTCACGTAGATGCAGATAGCAGTATCTGCAGCCTTGAGATTCTGTACAAGTTCTATGAAGACAGAGGAAGGAGATGCACTGCGTACCGCCTGTACAGGGTAAAGGAAGGTTGATGTGAGGACCCTGGCTGGGGTCATTGGTCCATTTGCCACATCTCATTCTGTGCAGCTTCTCTTTGGTCCAGGCTCAGAGGCACCAAACGTTGTGAACTGACCACAAAGTCACACCCTGTGGCCAGCTTCTAGTACAGAAGTTGTGAGGCCAAAGTACAGAGAAGCAGCAAGCATTTCCTCAGAAGAGTTTTCACAGACCTTGTGTGAGATTTTGCTATCTGCTTAAAGGTGCCCATCACACAGACTCTTCTCTGATGCAGTGCAAAGAGGTCAGGAGCTCAGTACAAGAAAGGAATAGCAATGGAAGTCATAGAGCAGTGGATAGATTTTGTTCTGCATCACCCCGGGAATATCTGCCAGTCGAAACCACAAACCTCTGCATGGGAGATTTGCTGCTAAGGCAGGAGTCTCCAAGTGTGGCTTTCTTGTAGGATCCAGCAGGATGCTTCTTTTTTAACTCCAAAGAGCCAACAGTCATTAACTGTGGCTGTGGTTTTGGCCTCACAGCTCATTCCCACATCCAGTGTCAGACTGATTCTGTTTGGAAAGGCATTTTTTTGAGCCTGGAAATGTGCCTCTGCAAACAGAAAACCAAAGCTTTTTAAACTTTGGAAATCTTGTATGGGAATTGCCTGTTCTGAAGAAGAAATCCTTGTAGTTGAGTCATTAGCACGTCCTAGTGCTAATGTGGGCTTCACAGCATTCTCTCCTGTTCCACAGCACGCTGAACAGCGGCGTGAGCCGTGTAACCGTCTTTGCTCTGCTCTCCACGAATAACTCATCTTTAATATAACACTGCCCAGAGGCTTCAACTCACCTGACAAATGCCACCTAAAACTGCTGTGTTGCCTTGCGAATGAGTATGAAACCTGCATCTCTTGTTGGGGCAAGCGTAACTGCTGGACAGCTTTCAGATGCTGCAGCCCCCACAGGCTGTCACGCTTGCATGTTTCACGCAGACTGTCCTGCCAAGAAGTCTGCAGTCCCGCAGCAGATTTATGGCATTTTCTCGTTTTCCTTTTCTAGAATCAGGCTGCTACCTCACCTCTGCTCCGTGAGCTAATTCTCACTCAGTCTCACATATTCTGGCTTCATTTTGGGGTTCTGGTGACCTTTTTCAGAATTCTACATGTGCGGTGTCGAAAATAGCAACCTGCTGAAATTAGCAGCAAAACAAGAAGCATGGAAAAGCTTGCCAGGCGCAGAAACAGTTGGTTGCTTTCTTTCAAGGTAATGCATTATTCATAGCTGGGATTGAGGATGCCGGTGACAGTAGAGGCTGTGCATGAGGTGAAGATGCTGAGTGCGCAGGAGACTGGACAAGCAGCAGCTGATCGGCTCCTGCTACTATTCATTATTGCATCACTTTGTATTCTGTTTTCTGCTCTTGGTCAGGCTTTTGCTCTTCAAAAGACCTCCACTTGCCTTCTTATAGCAACCTGTATGTGGCATAAATAGCGAGTAATTCCTGTCGTTGTTCTTACTGGCATCTGTTGTCGACATGTCTGCTTATATCTAAAGAATAACTGGGATTAAAGGGCTGATATTACTCTTTGTAGTACAGACAAAACTTTGACACAGCAAGCACTTACACCCTCACAGACCACCGTGCCAGGTGGATTTGAGTGGAGAAGCCAGCACAAGAACAGTTTGTGACACATCCTGCTCTGGCAGGGGAGTTGGACTGAGATCCCTTCCAACCCCTAACATCCTGTGATCTGTGTGTGGCTCTGTGATGTCTATCCTTTCCCAAGCACCGAATCGATCCATGCGGCCAGCAGTTACTCAATGCACGAGCAGATCTCCAACAAAAATCTGCAAACCGTTTAACCTCATATTCGTGATTGATCTTTTGTGGTTTGGCTTTTAATCACGCGGGACAGCAAGCAAAGCCGTGAAACCGGGTGGAGTAGCACTTCAGTCAGAGACGATGGGCCGTTCACCTCTGCAGATGCCTCCTTGTTCCTGTAGCTTTGCAAGGTTGACCTCTGCTTATCTGTGGCCCAGGTTAGTGTCAGCGTGTCTCTATAGTAACGAAATGGCCTCTGGAAAACAGCATGAGGCATCTCAGTCTGATTCCCTGTGGGCTGGAGCTTGTGTTAAGAGAGGCCAATACGGTAACCGATGTAAAGTGGCAACTTGCTGGCAGATCTCACAGAGGATCGGCGGAGGCAGATGTTAAGCCAACTGTTTGCTCCTGTGGTTTCCAAAAGCAGAGTGTAGCTGAACACGTTTTATTCTGTATAACAAGAGAGGACACAGGATTCCAGAGACACAAATGTTGTCCTTGCTTTATGGCAGGGAGGCACAAGAGTGAAAGGCCGCCAAGAAGGACACGCTGGCTGCTTCAGCTGCGGCAGTGCATGGTTCTGCCTTCCATTCGCTGGCCCCATTTGGCTTTAGCATTTCAAAAATTGAATTTCCTTTGAGGACTGTGAGACAGGAAAGTGCTTCAGGTACTTTTCCCCTCTGCTCCAGACACAGCACGAGGCTGCCTAAATCCCTGAGTGTGCTCAACTTCCTCAGTGACCACAGATGGTAAACTTAGACTAGACAGCTATTTTTTAAGATGGCCAAGAGATGTGAGATTGATTGCACAGAATGAATCTGTTTGCTGTGTTTCAAGTCTAGCCTAGCTGCTAGTTGGAGTCTTGATGGGCCAAAATGAATTGAATCAAACTAAGTGGCACTGGAGATGGGTAAACATATTCTGGGATAAATAAAGGACTGATGTGGTAGCCTTGGTGACTGTTGAGGACAGAGACTACTGCACTTCTGGAAATCTCTTTCTTCTCATGTGTTTTAGAAAAGCTTTTTGAGCTTTATGCAAAATCTCTGTGCCACCCTCCCCTGAACTGCGTGCCAGAATGCCGACATAAAGCTTCTTAGTGGAAAAGATGGTAATCAGATGCATAAATTCTGCAGAGCAGGGAGATCGTTGCCATGATATCACTAACATACATTTTTTTTGCACTGCTTTGAACTGGTAGGGCCAAAATTAACTTTCATTAGCAGCAGCTCTCACATTGAATGAGTGGTTTTCCAGATAATTATTCCCTAGCAATACTCTCTAATGACTACTCTTGAAGCAATAAGTAAAGCCATGATAAGCTGTTCTGTGTGGATTCTTGTACAACACCTGTCAGCTTAGCAAACTGCCTTTTAGCAGATCATCAAGTGGCAGAATAACACTCTGTCTCGTACTGTTTGTCCTTCCATCCTTCTCCCCAGCAGGAAGGAGTGTGTAGTGGAATCACTTGATTTTGTGAAGTGTTGTCTTTTTGTTCTTTAAAAATACGTGTTGCTACTTAATTGATTGAGGAAGAGCATAATCAGAACTATAGACCAGGAGTGGTTGTGAATAGAATATTTTAAAGACTGCCTGTTGAGCTAAGACTCAGGTCTCCCATCCCAGAAACTATGTAAGGTTAACCCGGGTATGATAAATATGAACAGTAAAGCAGGCGGGTATGTATGTAACAGATACCTTCTGCTTTATACACAACAGTAAAGAGATGCTACAATTAATTAATAGCCAGAGAGGAGTCATTCTGTTTAATCCATTTTGGCACTTATTACTAATGTACATCTAAGGCATTAGATTTTCCTTCCCTAATGAGACTGGAACATGCTGTTAAATCAATAGCAGCATCCCCGAACTCGTTGCACAAGAATACGGGTAGGAATAAATAACTATCCTGAAGAGTTGTGGGGGTTTTAAAGTGAGCCATTGCCTCAGGGAACAGATCACATGGGGAAAAAATTGGTGCAGACGGATATATTTATTTCCAAACTTGCTCTGGAATATCTGATCGGGTGAAAGCACTCTGAAACCCTACACTCCAAGCAGAGCTGCAGGTTAGCTGTGTTGGCTAAGGAGGAAGAGGTAGCATTTTCAGTCACCTAAAGGACTTAGGTCTCACTCTCATATTTGTTGCTTAAGTGCAACCTCATTCTGAAGGTTGAACCTGACTTTGCTGAGGTTCTGAATGCCCAGGTATGTTTTGGAAATATGGATTATAAATCTGCATGGTTTATGTTCCTTTTCAGTGTAGTTCACAATGATTTATGAAAGCGAGTTCTAAGCATCAGACCAGCAGCCAAGGTGCAGTGCCCCAGTGCTCACCTGTGCTGGCTGATTAAATGCGGAGTTGTTCCTTAGCTGTGCATTTTTGCCTACCTTTTCTCAAGGTGATGCTCCCAGTGTGTTGCTGTCAGCGGATAAACATTCTGGCTTTCAGTGGGGATGAGGTTTGGTACCAACCTTTACAGTGTTGTGTGGGATCCTAAGGGAGAGATCTCATCCCAGCCAACTCAATCCAATTTAGCTCATCTACTGAGGGAGTGTCAAGCCGAGTCTAAGATGTGCTTTCTTACTGCATCTCTTAGTCAAGTCCCGTGTGTTTGCCAGTCTTTAAGTGTGGAAGCGTTCCTCCCCAGAAGCTTCTCACAGGTCCTGCAAGTGTAAGAATAGGTAAGAAGCCAGCAGAGAGAAAGCAACAGCAGAAAGTGAAGTATGTGTGTGGGAGACAGCTGCTGTACAGAGATGTGCTGCTGATTCTCAGCTTTCTCTGTATGTGGAAGTTGGATGACCCAGACAGTATGGTGGGCATGGCGCGAAGCACAAGGAATTGTGTGTAACGTCATGAACTCTCCAGGCATTTGAGTCCATAATCCTTAGAGCTGTAGTGGACTTGCATGAGAAATCCATAGAGGAAGGAAAGTTGCTTGGTATTTTAAAAGCGTTGGATACTGAGTTGTAGAGAAAAACCGTGGGTTAAGAAAGTCTTAGAACTGTGGATGCAATATGCACAGAAGAAGGTCTTCTCTGAAGGTAGGGTTCAGAATTGCTCTCTGAGTTTTGATACTGAATGTAAAACTAGATGTGCAACCAGTGCAAGTGAGGTTCTTTGTGAAGTGGTAGAGATTTGGAACTGATAGTTAAGAATGCCTTTTAAAAGGATGTAGGGATTACATTGCCTGAATGTTAGCCCGTTAGAGAGGTGTAAGTTCTGCTTCAGAAGTAAATGTTGTTTAGGAATTACTAAACTGAAACAGAGCCTGGGTTACTGACATAACAAGACACAAAGCCTATGACATAGTGTACAGTTGACACCATTTCCTTCTCAAACAGCCCTATATGACATTTTCATAGCAAATTAAGCCAGCAGCTCTTTACAGGTAACTTCAAAAAGAGCAGTAATTCACCAAGAACATCCTGCTAACACAAGCAGGTCAATGTTAGGTAAGGCCTAGATTTAACTCAGTTGATTTAGACTGTATCATAGAATCATTTAGGTTAACTTTACTGCTAAACCGTGTTCTTAAGCTCTGTATCTACGTGACTTCTACACACGTCCAGGGATGGCAAGAGGTGTTCTGCATCCCATAGCAAGGCTTTAAATGTGTCAGTATTGTGCCTCTCCCTGAAGCCTAGACAAGTCTATGCTCAGTCTAGAGAAAATTCCCATCCCAAGACATTTATGTGGCCTTTCTGGATAGTTAACACTTCACAAAGTTGCAGACACTGATGTCTTTAATGCTGGAATATTGCTTAGTATTCATACGTCTCACTCTGCCCAAGCTCTTCTGGGGCCTGTGATTTCTCTAGAGCGTGAAGGGTTTGGGGAATTGCTGTAAAATTAAGGGAAATCCAACTAATATAAATGGAGGTAGGAAAAGATTACGCCTGGTCTGAGCAAGGCAGGTCAGCTCCCTCTGCAGTCAGTGCAGACAGCCTGGCATCTCAAAGAGTGATCATTCCTGGAAGAAGTGCTGAACATGAGATAAACTGCAGCCTTAGATGTGTTCTTTGTTTTCTTTTGGTGGCTATAGAGTGGAGGTGGAGGGCTACTTCAGATTAGCTGCTATACTGATGGATCCCACTTTTGATAAGAATGAGAGGATGTAATAGAACAACAAATACACACGGAGAGAGACACATCAGCGGCAGGGACCAGGCTCCAACTAGAGATTCAAAGGGTTGCAGTAGTACAGTTATTATTGTTTCAGATTTGTGAGATCTGGCTAAGAGCTTTATCCTAACTAAATGAACCTTCCTTTCAAATATTAAAGCTATCAGTCTGCAATTGTTTCCAACTCTGCACTACTGAGCTGAGGTAATACCGGTGTGTAACTCCTGCAGGCTCCACCACGAGCCATCGCTCCATATTGTCACATCATTTACTGCTTGATTCCACCAGTTAGCAATCTAGTTTAGGAGTGCATCCCTCCCTGCAATGGATATCTGGTTTTCTTAATAACCAGTGATTTTTTCCTCACATCTTTTCCTGGTCTTTTTCTGAAGCAGTACATTGTTGGGTCTCTGGAAAGAAGAGGGGAGCAGAAGAGGAGATGCTTGGGAAAGAAAAGAGGAGCAGAGGGGGCAGTGCTGACTGAAAGTTCACTCTCTAAGATCATACTCACTAAAGCTTCTGCCTGCCCTAAGTACTACCTGTGCTGTTACACACCCAGAGTACCCAGGTTCTCCAAGAGGATCTTGAGTCGGGCTCTGAAGCAGAGGTGAGTGGGAAGAAGGGCTGCCACTCTGCTATGCTGCTCCCATACTTCTCTTTACTGTTTGCAGTTTCTATCCTGATCCTTTGACACCCGTGGCAATTTTCAGGGCAGTCGTGGTTAGGGAGGCCGTGGGAAAGTTCTTCCTGGGAAGTAGCAGTAGTATGCAGTCCTCCACAGTGGGAACTGTCACTCTCTCCAGAGAAAAGGAATTAGAAATAGCATTGTCCTCACGAGCTGAGATTTTCCATGTGCACTAGACAGTTTCTATAATTACAGGAAAACAAGGCAAAGGCAGAGCTGTGCAGCAGGGGCAACCCATCCCATCCATACTGCTCTGGTAATGAAATCCAAGCCCTGTGGAACCGCAGGCATGTTATTCCCGCTTGCTTTAAAGGTCAGTGAAGAAGCTGATTTCACAAATGGGCTCATAGCTCTGAGACGATGCAACACTAGTCATTTCCTCAAACAAATTGCAGTTGTCAGAGAAACTGGATTAGTAGCTCATAGAACTAAAAATAGACATTACAGCCAGAAAAGGATGAATCCAGTAACATAGGTGAAGGTAGCAAAATATCATAACACTGGAGAGAAAGAGACAACAAAGCTCAACTCAAAGCAAGTTAAAATCACATCCAAAATGATCTGAATCACCAAGCGGAAGGATGACAGGGTTTAACCGTGATTCTCTTTTGTTCACCTTCCAGGTCGTCCTTGTGGTTGCTGCTTTATCAGCCGAATCAGTTTAGCCTCAGTCCTTTTAAAGTCGTGAACATCAGGTCAGGCAGTGCAAATTCATTGTGTTACAATTACTCCAGTACTGAAAAGGAAGAGTCTTTGGTTTAACATTTTGATCTTCTTTGAGGCGCAGGAGGGAGATAATTTAGAGCTAAACTTCTTCAACTGAAAAATAAAAACTAAACTCCCAGAGGCCAAATTTAATAAGAAGAGCTGTGGTGAAAGCAGCTTTCCAACCCCCAGCGTATCTTCAGTGAAAAATGGGTAGTGATTTGTATTTTTCCATTGCATCAAACATTTTTAAGAGTTCTCTTTAATTTTTTTTTGCATGAATACTTGCTTGGAATTAAACAATACCCAACAAAACACTCCTTTCCTCTTAATTCTTCATCAGTTATTTTTCTTCCACAGCAGAGCACTTAGATCACACTGCATATGATCCAGAAGGAGCCTGGCTGGTCAAGGTGAAAAGTTCTGCAAGGTACAGGTTGGGTCTCAGCTGAACACAGGGCAGTGAGTGCAGGAAGTTTATCCTGTGACTAAAGCAGTTCTTTATTCTTTTATATTCAGCAGCAGACCTATGCACAGCTCAGGAATATGCTTCACCACTTGCTTTGGAAGATCTTTCTCTAGTTATGTGTCGTTTCTGCATCTTCTACAAAACCTCTGCTTTTCAGATACGAGGCATTGACCGGCCTAGGGTACAAACAATAACTTACGCCAGAGCATCCGATCATGATGAGGAATACCTGTGAAGTGGTTAGCATCTTGGGTATGGCATAAGCTAGAGTCCTTTTTACAAATTCTCTTCTTGCAGAAGCCTTTAGCCATCGTTCTGAGAGGCCAAGAGTAGTCTTGATGTTAGGATTTAATTAGCATCAATACCATTTGTCTGGCATTTGCTCTGTGTTCCATTATAACTGCGGTATTAAGGTTCCATTGTGAAATGGAAATGTCAGGGGAAGCAGCACCAGCAGTTTTCTGCACTGCACATCCTACACATTATGTACACGTTTCATGGCATACTGTATTTTAGAGAGCGTAGTGTGACTAGATAAACATGTAGGGAAATAGGAAAGGAATAAAATATATAAAATTCTCAAGGTCATCTGGTGATAGGACAAGGGGCAATGGGTGCCAGCTGGAAGAGAGGAGGTTCCATATCAATATCAGCAGGAACTTCTTCACAAGGAGGGTACTGGAGCAGTGGAACAGGCTGCTCAGGGAGGTTGTGGAGGCTCCTTCTCTGGAGATGTTCCAGACCCGCCTGGATCTGTTCCTGTGCGACTTGGTCTGGGTGATCCTGCTGTGGCAGGGGGATTGGACTGGATGATCTTTCGAGGTCCCCTTCAATCCCTAGTGATTCTATGATTCTATGAAAATAGGTGTCTGATAGCTGCCTTGACGTCAGGCTGGATGGGGCTCTGGTCTAGTGAGTGGGGTCCCTTCTTGTTGCAGAGGGGTTGAACTAGTTGTCCTTTGGAGGTCCCTTCCAACTGTATGATTCCATGTTTCTATTCCATGATAATTTTGAATAGTATCTTGAATATATTATCCCCTGCTTTTGCAATTGCTCTGGACAAAGTCATGCACCTTTGGCATCCTTGCTTCATCCCTGTTAAAAGTCAGTTAAGTTAGAGCCCAGAGATTCATAAGCTGGAATTTTTCAGTGTTGTACAAAAAACTGAGTGCTTTTTTTTTCTGGATATGGTGGCCTCCACTGCTAGGACTGACTTGACATTTGTTGTTTCAAGGTTAACCTGTCCCACTTCACTAAAATTCAGCAGCATTTTGCCTGATTCCTTAGTGTTCTGAGGAAGCTGTGTGTGTTCGGGTTGTGCAGTCCACCAGTGCAGCACACAAGCGTTAACCTGTTTCAGACCATCATCCTGGAGAGTCCAACCAGTGTTTCACAGCCACACTGCCTCTGGCCAACTCTAGAGAAGGAACTGAGTGCTACTGAAGATCTTCCGGAGGTTTAGATTTGTTTCAGTGGGAGAAATTAATTATTAGATAAACTTTTGCATAAAAAGCTACAGTTATTGGCATGAACCTCACAGCCTGAGCCCATCGAGTCAGAGTTTAGTCTCTTCCCAAAGCCTTTGAGAACAAATTGAACTTTGAATGTCATGTCTGGCCCAGAAGAACTGATAACAATTTTCCAGTTGTCTGTCACTGTGGCCCTGACTCTTGTCTAATGGAAAACACATGGAAAACATGAATAGGAAACCTAGCTCTTTATTCCATGGTTTAAACCCTTCCTCTAGAACCTCCCGCAATACTGAATTGGTGATGTATCTGGCTCATCATTCGGGTTCATCTTCATTCTCTCTGCACGGAAGTCTTGAGAATAATTAATCTTTGATGCATTAGAGTTGTGTGTTCTTTTCCCTTTGATTGTGTTGCTGCCAGAGTTAACTCTGAGGGCTAATTCTCTGAGGGCTAATTCCTGCCTAGGATATACATAGCTCAAATAACAGGGGCAGACATGTGGGTAGGTAAGGTGTGGGTATGAGCAGATAACTTGGATCATTGGAGGATGATCACCTGAGAGCAGGATGCTCAGTTTTAGGAGTGGGAATTTTCCTGAGATAAGAGCCACATGCTGGCGGTGTGTGCTTTACTGAGAGCAGAACAGAGGAGAAGATCCGTTTGGTGCAGTGTAGTTTTAATTTGATCACCTCAGAGCCCACAGAGAAGAATCAACCTCCTTTGTGTCCAAAGGCTTTTTGTGTAGTTCTGTTACCCTGTTCCAGTGGGTCCCATAAAGGTTCTCTTATCCAGTTCCATTGTGTCCTATAAAGGTTCTCAGAAGAGAAGCATTTCTGAACCTCAAGCATTCTGCACTAAGTAACAAGAATGCAACCTTGCACTAGCACCAAAGGATGCTTAGCATCACAGTGATGTTGGATGCCGCACTAGAGCTCTGTCAGGGTTTAGAGCACTGTGATGTTTGTGAGCTGAAGCAGTTTGTGTGAAGGTACAAGGGCAATGTAATTAATGGCACTATTTCCATTGTAGTAATGTGGAGGAGGTAAGGTGGTGTCCCTGGACATTTCTGTCCACTTAGGAGATTAATTCTACTACTATATAAATCTGAACAGTATTTTTAACCATCAGCCTGCAGTCTACAGGGAAGGGTTGTGGTGGGTGAGAGGTCCACTGTCAACTAGCATGGACAGAAGTGCTCAGCGAAGCATAGGATCTTCCCATATTAAAGCTGAGGGAGTAATTGCAAAATTGAGTCTGGTTACCTGTCCTAGATGTTTGGCAAAGGAATCCACCTGCCCGCAGAAGCAGAAGCCACCCAACCTATGTGTGCATGCTGCATTTCGGGGTTGCTTTTTTCACTTGAGACAGTCTGAGTGGTCTGGAAGCTCCAGTCAGTACCTCTGGTTTAAAATGACTCAGTTACAACTGCCTCCCCAAACCAACTGAAGTTATTACTAACCAAAGACTTAGCTACTTGAAAACAAAACAGTAAAGCTTGTTTCTGTCATTTATGTCTTTGACTGTCAGTAGCTCGAGTGCATAATCTATGTGCTAGCTAGGCACGTGTTGTGTCATCGAGCGAGGTTTTCAAGACCGCAGCACCAGTGTAACACAGCAGAGTTCAGTATTACTCCCTCTGTGGGGACGTGAGTTTGTGTGATGAATCTCTGTGCCATACATGTAGGTCACGGGAAAACTGTGTGTGCAGCGAACTACATGCGGTCTTAAAAGCTTGAACATTTGTAGTGCTCTTCCTATAACAGAATATGTGTCTTGATAGCTGTGACCCTGTGAGTGTCTGGGAAATAAAAGCTATCGAAAGTTTATTCTTCTTGTTTTAAAATCTCTGGCTGGTGATTTACTGCTTACACAGCCTCCATCCAGCAAGGGGTCTTTCTCCACGTGTTGATGTGAAATGGAAAAGCAGACGTTGTCAGTAAATCTTGCAGGGTGGAGAGGTCAGTTAATGCCTTCCTTGAATCTCTCCCCCTGATAAGCTGCTTCTTTTTCCTCACAAATGCGAACAGTGCCAATCACCTGATCTTTCTTTAGAAGAAACAATCTGCTAGATGGCCCTGGCCTTGTTCTGTCCAGCTTCTCCTGATACTTGTTAATTGCCTCTTCCTGCCGCCCTTCGGTGATAGGATCCTTGCCAAGTGTAACCGAGGGCAGACAGTTTTGCCTTTCCCACCCTTTCTTTTTGCACCGAAGGCCTCAAACAAGAAGAAAAGACTTTATGAAACTCATGCAGGCATGCTGCTAACTGAGAAGGGTAAAACAGCCTTCTGAGAGTACTGCCCATTACGGGTCGATGGCACGCCTGCACCGCGTCGTGGCTTGACATCTCGCTTTCCTGTGGTGACCTGCTGTGACGGTGTTTGTTACGATGAGGTCCCTTTAGTTTGTCCTGAGAGGTTTTACCTGTCTGTCACCATATTAGGAACATAAGGTACACTCTGTAAGAGAAGCAATAGACAATGTGCTACACATCTTCTATTTCAATGCCTCTGGTTCTAGGCTAGCATTCATATAAATGTTTATAATTAAAGTACAGCTCTTATTGTTCTTCATCAGACCGAACAAAGAAGTTTTGCTTTGTCTGAACACTACCAGTTGTCTAAATACTAACAGCAGCACTTCTATTCAACCAATACTCATGTCTCATGCTTCTAGTTAACTTGTGGTGAGCTCCAGCCTACCCTGATTCCCCATTAATGCATTTGAAAGGGAGAAGCAGTGAGCTATTCTAGTGCATGACCTCTGTGCAGTACCTGATTCATAAAGATAAATAGATCCAAACTCTCATGGATGGGAGATTAATGGGCAGCATTACAGCAAAACCCCTTTGAGGTTCAGCTGAATTAGTTCTGGCCATCTCGCATCTCTTATTCCACTTCACAGAGTCATTGTAACAGGAGTATTTGATGAAGCCTTTGCTATGGATCCTGGCACCAGCCTTCATCAAAAATTGTTCTAATTATCCGAAAGTCTGCTGTAATGGAGGGGTGATCTGGATTTTAAATAAAAGAAATCATACAAGTTTCCTTCTGGACAGACCTTGACCTAGCACTGATGAACACTTCGCTCTGATTGTGACCGGGATACCTCTATTTCAGACCTGAGATGAGCAAAGACAGAGCCTGTAGACAAATGCAGACATTTTCCATACATCCCTCGTGTGTGTTTAAGTACAAGTGCTGCAACTGGAAAGCTCTTAACCTTGGGGGTTGCCTTGTTAGATGCTGCTGGTTTTACTCATTTTTAAAATCTATTTCCTCCCTCCAATTCTTTTCTTCGAAGCCGACAGAACTTCAAAGCAAAAGAAAAGTCACCAGGTTACTTTCTCTGCCTTTCCCAGTAGATTCCCTCCAGCTGCCAAGTCCATCCAGGCAAATGTAGTGAATTCTCTGGAAGCCATTGACAGAGCTTGGTTTTCCAAGCACTGCACAAGCATGATGTGAAACCTTCCGGTTCAGTTACACTGCTGGGTGCTCCAAATGCTGCACAGATTGTATTTAGTCATCTTCTTCCTCCATTTCAAAAGGAGAAGAAAATAAGTCTGTGTGTTTGCTTTATCCCAGTTCTCCTCCTTGTGGCACTGTGGGGCAGACTTTGCTCTCCAGTGGAGGATGAGCTGGTTTATCCTGTTGGTGATTTCTGGGTTTTATCTGTTTGTCTGGAGAGTTTTGACATCTCTTCAGCCGTGTCTGTGGTTTTGATCGGGCTGTCTGATGTCTGGAAATCCTGGATAAGAGGCCATACGGAATGTGCAGAACGATTCTGCGTTGCAGGTCAGAAGAGTTTTGTATGGAGACGTTGGGTTTACAGCTAGGGGCAGACCAACTTTGCAAGTGCACTCCTCTCACAGGGTAGAGGTGATGTCTATAGGCACACCACGCGCTGGAGCATTGCTCAGCTAGTGCAGGCACGTGGTCATGGATTTCAGTCTGGCAAAGCATGGAAGTTGCAGCACCTGGAATTTCAGATGCTGGGTGGAGTACATGGTTTGAACTGTCTTCTCTTCCTTGTGTTACAGAAACCGTGTAGGACAGTAAGACAAGAAGTAAGTGTAGTAAATAAATACATAAATGAAGGTCACAAAAATTCTCAGAGAGCTGAAACACCTCTTCTGTGAGGACAGAGGGCATGAGTTGGGGTTGTCCAGCCTGGAGAAAAGGCAGCTCTGAGGCAACAGGGCTATAGATTGTACAAGAAAGATGAGAGACCTTCCAGTAAGGCCTGTTGTGACAAGACAAAGGATGATGGTTTTAAACTAAGAGGGGTGATTCACACTAGATATGAGAGAGACTTTTTACAATGAGGATGGTGAAACACTGGAACGTGTTGCCCAGAGAGGTGGTGAAGGCCCCATCCCTTGGGACGTTCAAGGTCAGGCTGGATGAGGCTCTGAGCAGCCTGATCTAGTGGAAGATATCCCTGTTGCATGAAGGGAGGTTGGACTAGATGACCTTTAATGATCCCTTCCAACCCAAAGGAGTCTATGATTCTATAAGTAGACCTCATTTATCAAACTTCATGTGGAACAAACACCATTTGAATACAGTGGTCACTGCTGATTGTCCTGTCTCGTAGGAGTTGTATCTGAGTTTCCACAGGTGAATTTTATACTGAGTAGCTATAATACTGCCACGGGGCAGGAGTCTGTCCTTTTTAATAACCATTGTTTAATATTTGTTGCTGAAGTGGTCAACACCCAAATACTATGGTGGGGTGTTTGGCCCTAGTAGGTATCCTAGTGTGGACCTAGTAGGTACCCTTGTTTGGGCCAAAAGTCTGCAAAGAGCATTGAAACTATATGCTACCCTCATCACCATGCAAAGCCATCCGTGGTCTGATTCTGCCAGTGTTGTGTTTGCTAGGTAATGCTCAGTCTATGAACAGAACCACAGTCTGACACGTCCGTGTGTAACACATTCCATGTAGGAACAAGACAGCACTTTCCCCTGACCTGCGTTTGGATGTAAAGCTGAGTTACATGGGCCATCCAGGCAGCAGTCCTGCACGTGCTCCTTACATCAGGAGGTGTAAGGGATGCTGGGGCCTCATGCCAAGTCTGCTTTGGCCAGGCCTTCTGCCAGCATTGGGTGCAAAGGTGGCAGGACTGCAGCCTTACCTCATCAGGTGGTTGTAGGTGGGAGTCACACACCCAGTATCTAATGCAGCACTTCAGATACCTAGGGACTCATTTCTCCATGCATTCTGCACACATTCCTACCTATTTTATGAATCAGGTCTGTGATCAACGTTTTGAACAATTTATTTGCTGCAATTTCATGGAGTAACAATCTCTTCGGTTTGCGGTGTAAATAATCCTGTACATCTGCTCTTTTATGATATAAATTCCATGTGAATTGCTTATTTTTCCAACGTTCTAGCTCGGTTATGGTTTATTTACAATGCCATATTACGCTATTGTTTTCATATGCAATGTATCTGTATGGCATGAATTAAACTGCTTCTATTTTACAACCTCAAGTATTTTATATTTGTTTTCTCACCTGACTACATTTCATCCTATGCAGTTCCATAAACATTTCTCAGTGTCTGAAAAGATTGCTTCCTCTCCAGTGGCGCAGGTGTAAGAACGAGTAGTCCTCATCCAAACCATCAGATCTATCATCTAGCGATTTCAGATTAGGAATAAATGTACCGATATGTAAGCATTTAATCAAGACATGCACTGTATCTTCCTTGCTTTTCGTGTTAATGATAGGTTTGAATCATTTTGTGTGCTTTTTATTTGTAATTATTCGTGAGTCACACACACACTGTAAATAACACGCTTCGTTACGCAAGATTTCTAGGTATCCGAGATGGCAAAGAAGTTGAATTTGTATATGAAAAGACACTGACGGTGGATTGAAATGACATCAAATCGAGTGGTGATGACTGTGTTCTATTTATACTGTTCATTGCCAAATTGTCTGTTGAAGAAAAAGCTTTTCATTTGCCCTTTCATGTCCAACCAGTTATTTACAGTAGATTTACATCAATAAAACACGCAAAGTCTATTAAAAGTCAATGAATCAGAGACATTTTCCCTTTTTCTTGACAGTCTATGTGCAGAGAGCAGAGCTAAAATATCCTGACCCCCCCAAGCAGTGGTCCAGGCAGTACAAAATCCCTGACCCGCCTGGCTGTGCTCCTGTGCGACTTGGTCTGGGTGATCCTGCTGTGGCAGGGGGATTGGACTGGATGATCTTTCGAGGTCCCTTCCCATCCCTAATGACTCTAGGATTCTATGATATTTGTGGGAAAGTTCCTTTATTCACTCGCAGCTCTCACACCTCAACTCACACCACAAAGACACGAGTATTGTTAAACAATGAACTAGTTAAACGTTACCATGCACTGCTAGATGCTTCAGTCCAGGCGGTGCCTGTCCTTTGATATCTAGGCTTTGTCTTTTATGGTCGTTTCCGTGTAAAAACCTTCCTGAAGCCTTTATTTTTAACTGAACTTTTGGCAGAGCTGCCTAACGAACCGTAAGGGCTCCTTGGCAAGAAACCCCAGCTTTGTAGGATGAGACTGCAACAGTGAATTTCTTCCAGTGATTGTTCAGTTCTTGGTTCTGCAGAACAGCAGAGCGGAACCACATTTCAGTCCTGGAGAACAGTCAGGAAAAGGGTGACATTGCAATGAACTACTGACCCAACCTCGGTGCTACTGGTGCAAGAGCAAAGGGAGTGGGCACGCTGTAATGCCACCAGCCACATGAATGCTGCCCGTGTTGCCCGGGTTTTCATTCCTTCCTCATCTTTTCTGTATCCCCAGCTGAGAACATGAGTCACTCTGCTCTGCTATTTTTTTTTACAGAAGACCATTAGCTAGAATTGATTGTAATATTTTTCTGTGGAATTTGTTACTGGGAGAAAATGGAAATTCAATTAATTTAAAATGTTGGCAGGGGAGTTTGAATCTGACATTTCAGTACTGCATGTGCTCGGCTCTTATGTGACTGAAGCTAAGGACACGCTAACCTACCTAATATTCCAGGGGTTTTTGCCCTTGCCACAGCCTGGCGAATATTGTCCAATAAATAGATTGATAATTTGCCTACTCCTGATTTCCAAATGATTCCAGAAAATTCCATACAATTGCTCTAGAATGTTTAGCTGGGGGAAGTGAGGTGGATCGTGAACTGGCTGCAGGATAGAAACCAGAGAGTAGTGGTCGATAGGACAGGGTCTAGCTGGAGCCCTGGATCTAGTGGGGTCCCGGAAGGATCAGTAATGGGACCAGTTCCATTCAATCTCTTCATTAATGACTTGGATGAGGGATGAGGGTGCACTGTCAGCAAGTTTGCAGATGACACAGAGCTGGGTGGTGTTGCCGACACCCCAGCAGACTGTGCTGCCATTCAGCGAGACCTGGACAGGGTAGAGAGCTGGGCAGAGAGAAATGGAATGAGGGACAACAAGGGTCAGGGGAGGATCTTACATTNATCAGCAGGAACTTCTTCCCAGGGAGGGTCCCGGAGCACTGGAACAGGCTGCCCAGGGGGGTTGTGGAGTCTCCTTCTCTGGAGATGTTCCAGACCCTCCTGGATGTGTTCCTGTGTGACTTGGTCTGGGTGATCCTGCTGTGGTAGGGGGATTGGACTGGATGATCTTTCAAGATCCCTTCCGATCCCTTATGATCTCTGATTCTATGTTTTTGAGTACATGAAGGCCACTTCTGATCCACAGTAGATTGAAGAGTACCGTGTGGCAGCAAGGAAATGATGATAAATTACTGATCTTTTTGGCTAAGAAAGTTGCTCTTCTATTACCTTAACGCTGCATTTTGAGATCCCACTTTGTCCAACAAAGCTCATTTGGGTGACTGTCTGACTGTGAAGGCTGTCATTAGATGAGCTCCCACACGCAGTCCAGATAATTCCAGCACAGAAGGGTACAAGAGCACAAGAAAAGGTGCAGATGAGGACAGCAATTATGGAAGCTGTCGCATATCTTCCAGAAATGAAACAGGCAAGAATCGCCCCGGTTTGAAAAGACATGATTATAACAAAGATCTCTGACTACGACGGTGAAAGGGGATGGAAAATGATTGGTCTGTGTTTCTTACACCTCCAGAATTAGGGGGCATTTAATGAGGTTATGGGCAACGGATTAAAAACAAGTGGTGCAAGAGAATGCACCTTTCTCTCACAGAGTGAACAATCACGTTGTGGCTCTCAGTGCCAACAGAACATTCAGAGACTAAAATAGAAGCAATTAAAGGAGCTGGTGGAGGATAGATTCATCAGCTGGTTTTAAACATGTCAAACCTTATGCCGTGGTGGCTCAGGAAGCCACTAATCCTTCATTATGGGAGTCTGGGAGAGTGTACCAGTCACAGGTCTCATAATACTTGTTAATGCTCTCCATCGTGGAGCATTCCCTGTGGATAGGGGTGCAGACAGGTTGCTGGGTAGATGGACCATGCAATAAAAACTCTGCTTTTATACTGGTCGATGGGAGGCACTGGAAGAAGAGAGACCGGGATGATCTGCAGGCAGACGGAAGATTCAAGGTGGCAGTATCAGCAGGAGATAGTGTAACACATGAAAATCTTAATACACCAAGTGGATGTTGAGTTGTTCTGGGGGGAAAGAGGTGAGCTGTCTTCTGGGATCACACCTACCAAGTAAAGATTGAAGCTGAAAAGGATGGTGGCTGGAGCAGGAGAGGCTGTCTGATGATTCTTCACTCAGGGTCAAATCAAAAACACAGATGTGTTTCAGCACAGACACGTTTCATACAACTTACCCTGTTCTGAGGAGAAAAAGAACCACTGGACCAAGGAAACAAAATAAGAACAAGATTAATGTCTTAAGAAAGACAGGATCTTGATGGGGATAACACACCAGCATGCTACTTAGCAGGGGCTGGACAGGATGGAGAGTTGGGCACGGAGGAACCGAATGAAATTCAACTGGGGCAGTGTAGAGTCTGACACCTGGGCAACAACCCCAGGGACCAGGGTAGAGTGGGGACTGACCTGCTGGAGAGTGTAGGAGAAAGGGATCTGGGGGGTCCTAATGCACAGCAGGGTGAGCAGGAGACAGCAATGTGCTCTTGTGGCCAAGAGGGCCAGCAGCATCCTGGGGGGGATTAGAAAGGGGTGGTTAGCAGATGGATAGAGGTTCTTCTCTCACTGTACTCTGCATTAGTGAGACCACATCTGGAATCTGGTGTCCAGTTCTGGGCCCCTCAGTTCCAGAAGGACACAGCTGCTTGAGACCAGGGCAGAGCACACAAAGATGATGGAGTGGGGCATCTCCCTGCTGAGGAAAGGCTGGGGGCGCTGGGTCCCTTGAGTTTGGAATAAAGGAGGCTGAGGGGTGACCACATGAATGTTGATCAATGTGGAAAGGGAGGGTGTCAGGAGGAAGGAGCCAGGCTCTGCTCAATGGCACCCAATGAATAGGACAAGAGGCACTGGGTGTCAGCTGGAACAGAGGAGGTTCCACATCAAGATGAGAAGAGACTTCTTCCTGGTGAGAGTGACAGAGCCCTGGAAGGGGCTGCCCAAGGAGGGTATGGAGTCTGCTTCTCTGGAGACATTTAAAACCCACCTGGCGTGTTCCTGTGCAACTGGATCTGGGGGATGCTGCGGTGGCAGGGTGACTGGACTAGACGATCTTTCGAGGTCCTTTCCAACCCCTAACAGTCTGAGATTCTGTGATAATAGCATGAATAGACAGATAATTGTACAGAATAAAGGAGCTATTGCCATGGGTCTACACAGACAGATTATCTTCCTCTCCTGTATGAATGAGATTATGACCTACTGTAATTCTGCTTTACAAGTCTCCTAAGATGTAGGCATGTGTGAGATGCACCAGTGGAACACAAACTGACGTTGGGGATGTCTTTGATTTGCAATTTTCATTGCAGAGTTTAGTGCTCTGAAGAAATCATGTCTGTTGATGGCTGAAAACTCGGGAGTTGTTATCAACAGAGCAAAGGCCTAATGAAATAAGGGAAGAAAGGAGTGGTCCTTCAGACCACAGGAAACAGAAGGAGGATGAAAGGGTAAGTAATGTGTGCCAGGGTTAATTGCAGGTCTGCCTGTAACAACTGGAAGCTCATCATTCAGAAATGACAGAAGAAGAGAAAGTGATAGAAGGGTACCGAGTGAGAGGAATATGATTAGAGCCACTAATGTCACACGACAACATCAAATGCATCCAGAAGACAGAGGTTTCTGATAGATACAGGGCAGTAGCACTGCTGTTACACAGTGTACTTGTGCAACGCATCTGCAGCTGTGTATGTTCTTCTGATTATTCAGGAAATGAGTGCAATCCTGTGATGGACAGCAAGGTAAAGGCTCAGGAAAATGGGATTATTTAATTAAGCAGTTTGTTTTCCATTGGCTCGTGGATCTCTCAAGCAGCATGCACATAAAGAACTTCCTGTATGCCTGATGCGAAGTTAAATCTTTGAGTAGAGAATAAAAGGCCAACAACGAAGGTCAGAATGGATCTATAATAGATAACGCCCACAGAGGAGGATCACAACCAGCCTCTTTCAAAACAGTTTTGGACGTTCAGAGGTGCCAAAGAGGCAACTGGTTCAGAGGCTCTGAAGAGTTGGATGCATCTATTCATCACACCTGGTCCAAAGAGCTGAGCTGGGCAATGGCAAAATGTCTGCAGCAAAATAAGGTCCAGAAACAAATTCACTTGCTGACACACAGCAGGAGGTGTCGGAAGTTTGGGTGTCTTGGGCAGTTTGCCCAGGGCTTTGGCAGCAGACCAGCAGGAAAGTCACGAGTTAACATAGCTGAGACCCAGAGACATTGAGGCATTAGTGTTCACCAGCCCTGCACAGCATCCAGCAGCCACAGCCAGGCAGGAGGTGCAGGGACAGGTGCTACTGGTTTGCAAGGTGCCGTCTACCTTTCTCTTGGCTGCTGGAGCGTGTCTTTGCCATGGCCACTGCTCATCATCACACATCACATGGAAGCACTGAATGAATCCCAATGGTTTCACTATGTGATTCGGAAGCAGAGAAACCAACTATTTTTGTGCCACCTGAATAGTTTTCCTGACCATGTGTGTCCTGTCGGTACGGGGCAGATGGTGCTGCTCCGGTGGCTGCAGTGCCTCGAGCCAGCCAGCTGCGGAGGCTGCACCCCCACAGAAGGGTTGAGTGAGCTGAGCCTCCTGCCTGGAGCCTTGGAACAAGAGTGACTGGAGAAATGTGGTAGATGTACTGTGATGATCACAGGAAGGTGTCAGCACTGCCACTTATGCCAGGGGCTGGCATGAGGGCAGAGAGTAGCAAAACGATGTGAGCAGCTGTCTCCAGCCAAGCCCCTGGGTTGTTTGCAGCTTGAACAGTGTCCCATTGTCTTTTCTATAACAGGTGATGCCAAGGCACTTCTGGCAACAGCGATCAACATTGCCATCCCTGAGGGCATCACGATTTCCTTGCAGAACAAAGCCTGCAGGATGAAAATGATGGCAGAACCTTAAAAGCGGCTACGTAATCACCCCTGGAAGCGTTCACTGGCTGCCACACACTGTTCAGATGCTGATGGCAGTACCATACATTTATGTGGTGAGGAAAAGCTGTTTGTGGAGGAGGAGGAAGCAGGAGGAGGCTGGTAGTATGAGAAGGTGAAGAAGTGGTCAGTGTTAAAGATGACCGATCGCCCGTGGAATGCCAAAGCAAGTGACTGAGATATAAATTTGCCACAGAGGGGGGTAGGCAGCAAGCTGTGGTGGTCCCATTCCTGCTCTCATCACCCTATAGCAGCACTGGGCTGTGACCAGTTCTTGCTTCTCCATCAGAGGACCTACAGTTGGACTACTTTTACTCTTATTTATCTAGTTTAAAGCTCTTAATGTTCGTCAGCCTCTCCTCAGGAGCAGTGATACGAGGAGTCTTCCTTTGCAATCACTGCTTCACTCTCTTGGAAATGGCCATGCAGGATACCCAGCTCCTTCCTGTCATCCAGTGGTAGGACAAGGGGCACTGGGTGTCAGCTGGAACAGAGGAGGTTCCACATCAAGAGGAGAAGAAACTTCCTCCCAGTGAGGGTGACAGAGCCCTGGAAGGGGCTGCCCAGCAGGGTTGTGGAGTCTCCTTCTCTAGAGATGTTCCAGGCCTGCCTGGATCTGTTCCTGTGCCACTGGATCTAGGGGATCCTGCTGTGGCAGGGGAATTGGACTGGAAGATCTTTCAAGGTTCCTTCCAATCCCTACCACTCTGTGATTCAGTGATGCCACTGGATCTAGGTGATCCTGCTGTGGCAGAGGGATTGGACTGGATGATCGTTTGAGGTCCCTTCCAATCCCTAACACTCTGTGACTCTGATTTTTTCAAGTAAGGAGCATTCCCAAAGGAGAGAATTTATGAAGCTGAAATCAGGAGAGTCGTAAGGCCCAGCCCACTTGTTAAAGGTGTTTCATACTTTCATTAAGAGAACGCTAGTTGCCACAGCAGCTATGGTTTACTGTGCCTTTCTAAATGCCACACGGAGCGTGCTGAGACTCATCACAGCTTCATCTTGCCTTCCTATTTTAGTGCTGGGCTTTAGAGGGAAGCTCACGCATTGCAGAAATAAGTCAGAAGAGGCATGACCCCCTGATTTCTCTTTCAAACCCCATCCTGCTGCACGCACAGCCTGTCTCCAGGCCAGGGACTGCCCACACGAACCTTCAAGCTGACCTAGCACCGCTATCTAAACGTGGGTGTCTATGGACCCCAGCAGCAGAGACCCAAGCGCCAGCAGCCCCGGAGACCTGTTGAGGCTGTGGAAGAGGACCTCAGTGAAGCTGCAACACATAGCAGGAGTTACAAGTGAGCAGTGCAGGAGGAGCAGTGGCAGCACGGTGTCCTGCCTGCTGCCAGCTCTGCTGCTCCTCCCTGGTACAGAGGCAGTTGTTTACAATAGACACTGAGATCTACTCCAGCCTTTTTGTCCTGAAAGGCACTTTTCACTCCACTGTCATTTCTCTAATAAACAGCTAATGCTACAGCACTTGTCTGATGGAAGAGAACTCAAGGAGCTACTACTCAGGGGTCAGAGCAAAAGGTAATTGTGGATTTCACTGCCAATCACATAGAAAAAGTGCAAAATGGTCTTTATGACCTCAGTTGTTCACCAGAGCTGGCAGCTCAGCCCACTGCCCAGCCCTCTGCCCAGTGGGAATGTCTCTGCTTTAGCCATGGCAGTACCCCTGCTCAGTTCCTTCCCCCATGTGAATGATTACGACCATGAAAAGAGGAGAGCAACGAGGCTGGGGAAGGGACTGGAGGGACAGTCTTATAGAGAGAGGCTGAGGGAGCTGGGGGTGTTCAGCCTGGAGAAGAGGGGGGACCTTATCACTCCTCCTGAAGGGAGGTTGTAGACTGGTGGGGGTCAGGATCTTCTAAGCAACTAGGAGAGACAGCAGAGCCTAAAGCTGCCAGTGGAAGGTTAGGTTGGATGTTCGGAAGCCCTTCCTCATGGAAAGGGTGATCAGACACTGCAATGGACTGCCCAGGGCAGTGGTGGAGTCCCCATCCCTGGAGGTGTTGAAGGACAGACTGGCTGTGGCCCTTAGTGCCCTGGTCTGGCTGGGGTGGTGATGTCAGGTCCTGGGCTGGGCTGGATGAGCTCAGAGGGCTTTTCCAGCCTCAATAATTCTGTGATTCTGTGAAAATGCATTCCTTCTAGAATTCGTGCTCTGCTGTTTTCAAAGTCACTCTGTGAAGTTGGGAATTGAATACTTTAATTAGGCTCCTGTGCAGTCCATTTTGGAAAGTGTGGGATCTTGCTCAGAAATTAATAGATGACTCACTGACGGCACTTTCTGTGTGCCTTAGAACCCCTCCTCCCTCCCCACATGCCTCAGGAAACAGCGTGGTGTAAACAGGGAAATGGACCTAGAAGAAAATGTCCCGAGGAAGACAAGTGTGGTGAGACCAACAGCATCCTGGGGGGGATCAGAACGGGGGTGGTTAGCAGACTGAGGGAGGTTCTTCTTCCTCTCTACTCGGCACTGGTGAGGCTGCATCTGGAGTACTGTGTCCAGTTCTGGGCTCCTGAGTTCAAGAAGGACATAGAGCTGCTGGAGGGTGTCCAGCGTAGAGCAACGAAGATGATGAAGGAAGTAGAGCAGCTCCCTTATGAGGAAAGGCTGAGGAGCTGGGTCTCTTGAGCTTGGAGAAGAGGAGGCTGAGGGGTGACCCAATCCATGTCTATAAATAAGTGAGGGGTGGGTGTCAGGAGGATGGAGCCAGGNGATCTAGGTGATCCTGCTGTGGTAGGGGGATTGGACTGGATGATCTTTTGAGGTCCCTTCCAATCCCTAATGATTTTATGATTCTATGAATTCTCATCACAACTGGCCCCCTTCAAACTGCTGCAAGTTCGGAGGTGCCAAAGAGGCAACTGGTTCAGAGGCTCTGAAGAGTTGGATGCATCTATTCATCACACCTGGTCCAAAGAGCTGAGCTGGGCAATGGCAAAATGTCTGCAGCAAAATAAGGTCCAGAAACAAATTCACTTGCTGACACACAGCAGGAGGTGTCGGAAGTTTGGGTGTCTTGGGCAGTTTGCCCAGGGCTTTGGCAGCAGACCAGCAGGAAAGTCATCTGCTGTGGGAACCAGAGCAGGGCTCTTTACCCCTGCTTATTGCCAGGAGGCAGAGGAGCAGCCCTGGCTGCATAGGTGGCTGCAGCACCACGGTGGGTGGATTGGCACATGTGAACACTGCTGAAAGGCAGCACACGTTCAACACTCTCAGTGGTTCTTGCCACCAGAGAATCCCTCTGATCTTCCTAACCAAAGAGCTCCTTATCTGATCACTGCCATCATGACCGTATTTCTCTTGGAGAAAGGAAGACTCTTGGATTGAAGCCATGGGCATGGAGATCTGCAGGTTCAATTTCACTTTCTAGAAAGCACTCCTGGAAACTCAGTAATCCAGCACAGCCCTCAGATTTGTCAGGTAGAATATATAGAACAGCACAGAATGTTTACCTTTCCCTCCTTGCAGGGTCTGAGTGAACCCAGGAGCAGCCCGAACCCCTGGTAGGGAACTGAGGTTTCAGTTTTTTTTTTTACTGTAAAATAATAAAACAATAAATAGCTGAATATTAAAACCGTATAGCATGCCCCACCACACCAGCAAGTTTAATAGCTTCCCTCAGATGTTACTATAGAGTGACCATGACTACCTCAGCGGTGTGGGTGACTACTGTGTTGGTGAGATACAGCTCCAGCAGTGCCCATGTGCTGTCACCAGGGGCTCACAGACGGTAATTACCTCCACGGAGTCAGCCAGCGCTGCTTCTCACACAACTTACTTTGCAGTAGTGTGACCTATCATCATGTGGAGCTCAGTGCTGCTGTTGTATGCCATGGTGCCACTTCAGCATGGCACTAGCTGCGCTGATTCAAAGCTGAGGAACGGATGAACACGGCTCCTAGAAGATTTCAGCCTTGTATTGAATTCTATCGAAGGAAAAACTCGTTTCTTCCCAGAGCTTCAAGAAGATCCTCAGGGGGTTGTCTTGGGAATGTTGTGCAGTGTTTCCCCATACCACATCGCATGGGCACGCTTATAGAATATGATTTACACTTCTAGATTTACACTTCTATCAGCTTTACACTTCCACCTCCTCTCCTGGGACAGTCTAGACAGCTTCACAAGATTGATAGACAGGATGGTATCTCAAAGGCTGCACTTTTCTGTCCAAAGCTGCTCAGATATTTAACACCCTTCGGCAATAGCCCTCAGTCTGGGGGAGTAAACTCAGTTCTTGGAGTTGCCATGAGTCCTTGGAGAAACAGCACTGCATCAACATACTCAGCTGGAAACTGCAGCGCGTGGTCTTGCACACAGAATGTAGTACCAGCAAGCTGTTAGGCAGATGTCAGGGCAGCTGATCTCTGCGACCACAGATGCTTTTCAGAGTATCCTTTCTTCTCCTCTTCCCAGTATTGTTTGCCTCCTTCAGACCCCTCATCCCATAGTACCAGTACCATTTTCCAGAGCGGAGATGGATGCCCTATGTTCAGTCTGGGGTGAAGCCTGTATCTAGCAGCATAATCCTTATTTCTGATGAAGAGAAGGTAACAGCACAAGTCTGACACTTTATGTCTGTGCTATTTTGAATTTTGAAGACTTTGCTGGGCTGCCTTTTTCATTCTCTTGAGTAAGCCATCCACCTCTTCTTTATGAGGAGAGGCTGAGGGAGCTGGGTCTATTGAGCTTGGAGAAGAGGAGGCTGAGGGGGGAC
>VZRI01002446.1:71734-136940 GCA_013397515.1 Upupa epops | reverse complement strand
AGACTTCAAACTCATCCTACTGGAGTCTGCTCATCTCCCCAGTCTGTCCAAGTCCCTCTGCAGGGCCCTCCCCCCCTCCAACAGCTCTCCATCCATCTACCCCATCAGCCATTTCATCCTGAACGTTTATCCTGTTGGTCAAACATGAGCTCCTGTTGATGAAGCCACGCTGAGTCCTGGCAGCAAAGGTGGCTGCTGATAGCGTGGGCTGTGGGAACAGCGGCGGAATCAGAGATCAAGGGGAGCAATTGTCTCCCTCCACTCAGTACTTACTGGGTGACATCTGAGCTACTGAATCCAGCGTTGGGTCCCCCAACAGAAGACAGATTGAAAAACTGGGGACTTCAGGGAGACTATCAAGATGGTAGGGCTGGAGCACTTGCTCTCTAGAGAAAGTCTGTAGGAGCTGGGTTTGTTCAGTGTGGAGAAGGCTTTAGGGGGTCTTCACATCAACACTCCATGTGTTTGGGCAAGTTACAGGACTCAGAAACAAGCTCTTCACAGGGGTGCAGGATGTCAGGTTGAGACAGTGGGCATGAAGCGAAACAGGAGAGGGTCAAACTGGATCTACGAAGACATTTCCCTGTGGGGAAGGCAGGGGGCATGGGCTGCCCACAGAAATTATGCAGTCTCATCCTCAGAAGTTTGTAAGCACCAGCTGGATGAAGCCCTGACTAATTTAGACTCTGAAACTGGGAATATCTGACCTCAGCTGACTCTGCTATGAGCAGGTGGTTGGACCAGACACCCCTGAAGTTCCTCTCAGCCTGACTCATCTTGTGATCCTGTGTCTATTAGGAACTGTGTTTAATCTCCACATGGCTGCTACCTGTCTCCAAGGAACACGTCTCTCATTCCTTCACTTACTAACCTTTCCTTTTTACTAACCTTCTTTTCTTCTCAGACCAAATTGACCATAAAGCAGTGCTGCACTGTTGTGCTCATTTGAGTTAATCTGCTTGAGGGAGCACTCACTAACTTGGAGCGTGGCTAAGGGAGAGCTGAAAGCTGAGTTTTATCAACACAGAGAAGGACTCTGCTGGATTGGGTTTTTTTCACTGGCAGGATATACATAGAAGTTTGTCGAGCTTGATGTTCGTACAAACACATTTACCTGTGGGAGGGGAATGACTCATCCCTGGATTTTGAAAATGGAAGTGATGACTGGATTGTTTTTTGGAGATAGGCTTTCACCTCATCTGCAGCGCTGGCTGATACTGTGAACAGACCCAGAAAGCAGTCAGAACAACACTGCAAAATAGACTTGTGGGAGAAATTTCACTGGCCATGCTGTGGGGATCTTACTAATAGCAGTGAGAAATACAGCTTCTGTGAAAAACAAAGAAGCCTGAGGCTGAAGTGCTCTTCTACCTGTTTCTAGAGCCTGGGTTTAGCTTTGAAAAATGAGGCTTTATCTTATGTTTGACATTCTTGCAGGCATTAATTCACCTAACCCTTCAGATTTCATTCAACCTTGCAGAATCCTTGACCTCAGTTGCTCCTCTATCAATGTGTTTGCTCCACAGTCTAATTACCTGCTGTAGGGAATGGATTTTATCAGTTTCCATTCTGCTGGCTGTTGGTTCTGTTAGCGTATCTCCTTGCTCTTGCTTTACAAAAGAGAGGAAACAGAAGCTCCCCATCTACCTTTTCGATCACATTCCTTTATTTGGTAGAGTTATTTCTCATCTCCTCTCGTTAATCTCCTTCCTAAAAGAAATAATTCCATTCTTTTCAACCTCCCTTAAATGTTTTCATGTGTTCTTAATAATTATGCCCTTCTCTCTAGCCCTCTATAATTCTGTGCAATTTTTCTCCAAGAAAAACCCAGTGGTGCCTGGTGTTGTAGGACTAAGCACCATAATTGCATAACTTTTGCTGTATTCCTCTCCAGCCCATTTTTTTTATGCAGTCTGACATCTCATTTGCTTTTTCCCATCACTGTGATGCATTAAGTAGAGGTTCCAGTGCTCTGTCTCTAACGATATGCATCTTCTTTTCCTTAGATGATAAAACCAACAGACTTCTAATTCAACTGTTGAAGGAAAAGTAGTTTGGGGTTGGATGTTGTTTTGTACATTGTCTGCTCTGCATCCTTAAGCTCCTTTTTCAGACTATGAAGAGCCCCGGTAATTTTATCAGCTGCCAGATTCTGTGGACAGATTCTGGAGGTTAAAATCTGCCTTTTCTTTTGTATAATGCTCGTTCATGAAAATGCTTTTTTCTCATGCACAGTGAGCTTTCAGCCCTGGTTTGCTAATGCTGGCAATGTTCTCTCTCTCCAAGAGCAAGCAGAGCTAGAAGAGTCTTCCAGTTGATATTCTCTGCAGATTTGCCTGCAAACATACAGGTCACAGACAGGGAAAGAAACTGGATGGATTTCCAGCTCGGTCCCCTGCATTTTCAGATTACTACCTAGAATAGATTAATTCAGGAGTTGTAAGGAAAGCATCCTCTCTCCATTCCTTCTCCCATCCCACTACACAGTTAAGATTTTAATGTTTGGAGTCTTACCTGTAGTCTAAAAATACTACAAAGCATCCAGACGCTGATGGGCCGGGGTTAAAGGCATCCCTAGCACTCTGGGACAGTAAGAATGTCAAGGTACAACCTACAGAGTAAAAAGAAAACCCTAAAGAAATGGTTTGAAGGTGATAGCTGTGCTTTGCAAGGAAAAGAAACAAGGACTGACCAGCTTGCTAGATGTAGAGTTCCTCCTCCAGTCTGCCATGCTCACAGATCCATATGCAGACGGGAGCAGGAATGTATGGGAGTAGCTCACAGCTGAAAGCAGGACAATTGCATTAATGCAGCCTTCCTCTCAGACTGGGAAGCGAAAGCTGACAGTAAAATATCCTCCTGGTGTGACGTTAGCATTTCTCGTGTCTGTGTGCATGCACAGAGAGAACTCCTCACGTGTTTCGTGTGCCGTGAGAAAAACAACTATGAAGACACTAAGGTTGGTGAACAAGGAGCAAGTCAGCAAGTTTGCTGACGACACAAAGCTGGCTGGTGTTGCCGACACCCCAGCAGACTGTGCTGCCATTCAGTGAGACCTGGACAGGCTGGAGAGCTGGGCAGAGAGAAACTGAATGAGGGACAACAAGGGTCAGGGGAGAGTCTGGCATCTGGGCAAGAACAACTCCAGGGACCAGGATAGGGTAGGGACTGACCTGTTGGAGAGCAGTGTAAGAGAAAGGGACCTGGGGGGTCCCAGTGGACAGCAGGATGACTCTGAGCCAGCAATGTGCTCTTGTGGCCAAGAGGGCCAACAGCATCCTGGGGGGGGATCAGAAGGGGGTGGTTAGCAGATCAAGAGAGGTTCTTCTCCTCCTGTACTCTGCACTAGTGAGACCACATCTAGAGTATTGTGTCCAGTTCTGAGCCTCTCAGTTCAAGAAGGACACAGAGCTGCTGGAGCATGTCCAGAGTAGAGCAATGAAGATGATATGAGGAAAGGCTGAGGGAGCTGGGTCTCTTGAGCTTGGAGAAGAGGAGGCTGAGTGGTGACCTCATTCATGTCTGTAAATCTGTGGGATCCAGATGTAAAACTTGGGATCCAGACGTTTGGAAGTCCTGACTTCTTCAATTACCCTTTTAGCTCATCCTTGTTTCTTCAAAGCCAACTGAAAGCCACAAAGCAGCCTGGCAGAATCAATTTTTCACAAAGAGAACCTGACAATGGATTAGACCAACTACAAAGAAGAGAGGTAAAGCTGAGAAAATCAAATCACACCGATCCATCTGAGAAAGATGCAATTTGTGGTGTGAAGTGTCAACAGCCAGCAGAACAATAAGGGCATTGTGGCTGAAAACAAAACCTGTAAGGCATGCAGAACCTGTGATTGCTGCTGAAGCAGCTCTGTTCTACAGGCATCGAAATAAGGCAATAAAAAGCCAGGCAGTAAAACAGCCAAGGCTGATGGCAGGAGGCAGTGAACAGGAAAATCACTTCCAGTGCTACAAGCTGCTGAGGAAAAAGTAAAAGGCCAGGGAAAGAGGGAAAGACTAGTATCCTAGAAAATAGTTATTCCTCAATGGAATATGAATAGTGAAGATGAGACACGAATTGCCCCACAAGGATTATTAGCATTGGTGAGCAGATCTTATTGGGTTGTTCTGGAAAACAGCTCTATGCTTCTTCCTTTTGCATGCATTGCATAAGACAGAGTCCAGCTTCTGAGCCATGGAAAGCAAAACCCTGTTTCATATCCTATTTGCTGACTGAATTTGCCTCTCTGTATCTTTTCTCTGGAAGAACTTTAAATCCATAGAAAAGTTCATTTTCCACACCATACATTTTGTAGAGATCGATTTGGTTGCATGGAGACAACCTGCGTAATCTCTTTCCTCTACCTCAGGAATAATTTATCTTTCTATACTAGAGCCCAAAAAGTAACTCTGACTGTGCTGGAAAGTACTTGGGGATATTTAAAGCCCAGATTGCTTCAGATAAAGAAGAATGCAGAAGCTCTACACAATTTTCCTATTTTGAGGAGTAATCTGGCTTTCGATCTGTACGTACCAGATTTCCAGCATGCCTACACATATGACCATCTGTCGGGTGGCACTGTGCCCATTCGCAGACACATGACACCAGTTTAAGGAGGAACAGGCACCAGCCAAACTGGAGCTGCCAAGGATAGCCTTCACATTAGAAAGCGGCCCTTACAACAAGCTGTGTTGATCAGCACTAGGCACCTCTGCAAGACGGTACCTCTGTGATCAATAAGGACTCTTTTCGGTGGGTCAGAGGCACTACTGGGCACCTGCCTTTGCTGATGATGCTGTTTGGTCTAGTTTCAATCTGGTGGCCCACTATGCCCTATTTTCTCTTGGTTATCTTGGAAACAGTAGGGAAATAAGTGAGAACTTACTTTGCTGGAAACAGGGAAGTTGTCACCCATTTAAGTCTTTGCTCTTGAGCTACTTCTGAGTTTCTCCCAAGACTCCCTACCAAACAAGCAACTTGTGGAAAAGCTTCCAGCATGGATAAGAAGGTTCAATTTGTACGTATGGAAAGGCAACCTGATTCCTTAAAATTGGGAAAGAAGAAATAATGAGTCATGGTTTAGGAATCTTTTTAGTTGGTTACCAGTGACAGAGCAGCCTCCTACGTACTTCTCACACAGGAGAGTGAGTTGCACACTTGGGAGGCTGCCTGGCTGAGGATTTACTGGGAAGGAAATGCCAGCTGACCAGAATCCAAGGTTACTCCAGAATAACGTGTGTGCTTTGTTTTGAAAATGCCCAGCTCCAAGTTGTGGGGAGGACATTGGAAGACAGAGTCTGTGTTAGTGGAAATATCTGCTTTTCATAGATAATATTTGTCATTCTGATGTTAAAGTGCTAGTAGCTCAGCTGTGTGAAGTTCAGGCAACATTCACGTTGACACTGAGCTGGGAGGACTTTTCTCCTTTGACTCCTAGGATTTTCTGGCTCTGTTTTGTATGAAAATTTTGCAGAAGAGGTTTCCTGGATTACACACGTTTTTCCATCTTGAGAGAACACAAAAGAGAGATGTACAAAGCACGGCACAGTAACACACTCAAAATACTTTCAAAATTGAGTTTTCATGATGACATTTATGCCTGCAGTGCATTGTCCTTGATAGGGCTTTTTTCCAAAGGATTTCCTCTCAATGTCAACATAGGGTTTATTTAGTTCCAGAAGGGTCAGTCAGGATGTTCTAATCATTAGAATCATTAGGGATCCATAGGGACCTTGAAAGATCATCTAGTCCAATCCCCCTGCCACAGCAGGATTGCCCAGACCAAGTGAAGAGCTGGCTCTTCACAAATACTTAGAGCCCTGTTTTGACCCAGTCGAAGGGTCAAAGGCCACCAGCAGGAAGCACAGTTTATTGTCTGTCTTCACCTAAAGTAAGGATTAGATTATGTAGCCCGTCACCATCGAAATTAAAGGAGAACAGCTCTGACCAAAAGCATCCTCGTAGAAAACCCAAAGGGAGTGAGAAAGTCCGTAACACCAGAAAAATCCACCCAAACCTGTCATAGGGAATGGCTGTTACATTTCCAGACCAGGGCACTACCCAAGTTCGGTCCATTCTGTCTGCAGAGAGGGAGAAGGAGAGTCCCACAGAGGTCTCTGCAAGCAACCTCCCTTTTTTACTGTGGTGCTGCATCAACAACTTCCCTGTTGTTATCCAGTCCAGACTCTCTCTCTCTCAAGGTTACTTAGTTTGGGGAACAAAGCCAGGGAGGTATTTTCCTCCACACTCCCCCATGAGAATCTGGGCATTCACAGTTTCCCATTCAGAAAACAGGAATCATCCATGTGTCACCCTCAGTTCTCAGCACTTCAAGCCCACTACGCTCCCATATTCTCCCTTCTTGAGGAATGAATATTCTCAGTTGCTCACTCCCCATTTAAATGTGCTGTCTAATGGAGCACTAACCTTTTTGGGTAGAAAGGAGGGGAACAAAAGTCATGAGCTGCCAGAACTAACAATGCGCTTATGAATTTGTAATTTAAATGATGAAAGGCATCAAAAAGAATTTTCAATTATTTACTAATTGTTTCAGCTAGAAAAATAATTACAGTAATTGATTGAAGGTGGCTTTAAAGCAGAGATTGCTTCAAAAAAGTGTCCAGTTGACTCAGAGTAACTTGAAAGACATTCACAGCAGTCTTCGCGTTACAATTAAGCGAGGACACACTGCGGCACGGCAAAACCCGACTATTCTGAGTTGTTGTAGTCACTGTTCTGAAAGGGTCTGCAGCTGGACTGGCACTGCGTGCATTTTCCATGGCTGGGTAACGTGTAGGCTTCTGCTGAGCTCTAATCGAAGTGCTGTCAGTCAAAGCTATGGTTAATCAGCAAAATCACGACAGTTACCAGCGACTGTTAGAAGCTGACAGCTTCATATCGTGTCCTGGTTAGGAGGTGCATGCAAAAAGAGATGAAATGGGAAAATAAAAACCAGGAAACAACCAAAATCCACACAGAAAGATAATTTTGCCCTAGCAAGTCTGATTATAGCTTTCCATCTCGAAAGGGCTTTCTTTTTCACAATTCATTTTACATTTCCCCATCTCCTTTAGCCAGAATTCCTTACTGTTAGTTGTGATTGTAATGAGTTGGAGGGGTGTTTCTGCCTTGATTTGGAAGTTAGTTATTTTTTTTAATGAGGAATTGACTAACGCTGTCATTGCTTTCTGGATTTAAACACTCAGACATCTACTGAACACAGCGCCTGTCCATCTGGGGTCCATTTTAGAGAAGCCATTAAAACAGCTTAGAATATTCTAGTTCTGTTCGAGTTCTGCCACATGGGAGGGCTGGTCTCTCTCTAATTACCATGTGGAAAATTGCTCTCAGCACCTTTAACCTCTGAGCCGGTCATCTAAGCTCCCATTATAATCAAGGGAGATTTAATCAACTCAGCCAATGGAGTATTTACCTGTCCGAATGTAAGTGTTCACCTTCAGAGGAGACAAACAGCTCTCCAGAGCCTGTATCTTTACCGGCCAGACCTCCATTAGCTACCATCAAGGGTTGGGTTTCTGGCTCATGAAGGCACCTAAATTTAGGCACCTAAATCTTCATGGGAATTGTCTGAATTTGCAATGTGTCTGGCACCGGTTTCTTTTTATTGTGCCAACAGAAAATACTGCAAAAATCACTTTTCCCTGCAGTATGAACCATTAAAGGGGATTTTTTTGGTTACGCTGCAGAGTCCCAGGCAGAGAATGGGACTAAGATATTTGCAGACGTTGCAGACGAGCCCTGGTTTCAAACAGCTCTGCTGCATAAAGCATTGTAAGGAGATCTACATCTATCAGCAAAACTAATGGATCACTAAAAAATGGGGGAAATAAAGGTTTCTTCATACTTGTGAAGTTGTATTGACTCTCTGCACTTGCGTTTCCCCGAGCAGCCTGCTGCTTTGTGACTTTTTAAAGCTGGCAAGTACTACATTAGGGGAAACATCCAGCTTTGTCTGTCTTCCTGCCCCAGAACTCTGCTTCCACCGCTGAATAAATGATTCCCATACCCATTTCTTACTTTCATACTTTCTGCCTTCTACTTGTGAGGCCTTCAGTCATTCCCTGCTTTGTTTTCCTTTTTATCTTCCCTCTTACTGGTTGGGGTTTTGTCTCTTTTTCCCTCATCTACCCACACTGCTCGCCTTGCTTCTCCCAAAAGCAGGACTCCATCCACGTCAACGCCAACAGCTATTTCCTAAGGGTGAACTCTGCTTGGAGATTTAACTCCTCCCTCAGACCTCTGATGCATCTAAGTGATGCTGGAGGAAGTTACCTTAGAAAATCAGGTATTTCCACTGGGTTTTAACAGCAGTGTCTGCACTACCTGCAGCAAAGCAAGGCACCTATGTTCTAGGCTACTTGTATTTTCAGCTTCTTATTGAGGCAGCTCTCTTCTATTGGATTGCAGTGATTTGGTCCTCATCAGTACAGAGAATCGGGACAGTGTAACCATCCTGTTTATACTTCTTCTTTTTTTTTGAGTCTGTTTATTAAATAATAATGTGGGTGCAGGAAGTTTATTACGGGCAAGGTCACTGAATTGTGTGGCTGGGAAGAAAGGGGAAAGAAGAAGTGCAAATGTGTGAAACTCTGACGAACTCTGTAATGGCTGTTACTGCCTCAGACTCATAGAATCATTAGGGATCGGAAGGGACCTCGAAAGATCATCCAGTCCAATCCTGCTTCCACATCAGGATCGAAAGAACACTGCATTACACAGCTACAGAAATAACACTGCCCAGTATGCTGCTGGGCTTGCACTGGAGCACTGGAATATTTTCCAAGGTATTACATGAGTTCAGGATCAGATTTATATGTTTATTTTCCAAAGGGCTCAGTAAACCCAACCAGACCTGACTGAAGAGCTAAGTCTTTAGGAAATTAAGTCTCCCTGAGTTCTGTTTTTCGCTTAGCTGCAACTACTGCAAAGAATGGCTGCAGCCCTGTGTCTTTTGTAGAAGGAGGGATAGAGGTTGAGGGGATAATGTAATGCTGGTCTTCAACTAGATACGTCTAACTCCTCTTTAGGCTGGATTTCTCCAAGGTATGTTGTAGATGCAAATAACACAATCATTTGAGTCAAGAGAAATGAAGAGGGAGGCATCGTTCAGAGAGCAAAACCCTCTCATTTGTCAAACACCATAAACGCACAGATTCCTTTTCTGCTGGCAGATAGATGCTCCCTGTTTTAAGGCGAAATCTATTTGTCAGAACCTTTGTTCATACAAGCAACCTTCTTAATTTAAGTATTCCCACTGGAGTCAGTGCAGCAGAGCTGGTTTTAGATTTGACAGCTGCAAGCAGAGGCTGGCACTCAAGAAATGAGAAAATGTGAACTTGGTGGTGGTCTCAGTCTGCCGGGGCTCTCTGCAGTGAATTTAGTATTGCATGAATGCCTGTGAGATGTTTTATACCTCACACCGTCCTTATGGCCAAGGATGTTATGCTTAGCTAACATAACCTTAGCCGACACAGACTTACTTATCTTGGTGACTCATTCATCTTTAACTCGCCCAGGTTGAAGCTGAGTTAAAGAAGCAAGTGCAGACGAGGTCACGAGGATGGTCAGAGGGTTGGAGCATCTCTGTTGTGAAGACACACTGAGAGAGTTTGGGTTGTTCAGCTTGGAGAATAAAAAGCTCTGGGGGGGACCTTAAAGCAACCTTCCAGTACAGGAAAGCTACAGGAAAGCTGAAGAAGGGCTTTGTACTAGGGCATCTAGTGACAGAACAAGGGGCAGTGGTGTCACACTGTAAGAGGGGAGATTTAAACTAGATCTTAGGAAGAAATTCCTCACTATGGGGTGCTGAGGCACTGGGACAGGTTGGCCAGGAAGGCTGTGCAAGTGTTTAAGGCCAGATTGGATGAGGCTATGGGCAACCTGGTCTGGTGAGAAATGCCCCTGCCTGTGGCAGAGGGTTTAGAACAGGATTTATGAAGTCACTTCCAACTTAAGCCATTCTAAGCCTCTTATGATTAAGTTCTCTCTCACAAAGTCTTTCACATCCAGCCGCTCCAGATTGTGTCATGATCATCTCTTCCATGAAAATCAGCAGCCCTTTTCACAGGCAAATGAGAAAAAAACCCCAACAGACTGCGTTTTATGAAATGTCTTTTGACTCTTTTAGTAGTTAAACTGTTTGCAACTCTGGAGGGCACCTGTGGTCTGCTTGCTCAAAACCTAGGAAGCTGAAGGGAGCTTGTTTAATTCCACAAGAAGTTAGTATTTTAGATGTCAGTCTAGAGAGAGGCCATCTAGCTTCTAGGTCCTGGTACTGTGATAGCAGTTCAGATAGCAGTAAGGTCTTGTTATAGACGAGCTGCAGGTTTGTCTCATTCAAAGGGGGTAAGAATTGGAATCAGCTCTCTAGAGTCCCTTTCTATAGCAATTTAAATATCTGCACATCACTCATACTGTAAGGTTGAGGTTGCTCTTGTTTTCTTTCCCTCTCCCCCCTGCACACAACAGCTGCATCCGTCTCTGAATTTCAGCTGGAAGAGTACATTTATGTTACCGTCACTTCCCATGCATTGGTACGAGAAGAGGGGACATGGAGAGCTCATGCACTAACATATGGGTCTGGTTTAGAGGGCAGAGTAACATGGGTGATGGTGTGGAAGAATTCCACAGTGCTATGGAAGCTGGCTGATGTCATTGTGCTTTCAATTGTCTTTGCAGAGTTGTGGTGATTAGGGGGGGATTTGGGAATGTGCATATGCGATTCCTACCCCTGAGAAAGGAGAATGCAGGGAAATACAGACTGGCCCTCCTCCCCTCAATCTAAAAATAACCCTGGAGACTACTTCAAAACATTCAAAGGTCAGGAAGATGATTTGGAGAAGTCAGCACGTAGCAACACGGTCACCTCATGCCGAGAAATGCCTAGCTTGGTGAGTGAGGGAAAAAGCAGTGGATGCTGTTTCTCTTGACACTAGAAAGGCTACTGTCTGTCTCCTACAATACCCTCACAGAATCACTCATTCTATGGTATGTATGGAATAGAGAGCTCTGGATCTGTAGAGGATATAGTCTGGTGGGTGAATACAGTGGTCTGTGGTGAACATAGTGGGATATTTACTGGCTGTGTTGGCACTCAATGCTCCTCAGGCTAGGAAAAGATGTAGCGCTTTCTTCTCTTCCCTGATGAAAAGAAAAAGGATTACACTGGGATTCCACGTGTCAGCACTTGCCAAACTAACCCAAGAAAGGATTCCGATCCCAAATCAGATTGTTTTCCTCGCATTAAATGTGCAGATGCGAGGATCTGTAGTAGTCTGGGTTTGCCAGCTCTTTTGAAAACTCATTTGTTTAAGAAAACGATTAGTTACAACATGACTGAGTTCGCAGACTAAACGTAGATATCCATCTTTTTAAAGATACCGTGGATTAAGCTTCTACTTATGCTTAATTCTCCTTCCTCTCATAGTATTTTAAAGCATATGGCTGAAGTTATTCTGCGCCTTACTAAATGTGTCATCCAAGCAACTCTGACACTTAAAATGTGAATCAGATGGTAGTCTTCTACGTGACAAGTAGGAATACGGCATTGTGAAGCTCTTGGGTTTTTAGTTGCTGCTAAGTATATGCAAACTATCGTGATTTGATAGGAATTTCAATTTTCCATAGCCATGCACTGCACAAGATAACATAAACAGACGGGTCACCCTGTGATAATGAGGGATAAAGCAGAGACCGGGGGAGTTACTCTACTTGTATAGAGCAGAAACTGGCTATTAGGGCATGTGCTGTCTGGCTGAAGCCTGGCCATTTGCATTTCAGTTCCTGTCTGTGTGAATCGGTATGTGGAGTTCCTGAAATTCACTTCTCATAGATTATGTCTTACACTCATTCCCACCTGCTCCCCCTGTGGTATCCCAACATCCAACGCGTTCCCTGAATTCTCATGACACCATCTAGTTTATCACATGTCCAATGTCTCTCTTGTTCCCTTACACCTGTATCATTCCCTCACTAATATCTTCCCTCTCTGTGCTCAATATTCAAGGCAAGAAACAACCCATATCCTGCAGCCTGTGATTACCATTGCGCTGACTGGCCCTCTGGTGCTCAGGGCAGGTTGGTCTGTTGCCTATTACTCCTCAGAATGGGTAAACATTGAATTCTGGGCTCCTTTCCCTGACTATTGACTATGTGTTGATTTTCACAAAGCATATTGGTACAGGGTTCCCATGTGATGCCCCTCCCATTTTAATTCTAGTTGGAATTCATCAGTTTTAGAGGTTGCAAGTGAAGTGGGATAAGGTACTGTATTCCCATAAATACAGTATTCCCATTAAAAAGGTTTTCCATGGGTAGAGAGGACAATTACAGCACAGCAAAGCTAATTAAAAAGCAGAGTAACTTCATATTTTGAAGTCCAGCTACTGGAAATCATTCATTTCAACACAAAGGCTTGAGAAGAAGGAAGATTTTGTTGTTTCGGTCATGTTTTACTTTGTATAGTGCTATGGAAGAAAAATTACCCTCAGTAGGATTCATGTCATCAAGTTAGATGTCCAAACTCAGGTGCCAATGCCACTCTAATCAGGGGAAAGAAGAGTCATTTTATTCCATGGTAGCTCAAACGATTCTCTGTTCAACTCTCAGGCAGTCATGTTAGTTCACAACCTTCAAGCAAGATTAACAATAGTTCTACCTGATTGTTTCACTTAAACATAAGAAACCTTTTTTACTGTAAAGGTTATCAAAGAGTGGAACAGACTTTCCACAGCAGTTATCAAAGAGTGGAACAGACTTTCCAAGGACTCTCTATCTTTGGACGCATTCAAGAAGCAACTGGACATAGCCCTGAACAACCACCCTAAATAACCCTACTTTGAGCAGTGTGGTTGAACTAGATCATCTCTAGAAGGCCCTCTCAATTTCAACCATCCTGAGGTTCTACGATTTGAATTTGTTTTGCTAGAAATATGTTTGTGTCTGTGAAAATGGATGATCCTGACTGATGCGCCTGCACCCTGCACTGCTTCTTTTAAACTCATCATCTATTCTTCTGACAGGCTTAGAGCTCAGACACAAGTGAGTCTATACAATTTGTATGCATGAATTACCATCATATCGAGCTGATCGTCTTGAAAAGATGATGCCTATTGATTTTTAGTTCTCACAAGTAACAGGAATGTGTAGTGGAACACACAACCTTGAAGTAGACTTTTAAACACCCTTTTAAAGCTGAAGTACTCAATATTTTCTGTACTTAAACTTCTCTAAGCGTCTGGTGAAGGGTTTCAGAAGACAATGCCCAGCAGGAGATAAAGACTGAGTCAGGAAATGTTCGCAAGGACTTGACCTGCATGAATTCATTGAACTAAATATGCAGTCAGCCTGCACCCAAGGTGTACTAGAGAGATGTTAAAGTCCTTATAAGTTTGCTCTCTGTTACATTCCTGTACAACCTTCTCTAGGTAGGTTATCCTGCACTAGCAGGGAGGATGGGACTAGATGACCTTCAGAGATCCCTCTAACACCTTCCATTCTGCTGTGATTCTGTGATCTCTGAAAGATCATGGAGATGGGAGACGGTTTTCCAATCACCCGATGAAAGCAGACATTGCCTATTCAGAATGGGCCAGCAGTTCAACCTCAGGAACTGCAGATTGATCTGCCTCACTTCAGTCCATGGGATAACAATAGAGAGCCCCCCTGGAGGGCATGGCTGGGCACACAGACAAGAAGATAACTGGGAAGAGTCAGCGTGGATATGCCAAAGATACATCATGCCTAGCCAATCTGATTTGCTTCTACAATGAAATTATTCTATGATCAATGGATCCCTGTGAAATCACAAGACCACAGGCTACTCTGCCAGAGGTAATAAAATTGAAGTTAGGACTATTTATTTGGACAAATATTGACTCAAATAAAGATGGGACTGCTGAAAAGATTGTTGTCTATTAGGAGACACTTTGTGTGGCACATCTATATTTGATTATGGAATCTATGTCTTCACGTAGCTGTGATTCAAGACAGTCTGGTAAAGATACACTTCATTTTTATTGTATTTTATATGGAATAGCAACCCTTCAGTTCTTCTGTGCTTAATTCTCAGTGTGCTGATATGGCTTGAACGCTGGAATGCCAGCATTTTTATTGCAGGTAATAGAAAGTACTGGGCCCTGAGGTGATTATCAGCTAGTGTTAGCAGCAACACACAAGGAGCAAATTGCCATAATCTAATCCAAACAGATCTGTCTCTCTTCCTATCTCTTCCTCACATGCCCATAAAGAATGAGTTTACACTCCTCCAGGTAAAAGGCTTGGAAGCAGAAACAAAACTTCTTTGCTACCCATCCTCTCTCATTTTCCTGCTCACGTAAATAAGCAGAACTAACCGTCCACACCCAGATACATGGCTTACCTACATTTTCCATTCTCTGTGTTGGAAATGTACATACACGCTCAACACTGTCAGATCCACTTCTTCAGGGAAACAGAATGGGTTAACGTTTCCTTATGTAAGCAGATTGTAATTGATGTGTGTGTAAAGTAGCTTGAAATCTTTTTTTCTGCCTCAAAAGCAACTGCTGGATGAAGCCTCTGCTCTTTGCTAAGTCCATGTGTTCATCAAAACTGGACTGACTGGTTCATCCTCAATTAAACTGTATTCCCCTCCTGGATGCCTCTACAAGATCCATTAATCCGTGTTAAATGCTATTTATAGTGTAAATTCGTATGAAATAAATACTTCTGAAATTCAACTGTCTGCAGCAAAATTCTTTCCTAATGTAACTCTTTCACCGGCAAAGGATTCGTGTTGTCATACCTGATAAACTCGTCGAACACTCAGGTATTTCTATTTGCACGTGCATAAATCTAACATGCCAGGAAAAAATCCAACCAAGCCATTAGATAAATGTCCATGTCGTCCAATTATCTGAAATGCGTCTTTGTACTTTCATGTTTCAAAACCAAGAATCATTTTGTGTGTGAGAGGCAGACAGAAGGAGGAATGAAAGCCTGCATGTTTCTGATGAATAAAGGTGTGTGAAAACTAAAGCCCCTGTGAAGTGATATCTAAGTTGCATCTATCATTTCATTAAGTCTGCGGACATTATCTGTCTCTGAAACGTGGGACTCTGCAACAGGAAGCACTATCACACAGTATCACAGTAATGATAGGGTTGGAGAAGACCTTAAAGATTATCCAGTCCAATCTAAATCCAACTAAACCAAGTACACCTAATATCTATCATCTAGCTCATGCCACTCAGCACTTCATCCAGCCTAACCTTGAACACCTCCAGGGACGGTGACTCGACCACCTCCGTGGGCAGCCTGTTCCAAAATCTGATCACTCTGTCAGTGAAAAACCTTTTCCTAATGTCAAGTCTAAACCTCCCGCGATGGAGCTTAAGACTGTCCTTGTCCTGTCTCCAGTGTCCAGTGCCTGACTCCAACCCCCTTTTAGATAGTTATAGACAGCGACAAGGGCACCCCTGAGCCTCCTCTTCTCCAGGCTAAACAGACCCAGCTCCTTCATCATTCTAGCTGCTCTTCGCTGGACTCATTCCAGCACCTTAACATCCTTCCTGAACTGAGGGGCCCAGAACTGAACACATATCTTGGACAGAGTGAACTACTGTAGAATGTGACATCTACACTCTCTGTTGCAACTGACTCATGCACATTTCCCCACCTTCTGTCCAGCACATCGCTATGTTCTCCTGTCTGGCGTCATCACCTGCCAGCACTCTGGGTGGCAGACCTGTCAATGTAGCTCTTTCCACTGGTGTCTAGTGCAGTAGCTCGTTTGCCCAGAACAGTAGTCCTTGTTGCTACCAGTAAAAATAGAAACAATTGCATATTGTTTATAATAAGAGTTAAGAATCTTGAATAGCAGTAGGAGTAATTTTGGCCAGCAACTGAACACTTTATGTCCTCACAAGTTACAAAGAAGTAGAGATTCAAGTGATAGCAAATAAGGCACAGAGGCTGTGAACATCTGTTAGTCAGTATGTAAACAACAGAGGCTAGGGCTTTTCTTTCAGGCTTTGTTTCACTCGTATTGAGCACCAGTCTAGAGACGGAGGGATGTTTTTCATAGGAAAAATTAATCACATGAATCACTCCTGCCTCCTGGATCACTCTTTAATAACTGTGTTGGATAAGTCTGCTCTAAGAGTGGAACAGGCGGCTCAGAGAGGGGATTGAGTCCCCATCCCTGGATGAGTTGAAAGATTGTTTAGATGAGATGTTGGGAGATCTGTTTTCTGGGATGAACTCTGTAGAGTAGAGTTGATGGTTGGACTCAGTGATTCCAAGGGTCTTTTCCAACCTGAATGTGTCTGTGATTCTAAGACACTGATTACTATTTCTTATGCAGATCTTCCAGGCTTCCTGCTCACAATTGTTTGTTGGGTGAGCTGGAGCTGAAAGCATGGGTCAAACAATGGGTACCTAATCTCAGGGTAGAGCCCCACGACTCACAGCACAAATTAGAATTGGAACTCACCCAGAAACAACCATCATTTACATGCGGGTGATAAACACTTTCTTCATTCTCTTCAGTTCTTCCCTTGACACTGTGAAGTCCCTTCTATAGACATCTGGCAGATAAAGCTGCATTCGACAGCGATACTGAACGAATAAGGTAGAAGGGACATGGTTTCCTTGGCAACTTCAAAGCAAAGTTTAGAACAATTTCTCCCCACCCTGGTACATTTCAGTATAACATTCAGTACCTGCTGGCTAGAAAGCTGTATTTGTGGCTACCTAAAATAAAGCTATCCTGACTTAATCGTTCAAACAACAAGTCCAAGCATGAAGGTACCCTAGACATAACTGGAGATCTCCTAGTCTCTGATTCTCTGATGTTCTCCAACAGAGCCGTTCCTAGAGTGAACTGGGAACAAAGACTGTCCAGTCCTGTCTGCAGTGGAAGAGACCTCTGAACAGAATTTTGTCATCTGCCTCTTGAGAGTCAAAAGAAATGTAAAGATGCTAATAGTTTCACCACCTTCAGCCCAGATATCATGGTTAAACATTACATTACATTTATCTAATACCATTTCTGTAAAGATGATGGTCGAGTGAGACAAACAAGCCTTTATCTACAACATTTACAGGTGAGATGAAACAGCCAAGATGCTTTCCATGAAGCCTGAGATTCCAAACTCTGCTCATACAGTCCAGATATAAAATGAGCCTTTTTGAGAGGTTTTGTAGGAAAAATTTGGACATGGAGCCACTACGTGAGTTTTATCTTAATGTGTCTGCAGGCACATTAGCAAACCCGCCTTCTCAGACGTGAGTTAGTACAACAGCAGAAAATTATGCTTGTCATAATGCTTGAAAAGGTCAATAAATGCTGTCTACGTAAAAGGCATGAGTAGTGTTTGTCAATAGAAATGAGATCAATGAGGACGTCTTGCTATTGAAATGCCCTGCACAGGGTTGAATTTAGTATTGACAAAATGACTTCCGAAGCCAATGTGAGCAGTAGGTTGAGGGAGTTGATCCTTCCCCTCTATTCTGCTCTCATGAGACCCCATCTGCAGTACTGCATCCAGTTCTGGAGCCCCCAGCACAGGAAGGAGATTGAGCTGTTGGAACGTGTCCAGAGGAGGGTCACCAGGATGACTGGAGGGCTGGAGCACGTCTCCTACAGGGACAGGNTCTAGTAGGGGGTGTCCCTGCTCCTGGCAAGGGCGGGGTGGGAATGGAACTATATGATCTTTAAGGTCCCTTCCAACCTGAATCATTCTATGAACCTATGAAATTATCTGGAAAGACGCTTGTAAAGCACTAACAAGTTTCTTTCTTGAAAGAGTACACCTAAACAGGATCACTGTCATGTGCTTTAGATAAATGCTTTAATTACCAGGAATTAAGTATGTGTAATACCATTTACGCAACAAATATAGCAATATTCCAGCAAGATTTATTCCTTCCATTTTTACTTGATTAAAATGTGTGAAGCTGTGTGGTGTCAAGCTCTCCTATTTGTGTGCAAGGACTAGTTTGTATGATTTAGCATACGAAACGAAGCCCACAGATACAGCTCTGCCACATCTTGCAGGGAATTGTCGCTGCTGAACAGAAAGATTTATGAATTCTGTAAAGTATTCACTCAGAATTTTGCAGGTTTCTCCTCAGGATTTCACTTTGTCTGTTAATCAGACATGGACAGAACTGCATTGGAGAAAACAAACACCCAGTGCTGCTGGGCTGGAGTACTGAGCTAAGATGAACATGTGTTGTGAGGGGCTAAAGATAGGATTTGTTTTTCTTCCCCTTTCAAAGCACAGACAAACATTGCTGGAAACCCTGGGTGCCATATGCCAACAGCTGGGTAACTACGTGACATCTGCAAATATCTGCACACATGTGGCTCAGAAATGTTAACTCATCAGCTCCAGAGGATGCTCTCACTTGGAAGATTCAGAGAACAAAAGGTAGTGCTGCGGCACAGATCTGTTTGGTATAATGTGCCATCCAAAGCTCCCTCTGCTCTCCTTACAGGCACTTCTGGATTATTACACACGGTGATAAAGATACGTGCAAACAGCTCGCACAGTCTTGATGAGCCTGATGCTACTGAGGAAGTGGAGGAGAAGAATAAGCTCAAGTACAATCTCTTCTGAGGAAACCTACCTATACCAGCTCCTCCTGTTTCGGTGCATACTGAGGAAAACACTTTCTTACCCAATTTTGTATAGGAAAATACTGTATCAGAACACAGACACAAACCAGCGTGTGGGTTTCTTTAAGAACACTGCAGTTACTATTGAGTACAGTGGGGTCAGCAGGACAGATACAGAAGGAAATGACTAGTGAGGTAGTTAATAGTTCGACCTTGAAAGACAACGTGAAGGGAGGTTGGACAGGAAAAAGGTCCAACTTGATAATAACTCCCTATTCCTTCACTAGTAATCAACTGATCCTACAGCAGACATTATTTCTGGCTATACACTGTAGTCTTTATTCAAGGATTTATACGCAGTCTCCTCTGGGGTGACAGCCCCCTTACATTACTTTGCTGGTTTCCTTTTCTTCAGTCCAACCATTTTGCTTCTCTAACACACCATTTCTATCAAAACACATCTGACACTCACTTGGGCTGATTTACAGCAGTGTAATTTACACCACTTGGAGTGTTGAACTTACAGCTGACAATATAACGATCATTTCTTTTGTTGCCATCAAAGGCAGAAACAGGAATGACCAGAGATGAACATGAACTGCAGCAGAGGAAAGGTAATTCCCTGGGCTAGGTCAGCAGCGGGTTAGTCCTATCTGTGGAAGGACCTCGTCCCACAATGAGGGGAAGATTGCTCTGGGCTAAGAAATTGCACTGTGCTATGAAAAACCTTCAGGGGTCTCTGTAGCTTGGAGAAAAGGAGGCTGAGGGGTGACTTCATTCTTGTCTATAAATATGTGAGGGCTGGGTGTCAGGGTGATGGAGCCAGGCTCCTCTCAAGGTCATCTGGGGATAGGACAAGGGGCACTGGGTGCCAGCTGGAACAGAGGAGGTTCCATCTCAATATCATAAGGAACTTCTTCCCAGGGAGGGTAACGGAGCTCTGGAACAGGCTGCCCAGGGGAATTGTGGAGTCTCCTTCTCTGGAGATGTTCCAGACCCACCTGGATCTGTTCCTGTGTGACTTGGTCTAGGTGATCCTGCTGTGGCAGGGGGATTGGACTCAATGATCTTTCGAGGTCCCTTCTGATCCCTAATGATTCTATTACTACTGGGGATATAATTTCTTCCAGGAGGAGTTCCCCATCCTCACTGATATCAGAGCAGCAGCAGTAACATTAGCAGTGTTTTAATTCCTTCAGTAGACTGACACAGAGCTGCTGCTGGTATTTAACAACATGCCAAAATCTTAAGTGCAAAACATGTTTAAACACTGCTGACAGCACATTCACACTTGGGTACCCCATCAGGCTAACTGCAGTGAGGTGTTAATATGCTGGTGTCAGTGGGAAAATCATACCTTCCCTCAAAGGCTCTATCTTTTTAGACAGCATGTCCAAAGGCTGTGTGTGTCCTACAGTGCTGGTGACCCCCATCATGTAAACAGGATAGCCTGTGTGAGTGCACCACCAGTACCCTCGTGTCGGGCAGGACACAGCTTCACAGTGACATGAGGGCTGGATGACATCAAAGCAGAGTCATATGTGGGAGTTGGGGAACTCAGCTGCTCTCAGGTTTGAGTTAGCTATTAGAGAACCATGCCTGAGGGCACGTCAATAGGCAAAAGTAGACTAAGTCTTCAGGAGCATACTTTTACCCCTTGGATTTTTACTTCTCTTCTGCTCCCTGCACCAGGAGAACACATTCGAGCTCTTTAAGATTCTAGAAGTTGTCAAAAGCCAAGCTGAGCCTAGAAAGTAATGCAGGATAATGGGAAGCATTTGGAGAAGGAAACACATGTGAGGACCCAAAAGCTACACCTAAAATCTGGGTGTTTCCAAGACAGCTTCACCTGGACTACCTAGCTCTGGTCTGGCACTGTGTATCCAGGGCCCAACAGGGGATGGAGTACCAAGGAGTTGCTCCTGTTCTAGTTCAGCTTCAACTAGAAAAACCCTTTGGAGTGCTATGAGATCACTCCACAGTACAAACCAATGTGGGAACAGAATCTATTTGCTTCCAGGTCACAGCCCTGATCCAAACTGTCACACTGCTGCAGATTGCTCCAAGTCAGACGGCATTTCAGAGCCACTCTTTGAAGTCTTCTACTTGGGAAAACATAGCGGAGATTAATTTTCAGCAGGTGAATTAACTAACACCATGAGACTATCAGATCACTTGAAAGCATTTATGGTGAGACAGTTAAATGTGGATTGCATCTAAAATAATTAGTCACATGTGACAACCATGACTGCAGGCTAAGTGAAATGTAGATACAGGTGAGAAACAGTCATTCCTCTTTTGCTGAGCTTTTCCAGGGAAATATTGCTCACCGGTAATAGTCTGTGCAGCTTTTCTTGTCAGAGTAATAGTCTTCGAGACAAGGGAGTATATTTTCAGTTATATAAGTAAATGAAAACTTGAGACATAAAGGAGTCATGAGAATAAACTCAAAAGCAGTAATGAGTCAGATGTAAGAAAGCTGAATGTTAATAAGCTGCCTGAGTATAAAGTAAACTCTAGAATAAAATTTCAGCTGCCTGCAGTGAGAAGAATTAATAAAATGGTCAGTCCCCATAGGGAAGCATTTGCTAGGTAGAAGAACGTAACACACATTTCAACTAGCTGGTCGGCTGCCTCTCAGCTGGGCACCCTCAGAAGTTCTTAACAGGAACATCCCTTTTATTCCTGTGGTTAGTGAGGTGCTGTATTTACTGCCTCTTCTGGGGTTCTATCTGTTGTGCTCCTGAATGCTTAATGCACTAGAGGGGGTGGTTTGGTGATGAAGAAGTAAGGAAACCAGACATAAGCAGGGGAAACAGGAAGAACTTTCCCTATTCTGCTTTATTGATCTTTTTCAGTTGTGATGGACTTGGCACTGGTGTGGTCACACCTCGAGTACTGGGTTCAGTTTTGGCCATAAAGACACTGAGGTGCTGTAACAGTTCCAGGGGACAACAACTGGAGTACAAATGTTGTGAGGAGTGGCTGAGGGAGCTGGGGCTGTTCCGTCTGATTAAAAGGAGGCTGGGGGAGACCTTATCACTTTCTACAACTACCTGAAGGAAGGAGTGTTTAAAAGTCATGGAATACAAACTTGGACAGGACGGACAAATGGTCTAGTAGAAACTTTATGAAGTTCAACATCTAGAGCACTAGATCCAGTACTGGGCTACCCCCAGTACAGAAAGACATGGACATATGAGAGAGATAGTGGAGCTACTGTGCTGGGCTATTAAGAGATTTGAGCACATTAAAAAGAGAGATCATTTGGCCTGAAAGAGACTGTTAAGGAAGCTGAATAGCCATGAGTCATGGGAGAGTAGAGCACAGCACAGACTGGGCTTTTTCTGTGGAGACAGGCAGAAACAGCAACAGGTGGCTAATTGCCAAGCCTGGTGACTGACAGCGTGATAGCAGTCAAACGCAGCCTTGGCAAAGGACACACCATTGGACTGTGCAAACTGAAAAGTACTTGCACATCAGAAGGTTCTGGATGAATGGATCAGCTGCAGCTATAAATATGTATAGACATATACCTACACATATTGCTGCATTTTAACTTCTTATTCATCACAGATCTCCGGAGTCTTTGTGATGCTGTTGCATCAGTCTGAACTATGACTGGTGTTATTGACTTGTTTCTGTTTCTCCTTCCTAGAAAGCTCTTCATCCTTCTAATAGTCTCACAACTGTCTATAATCATTTCTACTCTGAACACCAAGACATAGGATAAACATGACAGCCACGCAAACCTGAACATAGATTTTTCTGCACGTTTATCAAATAAGTATGATGGAAACACTGGGTAAAATTGTTTCCACAGTTCTCCCCTTCCATTAATTATAAAGGCAATTTTCAAAAATTAATTTGTATTTGTCCTTTATAGGACTCCAATGTCCATTACCATGAAAATCAAAAGCACTGGTTATTACTTCTCTTCCCTGATGGAATTCTTATGAACACATAGGAGCTATATTTTGTCTTCTTCTATCTTATAAACACTTCTGTTCCACTGTAGCCTAGCCTGGCCTTAAAATCTGTTGTGTTCACAACTGGGAACAATCACCATTTGCACAGCACAAGGCAATCTCAGCGTGGTTGTGCCAGATACTTGAGACAAAACCACTTCGAGAAGATGTTGGAGAGATCTTTTTCTCTGACCTAAACAACAGGCTTAGGAGGAAAAGCATTAAGTGAATGATTTAAAGCAAGTACTTCAGAAATGCTCCTTAGAAGACAGACACTGTAGCCCTGATATTGAGACAATTTCAGTAATCCATTCACTTTTCTTTTCCTATTTGCTGAGGTCACACGTAATCTGCTTGACCTACAGGAAGAAAAAGTATCTCTTATAGTTACCAGAGCAACCAGCTCTGAATTGCCTTAACAATGTCTAGGCAAGACAGATAGTCTTATTTATATTCTTTCTATTTTTATACAATAACATCTCCTTTAAAATACAGTTATTTTCTCTCATTAATTATGTGCCATTTAAAATTTATTTTAACTAGCATGAGGAAAGAAGACAAGGGCGACTATTGATGAAAACAAAAGCAGGCTCTAGAATGTCCAAACATAGACTCTGTGGAAGGGATGGGACTGCAATTTGCATTAATTAGACGTGTCTGTGTCTGCCTTGTCAACTAGTCCTGATCACAGCTCTCCCAACTCATACATGCAGAATACTGCTCTTTTCAGCTCCATACCTCTTCCCAGGCCTCTCCACCAATGCAACTCTAACCTTTCCTTCCTACCCCAGGTGTTTCCTTGTCCCTCCACCATCTGAGGGTTATTATTCAAATCCTAGCTCAAGTCTGTGGTAACACAATGAAATCAAAATGACATTTAGGCAACACATAATGCAAAGAGCCTGTCACAACAGTGTCTGATATAAACCTCAGGTGTTATTTCCACAAGGACACCCAAAGAAGTACAACTGGTGTAGCCAATGTCAGATGTGGCACCATGTACCATGATTTGTGGCATCTCAGTACAAGTAAGTCATTGAGTGCTGGAGTGGGTGCAAAGAAGGGCAACAAGTGTCTGGAGGACAAGCTTTGTGAGGAACAGTTGAGAGAGCTGGGGTCTAAAGAAAAGGAGGCTGAAGGAGAGACCTTATCACTGTCTAGAACTACCTGAAAGCAGGTTGTGGAGAGGTGAGTCTCTCATCACAAGTAACAAGTGATAGGAAAAGAGGAAATGTCCTCAAGTTGTGCCGGGGTGGTTTAGACTGAACATTAGGAAAAACTTCTTTATTGAAAGGGTTATCAAGCACTGGAACAGGCTGCCCAGGGAAGTGATTGCATCATCATCCCTGGATGTGTTTAAAAGTGGTGTGGAACTGGGGTTTAGGGAGATGGGGTGGGCTTGGTAGAGTTAGCCAAGTGGTTGAGCTCAAAGGTTTTCAAGGTAATTTCCAACCTAAGTGATTCAATTATTCTGTGATACAGGGGCTAAGCAACACTGTGTGGGACAATTACTACAGCAGCCAGCCCTGATGTCCCATCAGAGCTCATTACTCTACAGCAGTCAGCCCCAATCTCCCAGCAGAGCTCATTAACCTGGTAAAACAGTTTGTACCCCAGAGGTTTCTGAACTTGAATCTCATTTTAACCTCTCACTAAGGACAGTTTTCTTGGAGGGAATATCTGGTCGTTCTTTTACATTCAGTGTGCTTATTCACACTTGTGTTTGCTTTTATTACCTTTCCCCTTTGTCTGTCTTCAGGTAATTTTGATTTAGTTAAACTCAGTTATGCCCATAGTAATAGGGTTATTTGGGATGATCCTCTCTGGCTCCACTTTAGATCTTGGAGAGATTGTACGTTCACTCACTCATCCAGCATTGAACAAAAGGCACTATGCTTTTACACAGATCAGTTCTAGCAAAGAGAAAACCTCCATAAATTAACTTAAACCACATTAATTAAAGTGCAGTGATTAGAAAATACTGGGGTATTTGCTGCATTACATTTATTTATTCACCTTAGGGACATCTGATTAGCTCAGAACACACTAAGAGCAAGAAGGGGGAAAAAAAGTGAGATGTTTACTGGAAATGTTTCTGCTTTGTTTTGTCTCAGTAGCTTTTGGTGCTGAGGACAAGAAGAATAAATTGGTAGCAGTTGCAAAGCTAACTGCACTAAACAATGGAATTGAATGATATGATTAACCTAATAATAATGAAAGATGGGTGGAGGACAGACAATTGGTGGTGGAGGACAGACACAAATGTAAAGGCAAGACAGAAATAGCATTGGAAGAACTGGATATATTTAGAGGAGTCAATAGCCAGGTGTGTGACAACTTAATAGGCTTGAGGCAGAGGAGGTTAAACAGAGTGTTGGAACTATTAAAAAATTAATTATCCTGTTGAGATTTTTCCACAGAAGGTGAATGAAGACAACAAGGAGAGACAGCTGTGTGCTTGGGTAGATCTGTGGGTTCCTCTCTTTCACAGTACTAAAGGAAAACTGTAACTGGGTGATGCTATGCCAGTGAATCTTCAGACTCTGCATGAAGAATTCATACTGGCTAGAAAAAGATGAAATGAAGCAACTGTGATCTAATGATGTCTGATGAACCAACAAGATTCACATCTTCCCAAATACTTGCTGTTACTCAAATTGTGGGCATCTTTTAACAGTCCTGATAAGAACAGTATCTATATCCACATCCATACCGTAATACAGGGATCTGACAGTTACACTTTCTTTAGCCTTACGCAGAAATGCCCTCTTGAAATCCAGGAGGTTCAATTCATTTTAATGATGGGGTCAAAATACTCCTCACATTTTATTTACTGTTGGTACAATAATTCATTTGAAAGCCCAAACCATCACTTACTCTTGTGAAGGAATATTATCCACAATACTCAGCCTAGGGAATGTTGGTTTGGATTTTTAAAAACCGTTTCCTTGTGATTACCTTCTACCTGCTGGTTGTGATTTGCTCTTTGAATTGCATAGAATTTCTGTTTAGGATTGGTGACTGGCACTTTTTGGAATAAGAAACCAGTGCATGAGAAATAGTTAATTACTTTCAGCCCTCTCTCAGTGTAAATCGTTACTCATGCTAAGCTTCATGAAATGGTTTGTAGTCATGTAAGCAGTTCTAAATAACTTGGTGATCATCTGATGACTCAGAAAAAAAGAACTGCATAGAATTCATGAAAAACTCTGTGCAGAACTCAGCACGCTCAGTTGGAACATTATAACATCAGTGTGCACAGTGTCTGCAAGACTGGAGTCTTCATTTCCAAATTCACCTTTTCAACCATTATCTATAGGACAACTCAACAGGTTCTCTTTAAATTTCCCCATCATATTTTGACAAGAAAATTCAAGGGAGGCCTGTTTTCCAAACACTGGTCACTGGACACCAACTGGATGGGGCATCATTCACAACCACTCTCTGTGTCCAGTCATCCAGCCAGTTTTTAACCCAGTGGAGGGTGCACCCACCCAAGGGGTGGGCTGTCAGCTTTTCCAAGAGGATGCTGTGGGAGACCATGTTGAAGGCTTTGCTGAAGTCTAGGTAGACCATAGCCACAGCCTTCCCCTCATCCACTTGGCAGGTCACCCAGCTGTAGAATGAGATGAGGTTGGTTAGGAAGGACCTTCCTTAGTTTTGCACTCTGATAGAGATGCTGTGTCAAAATCCTGCTTTGGTCTTATTTTAACGTAACACTGAAAAATTTATAGGAAACAAGTGGACCATTGCTCTAATAAATTCATTTTCTGTTGTGGAGCATTGTGCAACAGAACGAGCATTACCCATTATCCCTGATTTATTCATTGCAGTTAGTTATTAGCCAGCTCTATTGAATTTCCTAGCAGGATACCATTATATTTTAAAGGCATATGTGTCTTCCAGCAACCCTTAATTTATCGGTCTTTTACACTATAAAAGCCCTATTTGTTGTTGGTTAACAAACCTGTAATCATGCTCAATGTTGTCGTTTTATTGGCTTTCACTGAATGCCTGTGAGTGACATCTTCAATGCAATGTTATCATCAACGATGTTAATGAATCAGAGCAACCTATAGCTCAGAAGAATCTCCTCAAATCTGAAGAAATGTTTTTCTTATTTCACTCCCAAGAACAAACAGGACTTTAGCATCAGTGCTGTTTGTGTGCTTGCACATAAATTACTCAATTGAAAACCCTGTGGAGATCTGGGTATTCAGAGGTATAGGCTGGTTTTGGTGTTTGAGGAGTGGGATCTATACCTGAGTTTTACCCTATGACATCAGTTCTGATAAGCTACAGGTCACAACAACTTGTAATGAATAACTTAAGAAAATATGTCTCTCACTTAACTTCTTTTAAAAATCCTTGGGATTTCCAAGGGCCATGAAAGCAGATGAAAAATTCATTTCCAGATCGTGAGCTGCTGTTTATTAAAGCACGTATTAATTACTTCTCTGGTGATAAATTACTTCTGACACATGTAATTAAGGGCAAGGATTCAATCACTAACTTCAATGAGTGTGGAAGCACGCTTTAAAAGTCCAAATTGCGATGCACAAAGGGTAAAAGCCTGAGCTATGCGGTGGTTTTTACATTTGAAAGTATCTTTTCCTGGCAAATGTTTGTTAAAAGAAAAGCCATGGTGTGTTTGTGATTTTGCATACTTCTAAGTCATCGATTAAAAAAAGCTTTGATGGGAGAATCCTCTGAAATTATAATCATCGTATAATCTGTACCCCTACCATGCATCGTGATGCTCCATAGATGCAAACAGGCTGCTATCTGAACCAAGGACAAACATGAAGGAGGGTAGATTTAGACTAGAAATAAGGAAGATATTTACTTAAATTAAGATGATGAAACACTGGAACAGGATGCCCAGAGAGGTAGATGCCCCATCCCTGGAAACATTCAAAGTCAGATTTCATGGAGCTCTGAGCAATCTGATCATATTGCTGCTCACCATGATCAGATCTCCCTGCAGGAGGTTTGGACTAGATGACCTTTAAAGGTTCTTTCCAGCTCTAACTATTTTATGATTCCATGCTAAAGTGGAGAAAGGTTCTGAATAATGGGGAGGGTTTTATATCTGACCTGTTCCTATACATGTACTGCAGTGAGAGAGCAAAAGCTGGACCTGGACTATAAGAGCAGAAGAATCCATGCGGCAAATCAGTGGGAAAGCTGTTAAAAGACCTCCTGTGGGCTGCAAGACTGAAGAAACAGGAAATGGATTTGTCAATGCTACCAGCTTTCTGGATAAGAACCGGAACATCAGTGTAGGCTGTGGTTAGCGTGACATGAGGTCACCTAAAGAATCTCTAGTGCAAGTGTCTGGTGGAATGAGGTCATGCCAGAGGGTCCATGGTGGCTTGTTTGAGTCCTTGCTGATCCCCAAGGGTTAATAATTCCAGTGGGTGAGTTATGTGTTACCACGGGAGGATTAAAGCAATTGCTCAAGTTGTAATCTGTTTTATCTATACAATGAGTGCAGTTTATGGTGGATGTTGTATTTTTAGAAGCCAAAATGAGAGTAAATGAATGACACCAATAAAGGTGCAATCCTTTCCAAAGACCATAGAGAAAACAGGAGATAAAAGGAAGCGTGTTAATCTAACACAGCCTTTAATATTGAGGGTGATTGGGACACAGAGGTAAGCAGAGCTCTGGCTTCATTTATGGAAATGAAGTTGCAACCACTTACATTAGAACTGATTATAGCTCCCACTGTCTAGATTAAAGAACTCCCAGGTCTCACATACCTAATGTGCCCGAAGAGCAGATTCACTCAGCCTTTCCTGACATTTGAAATAGCAATTTGAGGCTTCAATTCTTTCTGTCCTTTGTCATTCAGAATTGCTAAATTCTAATTACTTTTTCTATATTCAAGCAGCAGGGCAGTGGCTTTATAGTGCCTGAAGGATTAGCCTCAAAAAAAGCTTAAAAATTCTGATTAAAATTGAAATCTACATCTCAGCACCTTACTGGTACCATCATCATCAGAGATTTTATTCAGGTAGACCTTTATATGTACCTGTGGCTACTCAAACACATTGGAAGAGATGCATGTACTTACTTTCCTGAGAGACATTAAAAATATTCCTAGTATTCCAGAGGAATGAATTATAGCAGGAATTAAATAGCAGGCACTTCCCAGGATGTGTAAGAAAGCCATGCCATAAGAATTCACTTTTGTTTTGAGACTTTCTAGCTCAGTGATTGCCACAAAATGCATTGTTTTCATTACATTTTACTGCAGTGCTGTGGGATAAATGTGTGGACTGAGGAGTCAACATAAAGAAGAAATAACTTTTAAAAGACCTACTCTCACGTTGGTTTTTCATTACCTCACCATCCATTAATGAGGAATATTAGAATGGTGCTGTCAGGTAAAACTACTGCTGCTTTGGCCTTGCTCTTTGTCTCAAAACATTTGAGAGTCATAGGACAGCAGGACCACAGCATCACAGGATAATTCAAGTTGAACAGCACCTCACGAGGCCTCTGGTCCACCCCCTGCTCTCAGCAGGGTCAGCGCTGAGGCTGCTCAGGGCTTTGTGTAGTCTGGGCTTGAAAAATTCTAAAGATGAAGAGTAGAAACCCTGCGCCTTTGCCTGACTTTCCTTCTGGAGAAAACGTTTCTCCTTATGAAGCGATGAATCTCTCCTGCTCATTGTTCCTTTTCCTCCCACCCGGCACGGCTCTAATGAACCGAGCTATGTATCCTTGGTGACCTTCACACAGGCACTGGTGGTTGCTCTTAATTTTACCACATCCATCTCTGCTCCAAGCTGTGCAAGTCCAGCTCCACCAGCTTCTCCTCAGAGAGCAATTGCTCCAGCTTCCACCATCTCAGTGTCCCAGTAAAGCAGTCTTTTCTTCAGGCTGAACAAACCCATCTCCCTCAGCCTGTCTTCATAGGAGAAATGTAAGAAGGTTCTCCTATGAACCTCTCCAGCCATCTGATCACCCTTGTCGCCCTTCTCTGGCCTCAATCCAACAGTTTCATGCCCTTTTTATATTGTGGACTCCCAGAACTGGTTGCAGTAATCCAGGTGAGACCTCACGAGGGCAGAATAACAGAAGAGAAGAATAACCTCCCTTGACCTGCTGGTGACACTTCTTTTGATACAGATCTGCAAATCACACTGTTAGATTAGGTCTCTTCTTTTAGTAACTCAGATGCATCATAGTTGTTGGACACCTTCTTTCCAAGGACTTTATAAATGCTAAATGCAACTTGCTGTGTTTAGCTCCTGCCATTTCAAATGAGTTCCATAATTTGGTCATAACTGCTTGATACACGTGGGCTAGGAATGGCCTAACTAGGTGCTAGGGCTAACATGCAGAATTTCACTTGAGATAACACGTGCTTGATTCACAGACTCTTAGATCGCTCTTCAGAGCACTTTCTGGGTGTACATGACTCTAGTTACTTGAGTGCCCACTAATTTATCAACAGCTGTCAACTTCATTATTCTCACTGTAGGAAGGCGAGACTGAGTCACAGAATCACAGAATTATTGATGCTCGAAAAAACCTCTGAGCTCATCCAGCCCAGCCCATGAGCTGACATCACCACAGCAGCCAGACCAGGGCACTAAGGGCCAAGTCCAGTCTGTCCTTAAACATCATCAGGGATGGGGACTCCACCACCTCCCTGAGCAGTCCATTCCAGGGTCTGATCACCCTTTGCATGAGGAAGGGCTTCCTAACATTCAACCTAACCCTCCCCTGGCAGCTTCAGGCCCTGCCCTCTTGTCCTGGCACTGGTTGACTGGGAGAAGAGCCCGATCCCCACCTGACCAGAACCTCCCTTCAGGAAGTTATAGAGAGGGAGAAGGTCCCCCTTGAGTCTCCTCTTCTTCAGGCTAAACACCCCCACCTCCCTCAGCCTCTCCTCATCAGACTTTCGCTCCAGTCCCTTCCCCAGCCTCCTTGCTCTTCTCTGGAATAATTTTTAATCCCTGGAAGGCCAGACTGGATGGGGCTCTGGAGAGCCTGGACTAGGGAGAGGTGTCCAACATATGGCAGGAGGGTTGGCATTAGATGATCTTTCAGGTGTCTTCCAATCTAAACCATTCTATAATTTTATGTCAGGTCATGGACTGGACATGATCATCTCAGAGGTCTTTTCCAGTCTCAGTAATTCTGTAATTCTGTGATTTGTAGAAAATATGAAGTATTTTAATAAGTAATATAACGAATAGATGTGGCCCTTAGTGCCCTGGTCTGGCTGATGTGGCGATGTTAGGCCATTGGCTGGGCTGGATGAGCTCAGAGGGCTTTTCCAGCCTCAATAATTCTGTGATTCTACTGGTATCAAAATAAAAAGCTGTATGTAGGCATTTAATGATAATACATCATCAGACTGTGCCTGTCTGCAATACGGCTGGACTTCACATACAAATGGATAGCTGAAGCAGTCCCGCTTTCTTTGTAAAATGAATCCTTTCCAGTTCTGTCCATATGAATAAGTATTTTAAAATTATTTACATAGAAAACAGCCTGCTGCTGTTTTATTAGCATAATCAGCTTCTAATCTTGAAGCATCTCATCTGATGTATGTGGTCAGGGTGCAGTGGCAAACATTTCATTGCTAATTACGGAGTGCAGCCGGCAGTAACAAGATTTAAGGAAAAATATTTTCAAAGTAGCAACCGGTCACTCCAATTACTGTGTAATACGGAGTGGCTTTGTATCAAACAAAAGATAATATACTTGAGGGAAACAGCTTGAATCTAAGTCAACTAACCCTCTGGGCCCCTCAGTTCCAGAAAGGCATGATACTGCTTGAGAGAGTCCAGCACAGAGCCACAAAGATGATGAAGGGAGAGGAGCATCTCCCTGATGAGGAAAGGCTGAGGGAGCTGGGTGTCTTGAGCTTGGGGGAGACTGAGGGGTGACCCCATGAATGTTGATCAATATGGGAAGGACAGTTGTCAGGAGGACTGAGCCAGGTTCTGCTCAGTGGCACCCAATGATAGAACAAGGGGCAGCGGGTGTCAGCTGGAACAGAAGAGATTCCACATCAAGACAAGAAGGTTCTTCCTTGTGAGGGTGACAGAGCACTGGAAGGGGCTGTTCAGGAGGATNTGTGGAGTCTCCTCTGGAGGTGTTGAAAACCTGCCTTGACTGTTGCTGTGTGACTGGATCTAGGGGATCCTGCTCTGGGGATTGGACTGGATGATCTTTCGAGGTCACTTCCAATCCCTAACACTCTTCTGATTCAGTGATTCTTTAAGAAAAACATTCAGCTGAGAAGAAAACCTGAATGAACTTGGTGGCTGATGTACCAAGTGACTCCTGGAACAGTTCACTGCCTGAAACTCACTACCCTTTAAAAAACTTTTGTACTTCAGTGCCTCTTTCTCTTATGGATTGTGAACTATCATTGAGCCACAGGAGACTGCAGAAATGTTTGTGACAGGGATGTTTTGTTAAAATAGCATGCTGTTGGTGAAGACACTTACACTCTTAACTGCTGATTAGTAGAAGATTATATTAGAATTCACCTTGGGTAGTAAGTTGAATTAAATGTCTGTCCTGCTTTGAATGAAGGGAATTGCAGTCGACTTCCCTGGGGACAGGATTGGGCCCTGTCAGGCTAAAGATGATAAATCAAGATAATACATCAGCAACAGATGGTTGCAACAGATGATTGAATGAGCTCTATGTTTTATAAAATAACTTCTTTTTTAATGCACAACTTGTCAAGAAATTAAATCTGACTCAGATGAATTCTGTATTTTCATTATGAAATGCAAGGGGCAGTTTCTCTTGCTAAATTAATCTCTACAGCAATAATATTGTACAACAGTAACATTATATAGGTACTCATCCACATTCAGGAAGAAAAAGGTTGCTTAGCATAGAAGAATGCAACAGAAAAAGTCCTCCCTCTAGGATTTCTTACTCACACTGCAAAGGCATTTCCGTTCCTATTCCCAGTGAAACTGGGGGAGTTAAGCTTCTAAAACCAGTGAAGCACCTACATACTCCTACAGATGTGCCTCCTGCACACAGCTGAGTAGGGTGTTAGATTTAAAGTACAGCACTGACAAGTAATGGGTGTTATGACTGATCCTGCCAACATTCATCAGAGGCAGACACAATTTCATGCATCCCTATGGCTACTACATATGCGGCTGGGAATTCCCAGCTCAACAAAAGCATGAAGCACTCTGAGTGAACGAACAGGAAGGAGGTTTGATCTGCCTCAGAGACACACAACTGCTCACTCAGCAGAATAATACTAGAGCTATCTACCAGACATCCAACAGCTAGAGCCAGACATTCCCCAGCAGTTCTGAGTGGATGTGCAAGTACTTGTGGACTCTGTGGAAGGTATCAAGGACTAACACTTCATTCTGAACAAGCATAACAGTGGTTTATTGCTGTACCCCTGCAATAGTCTGCCATGACAAGCACTTCATCTTGCACAGAGCTGTATTTGTACTATGTGAGTAAGATAAAAACACATTGCCTGCCCCATGTTAAGCATGGCTCTTACCCACACAGCTAACATTGTCAACCCAGCCAGGAAGTCCTCACCAATTGCACCTTTGTGACTTCCAAACCAAATATGCACTGTGGACTTCCTCAGAACTCTGAAGTATCAGTATCCCGCAGTCTATTGAGTGAAGAAACCACCTGGTTCATGCCCAACCCACGCAGGATTCAGCAGTGCATATGGTCATAGAGTGTGCTGGAGCCCAAGGCTGGACTCTCTTCTGTTTGCTAATACAGACAGAGCCAAAGATGCCAAAAATCTGTCCAAATCTGTCCAAAAGGAAAGAACTTCAGTCATAAACACGAGTTAATCTAAGAAATCACATTGGCTGGGAATGAAACTCTTTTTCAAAGTGCTACATTTATTTAACACCAGGACTCCAAGAACAGAAAGGCTTACCAGATTTATCATCTCTTCCTAGATAAAACAAAGCAGCACATATCTGAAGTCTGTTATTGGAATAGATTTCTGCACATAAACTCGCTGTTTGAAAACTCTGTGTTCAGCGTGCATGTTGCTGAAAGAAGGTGCTAACCAAATGTAGTGTAAGAACGAGCTGCACCCTTTCACTTGCAGTATAATAAATTATTGGGACAATGCATCCATCACGGATTTTGTTACTAAAAGACATGGAAATAATTCAGGACAGCTTTCTGAATACAAGGACTCAACCAAGGACTCTGAACTGAATACAGGAGTTACTGGATAAAATTCTGAGTCACAGAAAAGATCAGAGAATTCACTGGTGAAAATAGGACCATCCCCACAGAGAGGGAGAAGTGCCCCTGGGTGCACCCCAGGTGAGCAGATGACCAGTGATGAAATGCCTGCCCGTGGGTAGGGCGTTTCTGTTCAGATTCCTGATGCAGAGCAGCCATTCTTCTGTGAATTGTGGACATTTTGATTTTCAGAACTACTCCTCCAAGTACTCCATAGGAGCACCTCTCCTATGAGACCAGACTGAGAGAGTTGGGGCTGTTCAGGCTGGAGAAGAGGAAGCTCCGAGGTGACCTTATTGTGGCCTCCAGTATCTGAAGGGGGCTACAAAAAAGCTGGGGAAGGGCCTTTTAGGATCTCAGGTAGCGACAGGACTAGGGAGGATGGAGCAAAGCTGGAGATGGGTAGATTTAGACTTGATGTGAAGAGGAAGTTCTTCACCGTGAGAGTGGGGAGAGCCTGGAATGGGTTGCCCAGAGAGGTGGTTGGGGCCCATCCCTGGTGATGTTTAAGGCCAGGCTGGATGAGGCTCTGGTCAGCCTGATCTAGGGTGGGGTGTCCCTGCCCAGGGCAGAGGGGTTGGAACTGGGCGATCCTGTGGTCCCTTCCAACCCTGACTGATTCTGTAACTTCTTCCCAAGAAGAGTGACAGGACAGTGGAGGGGGCTGACCGGAGTCTCCCTTTCTGGAGACATTTGAAACCCACCTGGACCTGCTCTAGGTGATCCTGCTGTGACAGAGGGGCTGGACCTAATGATCCTTCCAGGTCCCTTCCAATCCATAATGTTCTGTTCTGTGACTTGGTCTAGGGGATCCTGCTGTGGCAGGAGGATTGGACTAGATGATCATTTGAGGTCCCTTCCGACCCCTGATGATTCTACGATTCTATCTGATGTCTGAACTCCTGGAAAAGGTACTGGAACTTCTGCAAAGCACACTGGAGATAGCAATAGAAATAATGATCTGGGGATTAAGGATGCCTTATCATTCCCTGTCTCCAAGTACTGAGAATTTGTCAGGTCTTAGTTTGGTAATAACTGGGCTGAGAAAGCCACTAAACTAGGGATTACTGTTCAGGTTGATGCTCGCAATGTACTTTGGGACAATCAGGGAGAAAAATTAAGTCTGACCATCAGCTATGAAATTGCATTTACTGTGACAACAGCAGAACAAGTCTAAGAGTGGCCCACTTCACAGTCACTTCACAGAAAATTGGATAGGATGCAAACAGGGCAGAAGAGGACTCTATTAGTTTTTCTACTTAGTGTCATCCTGTGAAAGTTCTGTGCCAGGAAGGGATAAATCATAGGAGTAATTTTCCATATCCATTTCAAGTGAAGAACTTACATGGTTACAAGCTATGAGTTGACAATGCACAACATTCCAAGAGCAAATGGTAAGTTAAAGAAGAGAAATAAAGGAAATATTCCTATGGCTTATATGGAAATCAATCTAGTTTAAAAGAGCTGTGTGCTTTGGACAGAAAAGCCTGAACTCCATCATCAGCACTAGCTAGTCACAACACAAATGCTAATGTTGACTGGTGGTCCTGTGGGAGTTGTTATGACTCCCATGTTCCCTTGATAAATCCTGTTCTCTGAGACGTTCCCAGAGCTTGTGTACATTCTGCTTGTGGCTGCACTGATAGCAAAGTCACATTCCTCAACTCTATTGTGTTGGTTTATGAGATTTGTCTGGCTTTGCTATTCCTCTCCAAGGAAGAGGACGTGACACGACCTTTAGCATATAGCCTTCTGCTTATGAGAACATCTTTTTTCTTTTCTGTTTGAGAAATGCACATCTTCCTTCAGGAAGCACATCCTGCACAACCAACACCACCAGCATGATCAACTTTCTTTGGCTACACATGGGAAAGAGACATCTGAATGACAGTATGTTGTGACCAGTGCTATTGAACATTAAAACAGATACTAGATGCAGAAAAGTCAACTTAGTTAAATAGAGATACCTTATTCTAACAGGTCAGTCTATAAACACAGCCTCTAGACTGTTTTCTGTCACTGCTGCCTGTTTTCTCTGAAATTATTCCACTGTTGCCCTGCCTGCTCAGAGACCTTGCTGTATTGTGTTGCTCTGAGTACAGCAGACTCTTATTTTAATCCTTCATCAGTCTGAAATTCACAAAGCAACCCTCACATCTGCCTCTTGAGGATCCAAATCTTTTGAACTTCAGTTGTGCTTAACACACTGATTAACCTTATTTGTCCACATGTTAAGAGCCTGCAGAGCCAGTAGGGAGCCTCACCGATGGAACAGCAATACCATGGCACTGGGAAGGAGCAGTGCTGGCATGGCATCTATTTTCAATGCTATAGCCTTCTGTATACCTAGAATTATCTCAGTGTCTAGGTATAACACACCCTACCCCACCACAGCTCAGTTATTGCACTGCTGTAGAAATGTTGTGTCCACAAATGCAATTCTAGTTCCTCCTCTCTGTTTCCCTGACTGTTTTTTTATCACGGAGGCACCCACAAAACAGGCAGCAGCAGAAATCAAAGAAACATGGATTTATTAGGAAGTTGCCTGGCACTCCTACAAAACACAAGTTTGGATGGCAGTTGGGAATATTACTGCACAACAAATTCTGAAATTCTAAGTAATGCTCTTTTAGAAAGAAGAATCAACATGTGTATTTGCTTAAAGAATGGACAATTTCCTACTCATACCCAAGGTGCCACTCAGCCACGTGTGAGCAGGGACTCACTTAAGGATATCCATAAGATGCAATTCATCCACCAAAGGGAGAGTGAGGAATCACTCAGTCCTGGGAAGTATCCTTGAACAATGTCCCAACACAAGGGGAGAGTCCTCAGCTGCAAATCTGCTGCTCTCAGAAGGACCAACTCCAATTTGGTCCTCCAGCAGGGTTCCATTTATACAGTGGTCAGGTCTGAACTGTGGCCATTCTAAACAGCTGTCAGTAAACACAATACAAAGGCAGTCTGAGGCAGACAGACTGTGAGGAGCAAAGTAATAGCTGAGAGGTGTCAACACCCAATCTTTGACAGGACAAGTCCTGGTCTTTGTCAGTTCCCTTCCAGGATGGCTGTACATGCCATACATGCAGGAGGATCCCTTTTTGACTTGCTTTGTCCTCACGAGTCTTTTGCTCCCATCACCTTTCCACAGGTACTCGTGTTTTGATTTCCCTTCCCCACAGGCTATTATCACTAATCTCAACCACAGTTGAAAGCCCTCCTCATCAGTTTGTGTAGACTGTTGGCAAGGATGCTTTTGTCTCAGTCTTTCACTATGGATCCCCTCCTCATCAGCAGTTTGTTTTTCAAAGAAGGTCTTGTCATGAGAGCCAGAGTGGCACCACCCAAGAGCCAGTTTCTACCTTGCTGGATGTGTCAGCTCTTCAACAGCCTTTTCCTCAAGCAGGAGACACAACCTGGACCCGCATGCTTTTCAACTGCAGCAGCTTCTAGTCAGTCTTGATGTGCTCAAAGCCTCCCCTGGAAGTACCAAAGAGCAACAGGCTGAGGTCTGGATAAATTTTCAATCTCTTTACAACATCACAGATGCAGACACCCAACAAGAAACGAGCACTCTGTGAATGTTTATCTGGGTGGACGTTTCTGTTCTCCACAATGGGGATCTCAGCCACTCACATCTGTCACTTTGCCTTATACTGATGCTTCATTCAAGTTTGATCAAATCTGAAGCCTCTTATTGTGGACCTTGCCTGCCTGCCACCTCCAAGGGCACTGATCCCCTGTCCCTGTCAGTCTGAAGGTGAAGGACAGCTTTCCTCTGTCTCACATCTCCAGACTCCCTCATCCCTGTCATCCACTTGTGGTTGTCCCTGTGCTGTGATGCAGGTTTGGTGTTTTGTCACCTGGAAGTGGTTAAGCCTGCTTGTCTCTTCTAGCAGCTCCTTTAGTAGACAAGTCAGCTTCAAAACCAGAGCACATTTCCAGTAGATAGGACACCATCACTCCCAGACATGGGAGTATCAGGCAGTCCCTGTATCCTGAGTCTTTGGTGGCCATATCCATCCTGCGAACATCCTTCTCTGTTGATACCCCTCATGTTCCAGGGATAGCTGCTTCTCTTTGTGATGGACCATGCAATTTGGCATGTCTTCCATTGTTCAGCAGCCATTTGCTCTCCTAAGCAGTGTTTGGGACAGTTCTACATCCTGATCTATAAAGGCTGCTCCATCTGTTAGCTAGGCAATTGTGTTCCTGAAAAGGTGTGACCTCACAAAGTTCAACAAAGGGAAATGCCAAGACCTGCCTCTGAGCACCAGGGCAGGCTGGCTGAGCTATCATGATATCAGTACAAGTTTAAAAGAAACAACAAGCAAAGTGCAAAAAACCTCTGAAGAACTACAGGGCAGTTGCTGGCCTATTCACCAGAGTAGATAGGATGGTCTGAAAACACCCCAACCATCACAACAACATTCCTGATGATACTAAGTCCCAAAGAGACGTTCTGATGATAGTTACTGTGCCACAGATAACAAAGTGAGTCAGAAACTTGAGTTACATCCAGAAAAAAATGGGGGGGGGGAAGGTACCAGAGTGTCTACATCAAAAATTAAGATAAGGGTTAGCTTTATCACATGAGCTCATTAATTCAGATCTTTTGGCTGTAGCTACATTTCACTACATTTACTCTTAACATTGCCCTCAGCCTGTCAGCTTCCTGGGGAAAGTGAGACTAGGTCCCAGTTTTCTAACATAATTCCTTAATTTAATCTTTTTACATCATTTTCCATTTCTCTCAGTGTCATGATGAATGATTTCTGGCCGGATTTGGTTTTTTCTTGGTGGCTTCAGACAGCTGAACACTGCTAAACAACACAGGTTGTCTCCTGGGGAGCACTCTGAAACTCTACCAACACCAACACAAAGGCTTTGTTTATAACCTGCCCCGCAGGACTGAGTAAGCAAATGGCATTTACTCTGTCAGCTTCAAGTGGACACCTAGTCACTCAGTTTGTTAAAGCAGCAGCTTTAAAAAGTCACAATTAAATCTAAATGACCCACTGTATTATTTATACCAAAACTGTGCTTCATCTTAATGACGTCTAGAATAATGAAGGAAATTTATACAGAATTTATCCTCACTGCTGGAATAAAAAGCATAACGGAAAGCAGAGTTAAAAAGCACTGTGAAAAACAGCCCTTGATAGCTATTACTGACCTTTCACATGTAATGGAAATTGTTGCTCTGTTCCCATCACCAAGTAGAGCTGTTAGCTGAACAAAATTTATCGCAGTTTTGTAGAGCACTGTTTAATAGCGAATGTTCAGCATTCAGGCTTTTTTTCTCTTATCAATTAATTTCTTCAGTAATTGGCCTATAGATTCTTGTATTTCTTTTCTTTTCACTTCTTGAAGAAACTGGGTACTCTGACCTGAAACCCTCAGCACTTCATCAGCATTTCTCATGTCCTCTGCCAGCTAATCATCTCCAATTACAGCACTGATTGCAGTTTCTCAAAGGTCACAGTACCAAGCAGCATTCAAGAGCAGCACGACTGGCTGGCCAACTAACCAGAGTGGGGATAATACCACCTTCTACAACCTTACAAACCTCATGAAGTACCCCATTACCTTAATTGTATTTAAAATGCTATGGTTGTCTCTCCTATTTCAAAACAATTACATCTAAAGTGTCTGAAGTGACAGACAGCCTAGTCTTTGCAGGTCATTTCTGTGCACATCCAGTGTCAAGCACAGACAGGCCTTGACCCCCATTAAAATCTTCTATGCTTACCACAATAGATGAAAAGTACCTTTCACAAGGGTGACTCCATCTCTTAGTCGTGGCAAAAGGGCACAGTTCTTGCTCAGGAGTCCCTGGAATCTGGTCCATCGCTTCCTTACACTTTGCTTTTATTTTAGATTAAGATATTCATGCTAGGTGATAGAAGCCTGATTTCTCCTCTCCCTTTATTCTAGCTGTATCAATCTGATGATTTCCAAGACTACCAGCAAATGTTTATAAAAACCTATCTTCGGGGAAATGGTGACAAATTTTAAACACCATCTAATTTGACTTCAGAGACACGAGTGTCTCAGGTGTTAGAATTAGTGTCAAAGCTAGACAGCTCCGGATTTCACAAGCACCAGCAAACAGAAGCAAGAAAACCAAATCACTGCAGCTTAGAGACAGCTGGCAGCAAACACCCAGCTGCTGTGTTACACTGGTAAGCACAGCTTTACCAGAAGTAAAATCAATGTAGAGTATTGGCAGAAGGTACTGAATACCCTGACCTTGGTGTGAGAAGATTTCAAGGAAAAGCATCTGGAGGTCTGTTCACAGCTAATGACAGCAGCTAGAACCACAATTCAGTCATACTGAGATCCAGGTCATTTAGCTTTCAGTGCCTGCAGTGGAGATGCAGGCCTGTATGACAATGCTACGAGCTTTTTGTATAGTCCATTACCTCTACAAACAGGCTGCCTCACTCCTTTTCAGAAGACTTAAATGTATATAGATACCTATAAAATTGAGAATTAGCCTTATGAAGGGCAGCTGAGGGAGGTGGGGCTATTTCACCTGAAGAATAGGAGGCTTAGGGGAGGCCTTACTGCTGTCTACAGCTACCTGAAGGGTAGAGAGGGAGGGGTTGGTCTCTTCTAACAAGTCACAAGTGATAGAACAAGAGGAAATGGCCTCAAGTTGTGCCAAGGATGTTAAAGATAGGTATCAGGAAAAACCTCTTGATAGTCAGGCATAGGAGCAGGATGCCCAGGGAGGGAGCTGAATCACCATCCCTGGAGTTATTTAAAAGTTGGGAAGATGTGGAGCTTAGGGACATGGTTTAGCAGTCAGGTTAAGGACTGGACTTTTACCATCTTGGAGGTCTTTTTTCCAACCAAAATGATTCTATGATTCTATGACCTGGGTATTTTAGCCTGGAGAGGAGGAAACTAGTGAAGGATCTTATCAATGCTTATAAATATCTGAAGGGCTGGAGTCAGGAGGAGGGAACCAGTCTTTTTTCAGCACTGCCCAGTGACAAGACAAAGGGTAACTGGCACAGACTTGAACACAGGAAGTTCTATCTGAATGTGAGATAGAACTTCCTTACTTTGAGAGTGGAAAACCATTAGAACAGGATGCTCAAAGAGGTCATAGGGTATCTTCTGGAGATATTAAAAATACATCTGGATATGTTCCTTTGCAAGCTGCTCTAGATGGGTTTACTTTAGCGGGGGGGGTGGGTTGACTAGATGATCTCCAGAGGTCTTTTGCAAACACTACTATTCTGGTTGCCATCTGGCAACCTCCCAAAGAAACACAAATAACTGAATAGCAATCAACAACCAACAAATTAAAAGGGAATGTGATGGGTGGTTTTTAAAATGGTTTGAAAGCAGGAGCAACATGGAAAATTCAAAGGAAAAATACTACTTTCAATGACTCTAACACTGGGCAAATGTCATTCCAAAGCATGCCTGATATAAATGCCATTTATTATCACTGTGCAGAGAGAAGGTGCCTTCCCTACAAAGCCTTCTGTGGCCTGTTCAGTGTATAGATCAATCATCACCACTCATTTAATAAATTGGCTAATTATGATGAGAAGTGTTTGGTGACCCGAACAAATCCACCCATCGCTTTGGTGTGCAAGCAGCTCAGAGTGCAGCAAAAGGACTGCAGTTATAGATAATGGAAACAGACTTGAGTAACTAGGCAGAAGCATAGCTAAATAGCTTTTAAATGAGCTTGGAAGACTGGGTGGGAGGAAATGCAATACGGGTCTTCTCAGAGAAAGTGCATAGCAGAGTGGGGTGCAGGAATGAGCAGTTGAGATAGAGAGTTGGGAAGGTGTTTCTCACTCACTGGATGACTGGAGATTAACTCTGAGAGTGCTGGTGTTACTTTATTTCAAAACACTGTCAATAATTGTCCTTTCATTTTCCTCTTTCTTCCTCCTTTCTACCATATAGAACCTGTGTGCTTTTCACCTTTAGAAACAAATAAAATCCAGCATTCTTGTTCAGTATCCTGACTCAAATTCAACTCTTCAAGGACACGAGAAGGAGTACACCCTCTCACAGTGAAAATAAAGTGTCACTATGGGTATAATTGTGTTTACTTCTTCTTGTTACATAGTAAGTACAGTGAAAAACTTCCAAAGAATGAAAGCCTGGGTTAGAAGGGGAAGAGCACAGCTTTCTGAGGGTGTCTTCTCAAGACACAGAACCTCTTTTTCTTAGCTGTACGGTGAGATTAATCTCCCCCTTAGGGGAAGTGACACCTTACTACAAATCAGAGAGAGAATGTTAGAATCACTCCTCCAAGGTATTTGGGACTGATCAATCTGCAGTAGGTGACTACACTTGAGCAGAGAGTTGGTCTAGATGATGTCCAGAGGTCCTTTTCCACTTCATCCACTCAGAGATTACGTGAATCTCAAAAAAACACCTTGGGCCAGATGGCTGTTTTAGGTGACTGATGTTAGACAAGTCCAAACATTTGAGATTACAGTAGAAGAAGAATATACACTATAGAGAAAGAACTTAAATAAGCTATTAACACTGAGATGGTCACTTACCATCAGGATCTGGGCTGCTTTTCAGCCTGATGAGGTATCAGAGGAAAAACAGGCTAGGAGTGCAGTTGCAGATAGAGAAAAAAGCGATTTCTGCAGTTCAGTACACTGCCTGAATACTTCCAGGCAGTAAGCAAGAGGTGCCAAGGGGCCCCCTTGCCCCTATAAGCACATGGTGTTTATATGGAAATATAGAATCAATAAGGTCTCTTGCCAGATAGAGCAAAAGTCAATAGGGGACATCAAGAAAACATACTCTGACCTGCTACCGAAAAGAAAGGCAATGGGACTAGGAGGGGGGAAAAAATCAGTATAAGGAATGGGATAATGATTAGAGTTCTAACTGGTACTGCTTTCATGAAGAAGTGAGGGGAATTCTAGAACAGTGCTGCTGAAGAGTGGGATTGTTGACAGCCGCTCAATTTAGTGAATAGTTCTTATAAAATCAAACTGTGAGAGCAGTTACTGTTTCAATTTCCACAATAGTAAATCCCATGAGATTTTTAACTGCAATTTTACTTGAAAGCAGAATTGGAGGTGGAAAGTGCCTTAATCTGTTTCTCTTGCTCAAAATTAGATGGCATTTGGGTTTTGCACCAAATCTTCACAATTGTCTGGTACAATGTTTGGTGCTTTTGTTTTTTAATGGTCACAGAGTTTGATAGTACTACTCAGAATTTTAATATCTACTGTAAGATAAAGAAACTAATGTGGAATGAATTTTAGTTGTTATCTTCAAGCTTAAGCTCAGTTTTTTTAACCTTACATTACACGACTGCCATGGCTCTTCTAGGACACATGATGTGTAAGAATTTATGTTTGGCTCAGAAGCTGCGTACATTCATGCCTGACTTTGAGCATGTAGATGGTAACCATGGAAGAATGCTCCCATAAGAACACTCCTATAATTAGTCCATGATCAGGACCTTCTAAGAAAAGATAATATCTGAATGTCTGAGAGCACAGACAAATGCATCAGCATGGTGGATGCTGTATTTCCAGTTGTTCTGATTGATAATGTGCAAAGCTTGGCTCCATACTAAGTTTATTATCTAGCAATGGATGATTTTAAATGCTAAAAGAAACATGCCACTGTGCTGCTTTCAGGGTAATTGCTAGAGAGCAAGATTATTTCCTTAAGATGTGGAGTCACAGCTCTTTGATGAAAGCATTGGAGAGTTCATTTTGATCTTCAGTGTAGATGTGGGTGTTAACTCTCTGTTTTCTGTCTGCCTTTTTTCTCCAAATGAATAACATCAACAAAAAACTCTCCTATGTATATGGACAACTTGAAAGAATAAAATGTGTTTTGGTAGCTTAGCTATTGCTACCAGTTTCTCTTTTCTCCTAGCATTAGACTCTGGGGTGAAAGAAAACTGTTTCCAGAAAGGCAGCTCTTTTTCTTTTCTGTTTCAAAGCCAGCATTTCTACTAAACCCTGGAACGAAGCCTGTACAAGGATGAAATCAAGTTGTCTTCAAAGGGGTGTAAATTTTGACACAACATTTGTATCTTCAGCACAGAAGAGCTGGGACAGAAATGTTCAGAGACTGAATGAAAATCTTCAGGAAAAACTCTACAACATAACCTTCCAGTTTGAGAAGCCCAAATATTAAATAAATAATCCAACTCTTTATTAATTTTCTGGCTGTATTAGTTTTAAACTTGTGTCTGTTAGCTTGAAAGGCTAAGGATTGTTTTTCGTCAGAGAAGAGAAAGCTGAAACCATCACATATCACCAGGATACTTCTGTGAAGATACAATCAGATTTGAAACCCAAAAATAAACCCAAACAATCTTCACAGGTCATTTTATAGCTGTCTTTTCAGATAAGAACTCAGGGCTGAAGGCATTGTCATCTCCTTGGACAGTATTTTTTATGAGGCCTGACACAGATGCAGTCCATGTGCTCAGAGAGTCCTTGAGTGCTGCCAGCTTTGACAAATCGTGCCTTTTTTGGTGTCCTGTAAGACCTTGTCTGTAAGGTCTCATGAGTTCGAGAATTTACAAGTTTTTCTGTCCCATCAAGAAACTTTGGTTACGTCTCCCACATTCATGCACGCTTGCGATGCTGAATCAAGGCTGTCTGAGAGGCAGGCACTGCTCTGGCTGCCTCCCACCTCAGCCTGCTGTGGGCTTCTGGACAGGGAAGCAACAATAACCAACATTTGCCACAGAAGAGAAAGGAACAAGTCGAACACTTTAGGGTAATACTATATAATATAGTATTATATATATAATATATATATTATATAGTATAATAGGGTAATACTATAGGCTAATACTTCTTTCTCCTATGTTGAGATCATCATGTTATCTGCTCCCAGCTGCAGATTAGTAGAGAAGGCAAAAGATGCTGCAGCTGTTGCCCTAGCCTAGATATTGTTTTCAATTAATGAAGGAACTGGTGAACACTACAGTTCTCTAACAGAGCAGAAAGCTGCCGTTATGTTGACATGCGTGTATGGATGGGCCAAAGGCACAAAAGACAGGAAGCACATACATAGGCATATGTAAAATACATGGGGTCCCATGTGATAAATGAGAAGATCACAGACTCAATCTCCTCCAATGCTTTTTGGGAGAAAACGACTTAACATCAGTTGTCCCACTCAGACGCCTGAGGAGCTGGAGAGTCACAAAGAAGTGCTGTGCGACAAGTTTTGTAAAAAAGAGTAGCTCCCCTCTTTCTCAAAGCATCCTGGAAGAGAATCTGTTTCCTGGAGCACAAAGTGCATTAGTGAATTTTCCACGCTTCCTGCTCCAGGTATCCTGAATAGAAAGTCATTAAGCAGAGGACCCAAAACTGATACGTCTTTTATGCGTGTATATATATGTCTTCATACATCACTACACTGTGTTGTGTTTCAATATGTAGAGCAATAATAGGATGGCATTCCTGTTTGGTAGTTTTTATGGAGTTTTGGGAAGTATTTGTAGAACTCTGAAGAAACTGGTGCACTCCTGTGCCTCCCCCATGCAACAGAGAATAATAGGAAATAAATAGGCACAAAAACACCATGATGGTGAGAGAGAGCAAGTATTTCCTGGTCCTCAGGGGCCATGATTACCCCTCTGGAGAGTGGCATTCCTGCAGTGAGGAACAGACAAGATGTTTACAGACTTTGCCTGACAACATTTGAAATGCTTACTTGCCACTGCAGGTTCATTTGACATGACTGCAAATAGTGTCTCTAGCTACACGTAGCATCACCAGTGTGACCAGTTCTCTTTCTGGGCCTTTCATTGCCAAGGGACAAAATATCTTGCACCTGAACATGGTAAGACACAGTGACAACTATACCCCTGTGGCACTGACAGGTTTTGCTTTGAGTCTTTGGAAAAAGACTTGTACTTCTCTGTTCATCCTCAGTATCTGCAGGCTGCTTTTAGCATGCGGCAGCTGCCTGCTCTCTGAGTCTCTAAAGAGACTCCATTAAACAAACACTCTGCTGCAGCCGAGAAAAGAGTTTGTTCTGATGCCTCAAAAAGTGTGCTTGGAAGCCACTGCCAGCACTAAAGCTTAACTGAGTTCCTAGTGTGGAAAAATAGCATCTCCCAGGGCTAAGAAAACAAGCTCATTTTTAGAAAAGGGATGTTTTACTGTGAACTGGGCTCTCAGGACATTTCCTCTTCTATTCTTCAAAACCTGCTCACTCTAGTTCTTCTACAGAATCTCCAGTCCATGAATAAAATCTGCACAGCTCCCTTTTCTTTATCTGTGTCTCAGTTTTCTGAAGTGCAGGAGAGGTTGAAATATCCTCTCCTGCCTGACCTGGAAAGACAACAGCAGAAAAGGCTATAATTGCCACATTACATGTCTGGTACAGAGATTGAAAGAGCTGGATTCATTCAGGGCTGCCTTGTTGGACCTCCCATTAATCATCAGGTTTGGGTCAGACAGACTAGTGGAGGCCCTCAGGAGCGCAGAGATAACCCTGTGTTTGAACCTGTGAGTGAAGCTGTGGTCAGCAGCTGGACAGGGATTCAGAACCCTTCTAGGGAGAGAGATGTCTGCTTTGGATTTGCTCTTTGGGAATCAGTTATTGTGGAGTTTGCCAGCTGCATCTGATATCCTGTCTGGGGAGGGTCTGAGTAACCACATAAAAACATTTTCATTTGTTGCATCTAATTGACAACTTAATGGGGTTTTGTCGTGAGTCCGGGGCAATGTGGCTCATGTGTGGGAGTCCAGGCAGATAATTTCTGTTTTGTTCTGCCTGTGAGAGAAACCTTAGAAATTTGAGGAATTAATTCCCTTTTGAGCTGAAGGATAATTGAATAACAGAGCCTGTTGTTAAGATAATCATTGCAGATCTGCGGCCCTTGGTAGTTCTGCACAATACCTTACAGAGCCCTCCTCCTGCTTGGTGGTTTCTGAGAGCATCATCTTTGATTCCTGATCCTTCCCTTCCTCTTCACAGGGAGATCAAACACTCAGGGCCAAGAGTGTTCAGTTTTGGCAGTGGGTGGTTGTAAATGAGTCCTTCAAAGGAATGGTTTAAATTAATCTCATAGTTTGGAAGGTTCACAGATGGTCTGGAAGGTCTGATCCACGGTTTAAAAAAATAATGGTCATTTAGTGTAATGCCCATGGAAAATATTCATTGATTAGCTGAGTTGCAAGTTCACATGTGGCTGGGGAAGCAGAGGAGGAGTGAGATCAAGCAAAATCATTGATCTGAAACCAGAAGATGGGACCCTTACTGAGCTGAGACGTCCAAGAGGAGAGATTTGAGAACATGCTTGGTGCTATAGGGCATCCTCCACTGCACTCTTCACATTCATTTGTAGGTCTGCGCTGATCCCTGGAGCTGCTTTCTGCCCACCATCGCTGGGAGACAGGAAATAAGGGGAACGGCAGCCTTTAAATTGTTCAGATTTCAGACTCACTCTTTACCTCTTTGTTCTGAACTGTTCTACCTCTTTCAGAGTGATAAACTCATCCTTAAATAAAATGGAGAAAGAGCACTTACTAGCGCACAAATGACTGATTATCTGTGATCGGTCTAAACTACATTCAACATGAAATTGCATCTAGCATCTACAGTTGTGGTCAGTGCCAGTGGGAGGCTAAACGCAGCAGAAATACCAGAAAAACTTATGCATTTTATTACATGAATCTTGCAAAAACCAAGAACAGAAGGCTGGCAGTAAGCAAACAAACCTTTAAACATTGTTTTAAAATCATGAAGAGGCCTCAACTTTCCTCCTTTCTTATAAAATTCTATTATCAAGCACTTTTTATTTGTTTTTTTTTTTTTCTTTTAAAACTAAACAGTTCCATGGACCAACCTCTGACCTGGCCAGAGCAGACACTATAAACAGGTTTGCCAAACCAGCTTTTGTGATGGTTGTGTGGTATTTCTTGACTTAAAACCCTACAAATATTAGCAGGGATGTTCACTCGTTCCTCTGCTGTAAGATTAAGCAGTCTGGAGTAGCAGTAAGTGTTCAGGGATGCTACCTTGATGCCTGTGACTCACCTTCTTGTGATATTTTTCAGTGCAGCAGCTCTTCAGTCACTGGAACTGAAATTTTAAAGGCAGCTTCTGCCTGGCATTGAAGTTTGCCTAAAATCACCAGAAATGGTTTTTGAGAAGGAGATGATTGGGGGATAAGGTGTCAACCTCTGCTAAAATAACAAGGGTGAGCTCCCCTCTGAAATTTTCTGTCAACCTTGTGTTTTGAAGCAAGGGTGCCTTATTCATCCAGGTGATTCACTTTGTGTTGCCCGTGTCTACTCACATTCGGCCACCCCTGACAGCTTTCTAAGCCTGTAACATGTAGCTACTTGGTTGATGCAATTTAAAGTTGATTGCTGAAATTGTCCATAGTTGGGGTATATGCAACAACAGAGAGCTTAGAAATATTGATGACAGAGGATCAGTGATAATTATCACTGGTAATTAGAGCAATAGGACCAAAAGCCAAAATCAGCTGCGGGAGGGAGGTTGAGGTCCAAACGGAGACTGACAATGATGAGACTGGATGATAAGAGGACTCTTGTAGATGGGTTAAAGACTGCAGAATTTTGTTCATAGCTGACATGTTTTCTCATCTTGAAATGAAGTGTTTGCAACTGCTAGGCCTTTACAGACTGACTTGTCCAGTACCCTGTTCAGCCTTTGCCGCTGTGTGACAACACTCCAACATCCCCCAGCACCTCAGCAAACGCATAAGAGGAAGCACATGGTGAATGGTTCCTACCCCCTGCCTTTAGGTTGACTGCAAGTTTATTCAGAGAGTTAATACATTTCTATAGATGTTGCAGTAGGCTATTGAACGCAGTCATCCTTTCAGCATGAGAGGAAGGGAAACTGCTGAAGGATGAGTTACTAAAAGCTCCCTCAACAGCACAGCAAACAAGTGTCATGAAGGGCTTCTGGCAGTCTTTCTAACCCAAGTATTTCTAAGAAGTTCCCAAATTATTCTATAGTAACTGTTGAGGTACAGAAGAAGCAGTCTGGAGGTTTGGGGGTTTATTTTTCATTCTTTGGTAACCAAGAGGAAGACAATTCAACCACATTACGTTCTGTCTTTCTGTATCATTCAGGTATGTCCTAGGATTAAATATTTTCTCAAAGACATAATTTCCTCTACAATGTACAAAGCATCCCTGTTGTCTCTGCACTGTGCCCTTAGGAGACGTATTTCCTCTCCTCTATAGTAAAATGTGAAATCCACTAGAGGGGGCATTTATCCTACCCTATTTTTGTTTAGTGACAATCCCAATCCGTCAGCTTTCTTCTCCCTTCCGAGATGCTTTCTTTCCTCTCCTACTCCACAGCTTGATAAGGTCCCAACAAATCCCTTTCAATAAGATCGTATCTGTACAACATTATTGTGTATGGACAAATATTTACAAAAAACAATACCTAGAGTCTTGACCTCGGTGGGAAAAGCCATTTTCTATCCCATATTTCCTTTTCCCTTTAAGAGTTTTAACATTGTTGAGCAATGATCAAGAGTTTCAAGCAAGAGTCTTGGTATCATGTACTGACTCTATTGGTCTTTCAGCAACTGGAGTTGATGAACAACACCTGAAGGGGTGTGGTTGGTGGATTGGGAGAGGTTCTTCTCTGCCTCAACTCTGCCCTGGTGAGACCACATCTGGAATATTGTGTCCAGTTCTGGGCCTCTCAGTTCCAGGACACAGAGCTGCTTGAGAGAGTCCAGAGCAGTGCCACAAAGATAATGAAAGGAATAGAGCATCTCTCTGATGAGGAAAGGCTGAGGGAGCTGGGTCACTTGAGCTTGGAAAAAAGTACACTGGAGGGTGACTTCATGAACGTTGATCANCTTGATCTAGGGAATCCTGCTCTGGCAGGGGGATTGGACTGGATGATTTTTCAAGGTCCCTTCCAATCCCTAACATTCTGTGATTCTGTGAAATTATGTATGTTAGCCAAGTAGAAAATCGAGTGGAACTGTGAGACATGTCTGTATAGATCTTGCAACATGTCATGCCTTAGAAAGTACTGTGTCAACATAAAACAGTAGTGCTCTTTCTCACTTCACAAATGTTCACAAAATGAAAGAGGTTGAAAAAATGAACAAACCCCAACAACATTCCAGTTTCCCCATACTCAATTTAGAAACAGAAGAAGGCAATAAAAGAGAATTAATACATGGTCTGAGGTTTATCAAATCCCACAGGGCCAGAGGAGGCTTGAGCTACACAATATAGTTCTAAACGATTATTTGTCAAATTGGATTTTCATAACGGAGGTACCAGGACTAACATACTCCTGGCAGATTGTTCTGTAGTTCTATAGATCATGCTTTCCTGTTTTCAGACTCATTTTTTCTCTTCTCAGTTTTGCTGCTCTGTTGCATCTCAGATAAATAAAAAATAGCTGTTCCAGCTTTTCACCTGAAAACATTACAGAAATGTATCTCTGGTGCAGTATTTTCCCCCATAAATCCAACTTTGAAAAAAAACCCAACATATGAGTTTCGTTTTGTTTGCAAAGGCAAACAAATTCTAGGTAACAGATGTCCTAGTCAAGGTTCTTCTATCAAGAGTACCAGATGTCCAAAGTTTCTAGAGAAAGCACTACACTAAGCATCAGATAATGTTGCCTGAGTAAACACATAAGTGGTTATACCTTTTGTGGCTTAGATCCCACGCAGTTAATACTTATTTGAATGCAAAACAGTGTAAGCTGTCATATATTGAGTGCTTTTTAACTCATGGCTCTGTGGCAGCAAGAACTGTTCTGCTAGTGGCCTCTGATAAGCAGAGAACATGTTGGATGACTTCAAGTGATGACTCCACTTATATCTAAGAAACCGCATCTTTATTACGGATTTTGATTATAGAAAAGACCAAAATTATTCAGGAAAAACCAAAGAAATTCTGTGTGCAGCTGCACACTCATTAAAGAAGAAACTACGAGAAGACAAATTTAAACAGTGTGCTATGTGCCAGCAACTAATTCTGCATTGCACCTGAAAATGTTGTTTCCTGTACTGCTCATAGGGGAGAAGACATTGTCCACACTGGTGTGAGCAGAAGCTGACAGGAGCAGTAACTATTCCTTTAATTGCAGCCATGAGGTCTTATGTTCCCAGTAGTGTTATGTCTGCCTGTCTGCCTTTCAGAGTCAGAAGCACAGGCTTCTACCTTGGTTCTTCATAACATGCACTAGGAAAATGTCTAGCATTAGAATACAAGATCTTTTTAATAGCCTTTCACATAACACCATTAACTCAAAATTAAGTAGGTGCCTGCACGCAGACCAAGATGAAACTGGGACATCTAAAGGGGAACTGAGTCTGATTTTTAAAATACATTATGCTGATCTTGTAAAAGAAATCTGAAAGCACTACATGTGAGACTTTGTGTAACTGTCAAGGGTTAAAAGCTGAGATGAAATTAAACAATTAATTTAGTTAATGTAATAACGGGCCAAAGCTAAAGCAAAACAAGGAAGGTTTGAAAAAAGCCTCTTATAATTTGCAGGCAAAACCCAAACCTGACTCAGTTTGGGGAAAAACAATAGGACATTCAATTCACTCCATGTAAAGCATGCACATCACATAAAAAATACCCCACAAAAACATGCATACACACATGTATTGAGATTCATCACATGTTCTTACATAACTTAGTCAAAAGTACAGTGTCCAAACCCTCAAAAGGAAGAGACTTCCAGCTATTCCTGCTTCTATGGAAACACAGTGCCCATCAAGTCCATGCACATGTCCTTCAGTGTCAGTGGGCATTTTAAAAGTCCAGTTCTGTGTTCGATGTACTTCCACACCAGTGCTCTGTTTCCAAAATGCTGATTCCTATGCTCATGAACAAGGGGAGAACTCTGCATTTCAACAAACCATGGAGTCTAGATGAAACCTTCTTTCTGCTTATCCCCAAGGTACCAGACTTCCTTTCTATTCACCGCTTTTTCCAGGGCAAGGTGCCTGCCGTGTCTAGTTTAGTGTGACTTTTACTCCAAAACTCAGACCAGAAGTGATGACAGAGTTGGAGGAAAAGAAGGTGGAACTGGAAACCTGAAACCAAAACTCCAAATCCCTTCTGCCAGTCCAAACCCTCTCTGTTTGCAGAGAAGCATAGATTAATCTTGCAGTTTTAGCTTGCCGTTTCCAAGACAAACACCACCATAATTCTCAAACCATTACAATAACATAATATAAAAAATAACATGAAATACAATGTCTTCAAAATTAGCTTCCAATTAGTGGCCAAACCAACCCAGAAGATATTAGAATTCAGTGCAAAATGTGATTGAAATCTAATGGTGTGTGATAAATCGAATACACAAAATGAAATGAGATGCTGTGATAAAATCACAATATTGGAGAATCATAAACAAACATTCTGTTGGGTTGGAAGGGACCTTTAAAAATCATCAAATCCAACCCACAAAGTGGCAGCACTGGTATCATATGGAAAAAGAGAACATGGTCAACTGGAGATGATAAATATTGAACTGAATGTACGATGCTGAAAAACTGACGTTTTGAGTGTCTCATCACTCAACGTAGGATGAGAATCACATNACAAAATGAAATGAGATGCTGTGATAAAATCACAATATTGGAGAATCATAAACAAACATTCTGTTGGGTTGGAAGGGACCTTTAAAAATCATCAAATCCAACCCACAAAGTGGCAGCACTGGTATCATATGGAAAAAGAGAACATGGTCAACTGGAGATGATAAATATTGAACTGAATGTACGATGCTGAAAAACTGACATCACTCAATGTAGGATGAGAATCACACGGAATAACAGAATTATTGAGGCTGGAAAAGACCTCTGAGATTATCAAACCCAGCCCTAATGTCACCACAATAAGCTAGACTAGGGCACTAAGTGCCACATCCAGTCTTTTCTTACACACCTCCAGGCATGGGGACTCCACCACTGCCTTGGGCTGTCCATTCCAATGTCTGATCACCCTTTCTGTGAGAAATAGCTTACTAACATCTAACCTAAACCTCCTCTGCCAGCTTCAGGCCCTGCCCTCTTGTCCTATCACTAGTTGCCTGGGCAAAGATCCTGACTGTTGCCTGTCTACAACTTCCCTTCAACTAGTTATAGAGAGTGGTAAGGTCCCCCCTGTGTCTCTTCTCAGGATAAACATGCCCAGCAACTTCTCCTCATCAGACTTTCCCTCCAGTCTCTTCCCCAGTTTTCTTCTCTGGATCCGCTCCAGTACATCAATCTCTTTCTTGAATTAAGGGAGCTAGAACTGCCTCCAGGACTTGAGGGGAGGCCTCACCAGTGCCCAGTACAGGGGGAGAATGACATCACTAATCCTGCTGGCCACACTATTATTGATCCAAGCTAGGATGCCATTGGCCTTTTGTGCCACCTGGGCACCCTGCTGGCTCCTGTTCTACCTGTTGTCAGCCAGTACTGCCAGGCCACTTCCCAGCCACTCATCCATCCCCCAGTCTGTAGTTCTGTTGCGGGTTCTTGTGGCCAAAAGGTAGGACACTGCCCTTGACCCTGTTAAACCTCATCCCATTGGCCTCTGCCCGTCGATCCAGCCTGTTCGGATCTCTCTGCAGCATCTTCCTCCCCTTCAGCAGACTGACACTACCCCCCAACTTGGTGTCATCTGCAAATGGTATAAGCTAATGAAAAAGAGAGGAAGCAAATAGGTTCATTGATTTAATGTTGTTTAAACACATAAGCCCATCGAGTATACATACCTAAAAGATAGAAAGATACTGCTGAAGAAATATTCTAATCTGAAAACTGTCTTTAGCTCACAGTCCCAACAGCATTTTGCCTTTAAATCTTAAGAGAGGCAAGGTTTCAGAGAATACATGAAAATGTAAGCCTGCACCTCACAAACTGTGACTATGATTTAATGAATAAATTATATCCAGCCATGTGCACTGTGAGAAATATGGTGTCAAACTATCACCTTCTTCACTTGACTGATCAAAAGGCTTTTTGAAGATGTTTTTCTAATGTTACAAAGCATATATGAGAGTTTACCTGGGAAAAAGAAACTGCATTAACAGCTACTGAAATTGCAGAAGCAAAAGCAGAAAACACTCTTGTGACTGCTTTGAGAAAATGACTATCTTGTACTAGGAAAGCACAGCAATTGGATTAGGAAAGTTTGATAAACTCTGCTAGGATGATGAACAGTGCAGTCTGTTCCACATGTGCTTTTCATGTCCATAGAACGAATATTTTCCTGTTCACAAAGACGTCACCAAATTTTCTCTTCTCTGAACTGCATTGCTGTCTGTAATGCACAGAGGAATGGATATGGCCTTTGAAGACAGACCTGTGATCCCTCTCCCGGATGCCCAAGAAGTCAGCCTGGACAAAAGCAACTCAAATGATCAGAGGGTTGGAGCACCTCCCCTGTGAGACAGGCTGAGCAAGTTGGGGTTGTTCAGCCTGGAGAACAGGAGGCTCCGAGCTGACCTTCTAGTAGCTTTCCAACATCTGAAAGGGGGCTATAAAAAAAGCTGGGGTAGTGCTTTTGAAATGGGTAGTAACGAAAGGACAAGGAGAAAGGGTTACAGGCTTGAGGAGGAGATATTGAGATTGGACATTCACAGGAAATTCCTTCCTGTGAGAGTGATGAGATGCTGGAATTGGTCCCCAATGAAGTTGTGGCTGCCCCATCCTTGGAAGTGTTCAAGGCCAGGTTGGATGGGGCCCTGAGTAACTAGATCTATGCAGGGGGTTGGAACTAGATGACTTTTAAGGTCCCTTCCAGCCCTGGCCATTCTAAGTCCAAAACCCAACTGAGACCCACTAGGCTGCAGCTAGAAAATCCCCAGATCTCCTGGTTTGATCTTTTGCAGATATTCAAAGGGAATAAAAAAGATACAGCACTGGAAGATAAAACTTGCCAAAACTATTTCAACCTACTGAAACTGTTTTAAAATTGCTTTGAAATGGATAGAGTAAGGGAACCCATGGTATGTCTGCTGGACAGGTTCTCCCTGCAGTAAAAGGGTATTTTATCATGGGGGTAACAGGTGCTGTGGCAATCAGTGAAGAGCCTACCCTGCTGTTTATTAATTCTCAAGACTCAATGTTTTGAATCCCCTGCTAGGAACGTTTTTAGGATGGTAATCTAAAACTTAATAAACTTTATTTCTACTTGGAGATCAATCTCCTCAGTGCCTGCCTTCTTTTTATAAAAACCTTAACTCCCATCTATTGGTGACAATGCAGATCAATCTGTAAATACAAGGAAAAGATACTAACCCTGGCTGCCCTCATTTGTGGAGCTGCAGCCACAGCAGGAGGACCAGCAGAATGAGCACATTACAATGCACGAGGCCAAGCCAATCTGCCGTGCATGGGAGAGGCGTAATCAGTGCTACCTTCTCATTGTAATGCCTAATAAAAATAGATAATAAAGCATTTGGAGTACTGTTGAAGCAAAATGCTAGTTAAAATGAACCTCATAATAAAAGGCTCAGTGGGCTTTCTTGAATCAAGTGCCAGCCTCAAGCAATCAAAAAGAATTTCCCAAGAGCTTCCTTAATAAAGGAATAAAAAGAAACATTTACTTCACATGGCTCATTCTCCCCATCTTCTGCACTTAGCTGTGTTTTGCTTGAGACCCACAGTAATGTCTTCTAGCCCCTATGGAGTAATAACGTCCAACACAGCCTTTGCTTTGTCAAGTCAGGCTGCTTATACACTGTGGTTGCAAGGGCAGGAGCTACCTCAGTTTCTCCATACATGAAAAGTTTAAAAAACCTTTTAGTTAAACATGAAAAGGAGATAAAGAGCAAGTCCTGTTTCTCTCAGCTTTAAGGGCCAGGAATGTCACTACAGAGGGGGGACGGACACTTATTACAAATGCAGGGCAATAAGCAGGGTGTGAGTGATGTTCATTTGAAGGACATAGGACAATGAGAAACCTAGGATACTAAGCAGCTGTCTTCATCTTCCAGACCTCTTTAGCTGTCTGAAGCTAAAGGGTACAATCCCACCTCTGAAGGGGGGACACAAGAAAGCTGGGGTAGGGCTTTTGACACGGGTGGTAGCAAGAGGACAAGGGAAAGGGTTACAGACTTGAAGAGGGGAGACTGAGGTTGGCCATGAGGAAACAATTCTTTGCTGTGAGGGTGTTGAGATGCTGGAACAGGTGCCCTAAGGAAGTTGTAGCTGCCCTATCCCTGGTAGTGTTGAAGACCAGGTTGGATGGGGCCCTGAGAAACCTGTGAAGGTGTCTCTGCCTGTGCAGGGGGGTTGGAACTAGATGATCTTTAAGGTCCCTTCTAACCCCAGCCATTCTATGAATCTATGACTTTCTTTCTCTGTATCTTGTTTCTCTAGCAATTGCAAGTAATAAATTGATGAAATCCATCAAACCTGTCCTTGCAGATCATCAGAACACGTTTTAAAAAGATGGAGGAAGGAAGAAAGGAAAGTGCATCTGCTTATGCATTCCAATCTTGTGGCAAAGTAAAATATTTAGCAGTTTGCTAATGAAGGTGAAAAATAGCACGTGTTGTGGAGAACAAAGCAATCCTTTGAGAACCTACTTAATGAGATGAAGGTTAACCAATGACACACTCTCTGCTATCAAGTGCCCAAAAGTTTTCTTTTTGAAGAACTGGGGAGGGAAGAAGAGAAGCACCAGATCTAAAATTAGCAGAAAAATACACAAAGAAAGGAGCTAATTTAATGGACTGTAAGAAAACATTGTACATGATTTACAATGGTGAGCTTCACATCAGTGTGCTGTAGATGTTTCATAATATAATAATTGATATTTAATCACCTTACAGTATGAAACCACATAATGATATAATATCCAGCATTATTCAGCTAGATCAAATTTAAACAGAAAGGCTAAATACAGTGAGCATTCTCTCCAATGGAACTAACTGAATAAATGTAAGTATGACAAATACAGATACAACTCACTACTCTAAACTGCCTTCTAGATTGGATCAAGGACAAGAACAGCTTATGGATATCACAGTATCACAGTAATGATGAGGCTGGAAAGGACCTTAAAGATCATCGAGTCCAACCTAAAACCAACCAAGCAAACGTAACATTGTTCAGAGTCAATTTTAGAAGCATTAAAATTACTTGGGCAAAAGGGCCACAAGAACCTAGGCTATGAAAGCTTCAATAGTCTTCTGACAATCCAGCTGGATTTTGAAACCAGAAAGTATTCAAGATTGAAGAAGTCAGAATATCCACTCTCTCTCTAAAGTTAATAAAATACAATATTGCACATAATGCTCTTAAACTGCACTTTTCCTTAAACAAACCCTTTCCAGAAAACAATTATAATCCTTTTCTACAATTCACAGGTGCCATAGATCAAGAAGGACGTTCTGTTACAAACAGTGTGGCCAGTAAAGTAGGGAAGAGATCCTTTGTCTGCACTTGGCTCTTGCGAGGTTGCACCTTAAATACTATATTCAGTTTTGGTCTCCCCACCAGAAGAAGGATGTTGAGTTGTGGGAGCATGTCCAAAGAAGGGCAAGGAAGCTGGTGAAGTGTCTAGAGCAAAAGACCTACTAGGAGTGGCTGAGGGAACTGGAGAAAAGGAGACTGAGGGAAAGCTTTACCGCCCTTTACAACTACCTGAAAGGAGGTTGGAGCAAGATGGGGTTTGGTGGAGCAAGAGACAGAACAAGAGGAAACCACAGAATGACAGAATAACCATGGTTGGAAAGGACCTACTAGATCACCGAGTCCCACTACCCCCACACCCCCAAATACCTAAACTTTTGATCTAGATGTCAGATGTGTAGGGTTACTTGGTTGGTTTTAGGTTGGACTGGATGATCTTTAAGGTCTTTTTGAGCCTCATCATTACTGTCATCAAACACCTAATCAATGGAAAAACACAAACTAACCTCCTCCATGCTGTCACTCTAGTGGGACGTGAAGCACCATGGCTACATGGATCTTAAACACCTCCAGGGATGAGGACTCAACCACCTCCCTGGGAATGGTTGCAAGCTGCACCAGGGGAAGTTCATACTAGATATTAGGAAGAATTTCTTCACTGAAAAGGCTGTCAGACATTCAAACAGTCTGTCTGGGAAGGAATGAAGTCACAATCCCTGAATGTATTTAGAAGACATATAGTGCTCACAGACATGATTTCATGGTGGCCTGGCAGTCCTGGGTCAATTACTGAGCATGATGATTTTAAAGGTCCTTTCTATCCAAAATGGTTCAGTGATTCTTTCCCACAATCTCATAGTATCTGTTGATTAAGGTTTGCACAAAACATCAGCATTAACCTTGTAGCGGAGGATTACTAAATGGCCTTTGAAAGTTGTGTGAAAGTACCATGACACAATGCATGTAGAAGGCATTTTATACTTTTTAAACTCCTAATGTCTATGGCCTTCATGACTGGGAGATGGCAACTGCCCATTTCTGGACTTTCCAGTTATTTATTGTGTTGTACCCTGGAAACTGAATGGAGATAATTGTCCCTTGTGTATCCGGCCTTGAATAATCCTTCTATCTTCTGTAGTAAATACTTTAATCACATAAAGTGAATGTGTATGATGCAGTTAATGATAGATTGATTACTGGATGTGTACTGCTAGTGTATGAACTCAACTAATCTGTGTTGCCTACCATCCTAGTTATCTTCAGTCCACGTCTTCCTAGAGTATTTAATTTGTTCAGATGGAGCGGGATTGTTGTCTCAATGTGTTTAACACTCATGAGCAAAGCTAATCGAGCAGGAAAGCTGAAACATTCAAATAGTTCCTCTGCTTTTCTTCTGATTAGGGATGGATGCAGCACAATAACAAGGAGATTGTTATAGGAATTTGTTGGGGTTTTTTCATACATTCTATATTTTTTGTTTATTAGAAATAACTCCTTTAAATTATCCACATTCAGAGTCAGCTACTGCTAGTTAATTACCCTGCTTTCAATGCTGAATGAATGAATGAGACCTTGATGGAAAACACAATCCTTCATGCAACTTATCAGCTTGAACATCAGTCCCAGATAATTAGAAGCATAAACTGCCACAGCATAGGTGGTGTTCCTAAGCCATCTTTCTAGAATCAGTCTGGTCAACGTGGTTTAATCTTGGCAAGGATGTTACTCAAAAAGCCACACACGCTTCCATTTCTTACGCACTTTCTTTCCATAAATGTCTGCTGTGAGGTCTTTTATTTTAACCTTATTGATTTTCCTGTACATTGCATAAATTATGTTAAGGAAATTACCTCCTATTGTATTATGCATCAAATGAACAGACACAAAGAAGACAAAACCCACCAACTAATTGATAGCACTCAAAACACCCATCCATTTTGGCACAATGAAGAGGCTAAGTTCATAATTGTGAAAATAAAACAACAAAAAAACTTTGATCCATTGCACCTCATGCAGTTTGCATAGACTCAGTTCTCAAAGCTGTCAGAGCACCTCTGGATGGTCTCCCTTCCCTCCAGTGTGTCAAGCACACCACACAGCCTGGTGTCATTGGCTGCATTCACCACCACCATCCATCTCAGCAACAAAGATGATAAACAACACCAGTCCCAGTCCAGTGCCATTGGTGGTGTATTTCTGTGGGTAAACCCAATCCAAATTAAGCCATTTCAAATTAATTACCACTTGTCTTCTCCACAACTCTCTGTGCATACTTATTTCATTGTAAATCAGCTCTTGTATAAGATGTGTAGTACAGGCTAACAAGTAGAAATATAGTTACTATAATTTGGTCATAACTTATAACCTTAAAATGTATAAAAACTGAGGAAGAAAAAAGGAAACTGCTGTTCAGTCTCTGGCTGCTGTTATACAGTGGCAGATGCGTCACCTCTGGGTTATGAGCAACTTATTTCAGGATAGCTCTGAACACGTTGTCCTCTTGTTTCACATTGAGCTTGTCCATCTCTGTGACACCATGTAGTTCACTATGGAGAAGTCCTAGGAGCCCTGTCAACCATGTCCTCAAAGTTCTGGCTGATGAACACAGGGGCTGCTTCTCTGAGGTCAGGGCAATGCTAACTGTAAGTGAACTTCCAGATGTGGATACAGTTTTCCAAGCACAGATGGGATTTTAGGAAGTCACAGCACAGCCTGCAGATACCAATGATATTGAAGTAGTCTTTCAGTGTTGTCAGCTCTGGCTGGCACTGTCCTCAGGTAGTCATAGTCCATGACGAGGCTCATTGTGTCTCCCTCTTCTGCTGCTGCTGCACCAGAAGCTTCCTCCTGAGTAGTTGCTCCAAGCACCTTTGGAGCCTCTGATGCAGGAGAGGTGCAATGCAGGTAGACCTTTGCCTCCCCTGCCACAGCTGCCTCAATGCTGCTGGTCAGGGCAGGGCTAACTGTAAGTGAAATTCCAGATGTGAATGCAGTTTTCCAAGCACAGTTGGTATTCTAGGGAGTCACAGCACAGCCTGAAGATGCCTATGACATTGAAGTAGTCTGCTTGCCTTTCAATGTTCTCAACTGTGGCTGGCACTGTCCCCAGGTAGGCATAGTCCATGATGAGGCTCATCATGTGACCAAGATGCCAGGGATTCCAAGGTAGTGCCTTGCCGGGTGCCAGTCACTGGAGAACAAAGCCCTGAAACAAAAGCAGTGCTGGGATAAGAAACAACTTTGCTGTGTGAAACCCAGCTTGTGCTGTCTCTTGTGCCTTTGTCCCTGAGCACCAGTGTGGGCACAGCAATAGCAATGCTGGGAGGCCCTGCAGTTGATTAATCCATGTTTTAGGGGATGTTGGTTTGAAAAAGGAGTCACAAGTTCCCCTGCCACACCTGCTTTAATGGTGTTGGGCAGAGTACTTAGCCCTTGCATCAAAAAGAGGGCCTCTTCATTGGAGCAGCAGGTACCTTGTCCCCATCCTCTTGCATGGCACCAAGACCCTCTTCCACAAGAGCAGTTCTGTGGATCTTCCAAGGCAGGAGATGTGCAGAGCAGGGTGATATCTGCACCCCCTGCCTCACTTGTGGCCATGCTGCTAGGCCCCTCCTGGAGATCATCAGGGGAGTCCTGGACAGGGTCTGTGACAACCAGGACAGCTCTTTGTCCAGCTTCTCTTCAGAACCACCCTCCTTGCAGAAGACCCCTGGCTTCTGCACTGGATCCCCTTTCTCCACCTTTTGCTCCTCCTGCTCCCTCTCCTTAGGATGCCCTTGTCCCTGTCAAGATCCTCCACTCTCTGGAGGGCAGAGCATCCTGCTCATGCCGTAAAAGAAACCCAGGAGAGAGCCTGCATCCCCGTGGGACTCTTGGCCCACTGTGTCCCCATGTGCTGGCTGGAAGAGTCCCCATGTGGTGCGCACTGTGGTACAGACGTCACCTCCCCAGAGCTGCCTGGCCTGCACCAAGGCCCAGCGCAGGCCCAGCTTCACAAGGGCCACCTTCAGGGTGAGCTGCACAGACCAAATGGGGCCACTGGAAGTGAGCAGGATGGGCTGTGCTAGAAGCTGAGGGGCCAGATGCCCAGGTGAGGCCAGGCTGTGGTGCTGCCCGCTGCCTGCTCTCACTGGGCCCGCACCACGCAGGCAGTGTGGAGAGAGGCCAGAGGGAGCCCCCGCGGCTGCGGAGCTGGAGCATGGGCAGTGCGGGCAGAGGCCTGGGGCGTGAGCAGAGGCCCGGCCCGGGGAGGAGCTCTGCAGCTCCGCCTGCCAGCACAGGCCGTGCCTGTATCCGTCTGTCTGCGCAAGTGGAGCGCAGCCAGGCAAGCTCCTCGCAGAAAATGTCCTTTTATTGGCTCAAACGGGTGCCATTCTTCAGTGGGTGCCGCCACTTATAAAATGAGTTCACATGGTAGATAGGAGAGATGGAGATGTGTAAAGTTAGCCTTGCTTCCATCAACAAATAAATACCTGTTAGGGTTCTGCCAGCAAGAGCTGTTGGGGCCAGACACAGGAGACAGGCCTGGCAGCACCCAGGATGTCCTTTTCCTGTGGTCTCTTTCTCCTTTCTCATCTTTCCTTTCTCCCTGGACATTTTTAAAAGTCATGCAGATATGGAGCTTAAGGACAAGGTTTAGAGTTGGCCTTGATGCAGTTTGGTTAATGATTGGACTCAATGATCTCAAAGGTGCTGTTCAGCCTAAATGATTCTATGATTCTGTGGTCTAATGTACTCAGCTTCTAGCTTCCTGCAGAATGAGACTCTTCAGCCATAACCATAGTACTAGTCCTAAAACACTATTTTGAGAGGATCATTCCCCATTGTAGAAGGCAGTGTAACTCAGGGAACAACTTATAAGTACTAAGCTTCTGTCTGGTGAGACTGTTGTATTCTGCCCTAGTCATCATGCCAAGCAAAGCTTCCAACCCAGATAGTAGATTTCTCCTTTACATAGGAAAGGGAAATGTATTTATTTCTTTTACAGGTTTTCCAGGGTATTTTATAGCAGGGCTACATCTTGTTGTTCTGGAAATTTGTTATATGCTTAGATTAGGATTAGCAATTCAGGCAATAATGGATTCTGGGACATCTGGGCTTCTAGAAATGTCAGATGTTACTTTTTGTGAAGCTTGGTGTTTAGTCCTTTACAAGCTCTGTGTCATTCCTCAAAGACTGAGAAGGGGTTAACACCAAAAATTTGTTCATTAACTAACTGAAAACCCATCTGTTTTTTTAAAATAAGATTGTTGGAGGACAAAGCAACCACATTTTTGACAAGACATTATTATCTTACTTGTTTTATTCATATCAAACAATTAAAAGTACAGGAGTTTTAATGATCTGTCCTAAACTTCCCTTGTCAACAATATACATACTTTATATTTTATGTTTGAGAGATAATTAAATCCTTCAGGCTATAAATGAATGATCTGTTATGTTTGTAAACATTTTGCTTACATTCAATAAAATGCATTCATTTCTAAATGTGCAAATTTATCAAGGAGGAGAGCCATTCAGCAGTACCTAATACATGTATGTACACTCTGCTGGGTAATCTTTAGACTTGGCATCTTTTGTTTAATGGAGTGATTTATCATGAAGTTCCATTTGTTTTGGTGAACAGAAATATTTTTATGTGAGCCTGTCACTGAAAGTGATGAAGTAGTCTATTGGAATGAACACAGTTTTGCAAACACAGATGAAAATCCCAATTAGAGGCAATTACAGTACAACTAATCTGAATAGACAGCACATCTACACCACAGATCCAGAGTAAATAACTTCTGTTAGGCTCATGACTACTGTTTGGTTTTTTTACTGTCAGTCTAGCAGACTAAGGCAAACTTCTGAAAAATTTGGGATATGGTTTAAGGGTGAATTTTGTAGAGTGGGGCTAATGGTTTTACTTGATGATCTCAAATGTCTTTGCCAAACAGAGTGATTCTGTGATTCTGTGAATAATCCAAATTCATCCTGTAAAACCATCCAGAGTCACCCTGATGAGAGGACTCGGATGATTTCAGTGCTGTTTGTCATTTGGTCCAATCCATACTATCTCTAGACCTAGACATCTTGCAGTATCCAGGGCAGACCTACAGGTACCAGATGTGAATCTGCTCAGGGCAAGGTGCAAAGCTGATTTTATCATGGACAGGACCACACTAAGATTGAAGTTTGAAAGTACATTAGCTGCAAGATTATACTTTCACATGTGAACTAATGAACTTAAGGTTCTGTTGACTTACTGCACTTCAAACCACTCTCCTTTTCATACCTGTGGGCAGGCGTTAGATGCAAAAATAGCTAATTCCCTTGGAAAATGCCCTATTCCTGTGGCAGGGGGATTGGACTGGATGATCTTTCAAGGTTTCTTCCATTTCCTAACATCCTGTGATTCTGTGATCATCAGTGCATGTGTTTGCAACAGAGAACTGGAGGGAAGCTTCTGAATCAATTGAGTCCAGTCCTGTGCTTGGATTATATCATCATTGCATCATCTTTTCCAGAAGACAGTTGGCCTCTATCTTCACATTATTTAGATATCTCTTGTAAGTTTTGTTAATCATGTGTAATAACATAAGGAAACTTTCCTATTTTTGTTATTTTTAAACTAAATTAATTCCTGCTCAGTATATATCCTTTTCTGGTTTGTTGGGGGGTTTATTGTGGAGTTTGGGGATTTGGGATTGGTTTATGGGGGTTATTCCAAAGGTCATTCTGCAGACTGCCACATCTTCCTTTGGTATTTCCAAAGAGTGAGCACAGGATTGTGAAGAACAGGAGCAGGAGTCAGAAAAGCCACAAAAAGCCTCCTCACAAAATCCATTAGTATTTCTTTACACCCTCTGAGCTTCCAACTGTCATAATGTCTCGAAGCCTCTGGAAATACCTCTCCCAAGATATCTTAGAAACCTCATTACTGGGTTTCATTTGTACTTCACAAAGTTAACTGAGAAGATATCTATGCTCACATAGCACCCTTTCTGGCCTGAATCAGCTCCAGTTGACAAATTCCTTCTTATTCTAGAAAGTCCTTATTAGTGCTTGAGCACATAGGCTTTCATTTTATGCACCATTATCTTGGTCCCATTTCCATCACTGGAAACAATCATCCCCAGCCTCAACATCACACTGTGCTTCCTGATCTCCCTGTTTACTGACAAAGTCTTCAGGTTATCAGAAAGTTGTACTTTTTTTTGAGCAAAGATCATTAATGAAAGGATTAATAAATGAATAAATGAAGAGCAATTTTTCTCTGAACACATTTTCTCTGCTTGCAGTTTCCTCACAGTATCCAAATTGCATTTAGCTCACTCTCTCTCTTCATCTTCACCATGCTTTTCTTCATATAAAATGCCAACTGTGTTTAATTCAAGAAATAATAGTATTTGAGAAAGAAAAGCCAGAACTGCTTACAGAACTTAGTCAAAATTCATATCTCATCTGTCTGTTTATCTCTGTGTCTTCTGCCACGTTTTCTTTTGAATTACTTTTCAAAGCTGTAAGGTCTAATTCATCCTTCATACTTACACAGCTGAATTTCACTTCCAAATGTTAACTACCCACTAAATCAGTTCTCCTGAAAATGCCTAAATTCACTACATGCTACAGAGAAAAGCAAGAATTGTCAGAGAATCACAGAATAAACACGGAAAGGACCTAATAGATCACTGAGTCCAACCATCCCCACCAGCAATCCAGGTTGTTCTTGGATTGCATAGATGACAACTTCCTCTAAACATGGTGGAGGAACCATCAAGAAAAGGTGCTATGCTGGATCTTGTTCTCATCAACAGGGAGGTGGTTGTCTAGGGAGGTGGTTGGGGCCCTGTCCCTGGAGGTGTTTAAGGCCAGGCTGATGAAGGTCTGGCCAGCCTGATCTGGGGTGGGGTGTCCCTGCCCATGGCAGGGGGGATTGGAACTGGATGATCCTGTGGTCCCTTCCAACCCTGACCGATTCTGTAACTTCTTCCCAGGGAGGGTGAGGGGGCTGCTGTGGGGGGAGTTGC
>VZRI01002446.1:34088-71710 GCA_013397515.1 Upupa epops | reverse complement strand
TGGACTAGATGATCTTCCGAGGTCCCTTCCAATCCCTGATGATCCTATGATTCTATGATTAATCTATCTGTGTTGGTACTGGCTGTCCTCTTGTTCTCTGCTTAGACTTTCTTTTTTATTTGTACATGAATTTGAATTATTTATGTGCAAATAGATGTGAGTGAGTTTGTTTACTTCAGACGTGCTCTAAGGCTGTAGCTATGGTTTCCATCAGAAGTACAAAAAAGGTCAGTTCAATAGAAAAGTATTACAAGTATTCAAAAACCATGATCAAGGCTCAGAATACCAACTAGTTTCTTTTCAAACTGAACAGATTAATAAACACGTGTTGTAAGGTCTATTTGCATTATGTTTTTTAAGCCTTTGTGAATTGCAATCCAAAGACTTTTCTTCATAGTCTTATGAAAAATATGAAATATTTATAAATGGAAAAAAGAGAGAGAGAGGCAGTGGAGATACTACCCAGGCTACTAGGCTCATGCTTTAAATCTCTCATTTCATGTTAAAACACTGCTAGATGACAAGAGTGTTTGAGAATAATGTTAATTCTTTTTTTTTTTCCTGGCTCTTTTTGTGGCTGATAATGTCAAGTAACCCTCTACACACTTCTCTGAGTTCTGAACATCTCCACTAAGATAATTGTGATTGATTTTTGGCACACTATGTTTCAGAGCATCGTAATCTAGCTGCTAGATTTTTCCTCAGAAAGAATACTCCTGCTTTAAGTTCCACTCTGAAGTAAATCTATTCTGTTGAGCTCTATCTGTTTGCCTGCTAGTGAGCTGCACACATTGACACCCTCTCTGAAAATCCGACTGAGGTTCAGGGCTTCATGCAATTTTCATACATGCCTCGATCTGTTAAACCTGCTCAGAATGCTGGAAGCCTGCATGTATCCAGGTTGGGTAAGGAAGTAATCCTTGCTAAGTTCTGTTTGTCTGTCTTAATCTAGGTGATAGCTAATGAACGAAATTCTCAAGAATAACAAAAAAAAAGTGTTTGAAAAATCACAGCATCCCAGCAGGTTAGGGGTTGGAAGTGACCTTTAGATACCATCTGGTCTGTATAGTTGTGCTGTGGTGTGTGTATGATTCTTAAAGATTCTCCAATTACAGAGATAGTTTCCATGACTTTTCTTTCCATTCTGAGCTGAATATCAGAGGTGGATGAAGTACGCAGCAACTGTACCTGCAACAGACAGCTCACAGTTCCAGCTCATGGAAAAGCAATTGGCTTTCTTATTGGCATTCCACTTTTATTTGTCTCTCCTCTTAGCCTGTTGTTAAAGACTTCTGGAGAAAAGCAGTGCTTCCTGAAGAAAGACAAATGAGCTAAATTACCAAATTGGTTCATTTCAGATGCTTTTGTTCGAGTGACAGCTCAAAAGGACAGCAGGCTAAATGACTCAGAAGCATGAGGATTTGAGCACAATTTATTATCTTGACACGCATTCTATAGCCTTTGTTTTGTGCTGTACTTCAGGAACTGCCTCATTAAAGCATTTTCCAAACATCTCATTATTTCTTTTGAATGTAAATCTATTTTTGCACATTTTTTTGATGTGTGAAGGTTCATTTTTTGACAGACATCTGAGGACAATTCACGGGCTTTTTATACACATCTTCCTCATATGCTGCATACACAACAGAGGTACCTGCTGCAGAAGGGCTGTTTCAATAGCTTTTGTCAACTTTTAGCCCCTGCATTTTTCCAGATTGGAGTTCTGAAGGTGAGTTTGTATGCATTGTATTCTCTCACATATCTCTCTTTTATTCTGGCTGTCTAAGGTCTGGTGACAGGCACAATTTTTTAGTGTTCCTTTTCTTTCCCTGCCAAGGTTAGATTCTGGGAGCTGGGTAGTCAGAGCTGAGCAGCACCATGCTATTTCTCTGGGCCTCTTCATGTTGCAGGGAGTGCAGGCAGAAAAAAAAGCCATCAGAGCTACCTATGAATGACAGTCCCAGCTTTGATACCCTGGACTTCTTTTATCTGTGGTCTTTGAAGTAAATCATATTGAACATCAATTATATCCACAATTAAATGAAAAACTGAGTTTAGAAGAGCACAAATGGAGGTGGCCAAGCAAAAAGAAATGTAGACCAAGTCATTACAAACCTTAACAATAGGTATAGAGATCAAAAAATATCATATCCTAATGGTCTATACCTTTAACAAGATAAAAGCCTATTATATGCTTTGCACAAAAGCTTTCTTTTAAGTCTAATTTGTTGTTAACGAGTTCTTAGAGAAGAAGAGTCTATGCAATTATATGATTAGTACTTTGCCTTTTTGTCTGTCTTACATAGGGATGGCTACAGTGGGTCAAACCCTCTGTTTTCAGTTGTGATTAAAAAAGCTTGGGGCACTGTGTGGGAGCAGGACAAACATATATGGTATTGTTCTGGTGATTTCCACAGCCTATTACTGTTTGTAGGTCAAGGAATAATGTCCATGACATAGCAACATTTTGTGTATTTCTTTTCTATGAGCCTTCCCAGCTACTTCTTTAAGCTATGTGACCTTCCACCATCCATAAATTGTGGTGGTTCTCCTACCTCTCAACTGCAACATCACTTCCAGGAAAAGTCTCTTTAGTTTAGAGACCAATTTCTGACAGCCTCATTCAGTGTTCCTACTGCCATAATGAAGCATCTTTGGGGGCTCAAGTGGGAAGAATTCTAGAAGAGCACTTTGTTGGGGATGTGTTTTGTAAAGTCAGGTCTTAAATGAAAGCAAGTGATCACGTAAGAGCTCCAGAATAATGTCCAAAGAACATGAAACTGCACTGTGCTAGTGAGGGTAAGGAGGTTTGCCTTCTGCGATCAGAACTGATAAGGTTAAATACAGATCTAATACCTCTTCTGCATCTCCTTCCAGATTCAGTATGTATCTGGTCTCTGGTCTCACAGTTTGTGAAACCAGATACTGCAAGAATTGTTGGAATTAAATAAATATTTTAATACCTGTAATAATGCTGCGGGTATTATGCCTCAATAATGGAGCTAGAACTGTTTAGTCTGAAGAAATGGAGGCCAAGGGGAGACCTTATCACTGCCTGAAACTACCCGAAAGTTGGTCGTAGAGAGGCGAAGTTGGTCTCTTCTCACAAGTAACAAGAAATAGGAAAAGAGGAAATGGCCTCACGCTGTGTCAGGGGAAATTTAGATTAGACATTGGGAAAATCTTCTTTATTGAAAGGGTCATCAGGCCTTGGAACAGGCTGCTCAGGGAAGTGGTTGTGTTGTCATTCCTAGATGCATTTAAAATACATATCGATCTGGAGCTTGGGGATGTGGATTAGCAGTAGGCTTGGTAGAGTTAGCTAAACGGTTGGACTTGATGATTTTAAAGGCCTTTTCCAGCCTAGGCAAGTCTGCAGTTCTATGTAGACTTGCCTAAAGCAAAGGACAGGGAGAGACAGGAGATGAAGACAGCAGGTTTGTGGTCATCTCACTGCTATTCCATGTTCCCTGTAAACCACTGTGCAGCCTCCCTCCATCAGAGGACTCAAGTCAGCTCAATCACCAGGCTGAACCACATGGTCATCCCTGTCACACGGTTTTGGTCAAGAAGAGATAGCAAAACAGTCTCACTGAGGACTAAGCCAGGAGCTGCAGGAGCCAAATTCCACCAGCAAAGGCTCTGGGATACCTTGTGGAATGGTGAGGGTCACCTTAAATCTCAGCTATCTTCTGTGTTTGTTAGCCAATAAATACTTGCTTCGTACTTTTAGGATGCAGTCTCTTTTTGCAGATCTGAAGATGTCCAACGTGACTTACAAGAAGGATAATATTGTGTTATGTGTCAGTTTAGTATCAAGCTTTTCTTATTTTATCAAAGCTTGTGGGATGTCATCACCTGGTGACATGCTAATACTAACTCCAATCCAATCAGAGAGGTCAGAAAGTGAAATGAGGGTGTAGATCACCCAGCTTTTCTCCTTAGCCACAGATGGCCAGATGTTTTGACTATATGCATTTGGCTTGTCTTTTTCTTACAATACTCCTCCTACAGGTAAATCTAAGCTTTCTCAGAAGCAAGAACGGATGTTGCCTCTGTGCTTGGATCTAAACTAACACAGGTTTTCCTCCCACAAAAGACTTTTCTGCTTTGACTTTCAAAACCCACAAGACAGTGTCCAAGCCAGCCATTGTAGCTGCAGCTCAGAGTCACTGCAGAGCTGACAAATCATATATTAACTTATTAATTACTTCCACATTGATTCTGGCATTCAGGCTTTTCTACAATAAAAACTTCCCATAAATGTTAATGTGCCGCTGAGTTTTGAAAATGCAGAGGCTGTACTGGAAAGCAAATGAATTCTGTCACAGCAGAGCTCCATCTGAAGCATAAAGGGTAAAGAATGAAAGATTATGCATAATAATACAGTTCAAAGGTACCTAAAGGTCAAATGTGCATTTAAAACCTTTCCCCTTCTGAGGAGGAGAGTGTTTCCTCTTTGAAGTGTTGTTATCAAGCTCTTCTTAGAACTTTCTATGACCCGGCCCTTCCGTGTTATCTCATAGTGTTGAATATCATCTGGCACTGAAAATTAGTTCTCATTATATCGGCTCAGTGAAATCCTGCTGTAGCAAGACTAAACCCCAAAGTAAAATAACCGCTTCTTTGTTTTCAGATCAAGTTTGTTATAACCAAAATGCTAATATGTTCAGAGTAAACTACTAGAAGGTGTCTTAATCTTTATCCTTCAAAGGGAGTAATATCTGGAGGAGCACTTAGAGCCCAGTTAAAGACATTACAGATACTCATCAGGCCACTGTTTTGCTCTCACAAAACTGGTCTGTCAGTGACTCCAGAACGAGCTCCACACCATTTTGCAAATAGCTGGGTATTTAGGGTCAGAAAGTAATGAAGTTAATCCCAGGTGATGAGGAACAGATACCACCAGGGGTTTTTTCACCTGAAAGTATCGATGCTATGCAGAACTTCACTCCTTACCACACCATCCTCCTAAGCAGATGAAGCCCAGACATGATGACTGAAAAACCTATGAATGCTGTAACAGAAGACTTGAAACTACCAATAAAAAATAAACTCCATGTATATGTAAAACAAAAACTTATCTCTAAACAAGCTGAGCACCCTGGGAAAACAGGAGAGGTTTCCAAAGGCTATTAAGGACTTCATTTTTCTAGGCACAGCTGGGATTTGAGGAAGCCAGAGCACAGCCTGATGATGCTCATGACCCCAAGGTAGTCAGCTGTGATTATCAGCTGCTCGATGTTCTTGGCTGTGAGTGGCATGGTACCCAGGTAGGCAAATGATGAGGCTCATGATGTCGACTGAGATGCCAAGGATTTAATGAACTTCCTTGTCTGCTGGGTGCCAGTAGTTAGAGAACAAAGTCCTGCAACAAAGCAAAGCAGTGCTGGGGTAAGAAACAGCTCTGCTGTGTGAAACCCAGCCCCATCTGTCCCCTGAGCCTTTGTTGTTGAGCATCAGTGGGGGCACTAGCAGTAGCCCTGCCACAAATAGAGAAGCACATCTAGGGAACAGGAGGACATACCTTATGTAGACAAGAAATAATCTCCTTTTGCTCTTCACCAAACTTACCAAGGAGAATGTTTGTGCTGGTGAAGAATTGAAGGTATCTTCTTAGGGGTAAAAATGATTTTTTAAAAATGTTATTAAAAATCTTCAGTGGCAAATTCCTGAATGCATGAGGACAACGCAAAGCAGCTCATTCTAGAAGCCAGATTGACAGACCAACACATGAATTAGTTCCAAGAGCAAATGCTGCAGATCTTTCCGTCACAGAGCTCTATGAATCCTTCTATTGAATGTAGATAGTTTTTTCCTCTTTGCTGAATGGTTCTGAGCACGAGATGTCTTCAGTTTTTTCAAGGTTTGTTTAATTCTATTTATTCAAAGGATGCACTGGATTAAGGGGAGCTGTGAATTACTGATAAAGGTTTGAAAAATGTGCCAGGTGATCAGTCATCCAGATCATGTGGACTTGTTGCTTGCAGCAGTAACTCAGGTAAATGAAACTCACATTACAGAAAAAACAAACCACACCAAGACTCAAATAAAATCACACCCCTATCCCAAAAAACAAAACCAAACAACTTCCATCTTTAGTTCTTTAGTAACTGTCAAGTAATGCCAATCCAAAAAAGGGTGCAAACTAGATGTGAACCTTGGGGAGAAGGGTCATTATGTACGTGACATTACTTCACAGTAATTTTCTTGTGGGAAAGAGGGAGGGCCACAACTTTTTGCCCGCCAGTGTTGAGGAAAAGGGTGTAGCTAAGGTATACATCCAGGAGAAGGGCTCCTTCCAGTCCCCTCCTGCAGTTCAGCCATCCAAACACTATGGCAAAGAAGAGCTGCAGTGAGATGACATGGCCCTGGAGGTAATGACCAAGACTGTGGAGTCCCAGAGAGAGGTTTTCTCCAGAGAGGAAGGGTTTTCAGAGAAATGATAGATCCTGCAGGTTCAGTCAGTTCTGTGACTGGTACTATTGACAGGGATTGTTTGTTGAAATGCCTTTTAAACTTCTTAAACTTCTCTTTCTTCCTTTCTTCTGAATTTTCAGGAATGAAAGGACACCAATAGGATTTAACTTTTGAAACCTTTATTGGTGTTAGCTAACTTTCCAACCTCTCCTCCTCATAGTAAATTTCAGTGTTTCTCATGAGGAAGATGTACATGACAACTCTTTCCACACCTGGAAACTGACAAACTATCATATCCAAAAACCTTTTCCTTTGTTCCTGATGGCCTGAAGGCAGAACTGCTTCCTCCAGAAACCAGCACAACTGCTTTTGTTAAAAGTTTTCCATAGAGTCACTTAGTTTTCCAGGACTCATTTGAGCTTCTTTTGCCGTGAGGCCCTTGTCTTTGTTCTGTGGGATTAGGGGAAGAAGCTTGGTTTGAGTTTGGCTTTTTCCTTGCTTTCTCCTTCATCCTTTTTTCTTTCATTCTTTCCTTTTTATTGGGTGTTTTGATGATTTGTGAGGGTTAAGATACAGAATGCATCTGGGAATGCCTGTTGCTATTAGATGCCTGGAGGTAAAGCCTTTTGTAGGGCATTGCTAAAGTCGCTACTAAAATCATTGTGTTAGTATGTTCTTCTTTCCAACTTTAATCATTTTTGATCCACTTGGAGGCATTATCCTCATAAAGAAGGCTTCTCTACTGCTTGGGCTACATTTCACTCGTATATGCAGTAGATTTTTGTTTTAATTTTTGAAGATTTGGTGACTAAAGAGATGTGGGAAGAGCAATTACAATAAAAACTGAGGCAAAAAGTTGTTGAGAGCCTCAGCCTTCTCCATGTTAGTTGTTACCAGATCCTTCATCTTATTTATCAGGAGCAGTGCAATTTGTTTTGTCTACCTTTTCTGATTAACTCACTTGACGAAACGGCAGTTACTCTTCACTTGTCTTGACAAACTGAACTCCAGCTCTGCCTTTAGCTTTCCTGATCACTCCTCTTTCAATTTTTATACAGCCTTTTCCGAGAAAGCCGCTGTGACAGCCTTTGCATGCTTCTCAAAGCAGGGATTATCGCTCACCTGTTTGCACAGGGACTCCAGGCAGTTCCAGAGAGACAGGGAGGAGGAGGAAAAGGAAGCTCCTGTGTGCAAATATGGTTGTGAATCAGCCGGTTCAGGAGGGAGCTTGCAGCAACCATGCAGTCTATGAGACCCACCAGGAGATGCCTTTACCACAGTGTTCAAACCTTGGATGGCTCAAAGTCACCAAGCCCATACACAAGTGCTCGTCTGTCTGAGATGTGATGCTGCCAGAAGACACAGCACAGAGTTGTCTGCTTTTCAGCCACACAGAGAGGGACGTGATGCAGAGAGGGAGATGGTGCCATGGGAGATCACTTGCTTTAGAAATTGAGGTTCATTGGAAGTTTCTTTCAATTATCCCTGTCACCACCAAAACGCCTACAATGTTCAATACCTGGAGAAAAGAGACTTCTGTGTGTTATTTCTTGGAGAAGTTGCTCTTAAACCTCATTATTGTAAACCTCTGCAGTGTGGAGTACCTGGTCATTATGTGGCTCCTGGAAAAATCACAAACATAGAACAACAAGTCCAAGCAGCAGTTGCAGTGGGCAATATGAATGAATCCTCTTAAGGCAGCCAAGCCAGCCCTTCACAGCTTTTCAGGGGCCTGCAAGCCCCTGCAGCAAGGTTCTAAGTGTGTATCTGACAGAGTGTAGCTGGCAGAACAGCTTTGACTGTGCTGCTCAGAGGTCCAACAGGGAAAACAAAGAGACTAAGCTAGGAGGTCTTTTCCAACCATGATTGTGATTCTGTGATTCAATGACCACTTCACAGCTATGTTGGACATGCAACTGACCATGGAGAGTCAGAGTAGCCTCCATGAGAAGTCTGAGTAGCCTCTTAAACTGTGCCAGCAGATTAGAATAGACACCATCCAAATTGACCTCAGGAGACTGCATTTACAACCCAACACTCTGTGATGAGCTCTTTGCTAACGGGGAATCTGGATTTAATGACTGCTTGGAAATTTCACTCCTTGTTAAAACTGCAGCGTTTGGATTTCCCAAAAGATCATTCCGCATCGTGATTCCTTATGTTTTCCTACGTTAATCTTGCAATATTTGCAGTTTCTAAGATTGCTTGGATGTGGGGCTGTGTGGGGATGTCTGTGTTTCTGGCTTGCTTCATAACTGCTCTTAGCTGGACACAAATGCTCTGTGACAAAGGGATTGTGTGTGTGTTTGTATTTCACCCTCTGACTCTCTGGCTCGAAGCAGAGTGAGTCAGAGACTTTTCAGGCTTTCTTTGATTGTGTTAACTCTCTTTGTTAAGGTCACCAGAAATGGGGGAGTTGTTCACTCCTGTGCAATGAAAGTCAGTAACAGATTTGGGAAGACAGAATTGGGCATAATCATTCAAGTATCTGACATAGAAGGGTGCTCAGCTCTGAAATCAAAGTATTTTTGCTATGCCATGCAAATACATGGGTCATCAGGGGTCGGAACAGACTGCTTATGAAAGAAGTTGATTTGCCATTCCTGGATATTTTTGAGTCATGAAGATACGGAGCTTAAGAATGTGGTTTAGCAGTGGGCATGGCAGAGTACATTAATAGTTGGATCTTATGTTCTAGAAGGTCTATGTTCTAGAAGGTCTTTTCCAATCTAAATAATTCAATGATTCTGAAACTACCCAGAGACTGACTTGATGACCTTAGAGTTTCCCCCCATAATTTGATTTTTGTGAGTATGGTGTCATGCTCAGAGATGCCAGAAGGTAAGAATTCCAGTCACAAGATCTGTCAATATCATGTGACATGCTGCTATTAAACTATTGCAGCAGTGAGAAGTGCTTTTTGAATATAAAGATTATCTTTTGATACCACAAGTCCTTCCAGGCTCCCCCCAGATCATGATTTGTAATCAACTGTCTTTTCTGTGTAAGAAACTTTCTTTAGAGCCTGAAGACTGATCTGATCCCTGAAAGGAAACGTACTGCTTCTTCCTGCAAAATACTGTCATAGCACTGCTGATCTTGAGCTGCTTCTAAATAAGAAATCATTCCCTATCATGGAAAACCCTCATCCAATTTAATTGTAAGAACTGAAAACCAGCAGTAGTTAAAACTGTTGAAGCAATACATGATTTGATAGTAAACAAGCTCAAATGGTTGAATTAAGCAGCTGTATCTATCTAATCCTCTTTGATCTTCAAATTACTTCTTTCACTGCTTTTTTAGCAGAGTACACAAATACATTAGCAGACTCTTTAATCTGGCAGTTAAAACCATAACAATGCAAACTGGCTTGAAGTTGAAGTAAATAAAATTCAAACTGGAATACAGTGAACAGTTGTAATACTGAATCTTGTATCTACTGAACAGATTATCACTCTGTGGAATTAGTAAATCACGGAGAGAAAATGATCCAATTTAATTCTTAAACCTGAAAAAAGATGGCATTACTGTGTGTGGTGCAGGTGGCAGCTCCACTTTCCAAAATGCTTTATCAATTTAATGCAAAGATTTGCATCAAATCCTGTTTCATCCAAATTGGATCTAATAGGCAGACACGTAGCCTCTTCATGACATCCCTGTTTACCAAAACTCTGCACGTTTGAAATCAATACTGCACTACTGTGCAGCTGTGGCATGGCTCGTAGCTTGTTTCCTAGCTTATTTACCTGTTGGCTGCACATGAAGTCCTTTTTAACCTAAAACCTCTTTGCTGGAACTCAGGCTTGTTATTTTGGGACCTGCCAGTTTAAGGCATACTCTCATCATACTGTCCAAACGTTTCCTGACACCCAAACGACAACATGACAGCAAGGCTGCTGGTGTGTGGGAGTGTGTTCTTCAGAAGAATGGCAGTTCTAAGCAGCCTTGACGAACAGCAATTAATCATTGAAATCCAGCTGTTGAAGAGCACAATTCATCATCTGGAGGTCAACTTATTTACCATTTTCAAAGCTTACTGTTTGAGATGTTATGCATTTCAAGAGCAATTCTGAACTGCAGCTGGTATTGACACTTTGTAGATGTGTTGAATCCCTATTTGGGAAGTCTTGGATTGAAGAGATTAATAGACCTCTCTGCTAGAGAGCGGGGTAGGAGAAAGGGACTTGGGGGTCTTGGTGGCCAGTAGGATGACCAGGAGCCAGCACCCTGTGGCAGCACATTCAGTTCAGCCCAACAGTCATCTACTCCTCGTAGCTACAACCCCAAGCAGCAAACATCACCATGTCCCAGTCACTGTCTGCTACAGCTCTCCACACAAGGGGATTTTATCAACACATCTCCATCCCTGTGCTTGTATCCATCCCCTTCCTCGTAGTCACCCTTGTCCTCATATCCTTTGATCTCATTAAGAGCCCTGACACTCATGATGTAGACTCACCCACAACCATCCAGCGCTGCAGCAGCAGGCAGGGACTGTAACCAACAATGAAAAGCTGGTGCATCTGGAGGATCTTTCTTATCAGAAGAGGATTACAACTTTAGCCTTATATTCTCCAAGGATAATTGCTTCAGACTGCTATTTGGGGAGTTCATATTCCATAATCATATTTCAATGATTTAATTTAAATGCCCCACAAATTCTTGTACTTGTTTGTATGATGAAAATAACTGTGGGTTTGCTGGAATTCCGAGAGAAACCCAAGAAATCCAGACACTCAAATCACATCTCAATTGGAAAATGCGTGGTTATCTGTCAGACTCCTTTGCAAAAGCCCTTTCTAAATATTCCTTACTGCTGTCATCATATTAGATCTTTTTCCTGTAAGGAAAACAGATTGCTTGCGTCTTTATGGGAAATTACTGTGCTGAAGTACTCAGAGCATCCCATAATGCTGATATAACCTAGTCAGCTGCACCGTATTATCCAGATTTATATTTCTACATAAATGCATTGAGCACTGCACTGCTGTACTTCTAGAGCCTCTTCCTGCCTTACGTCTACTTGCTGTGTTGTAGAGGCTGCTCCTTTCATCTCCCTCTGTGCTGGTAGTGCTCTGTCGAATTCCTAGTTAGTATTCGGAGAGTGCGGTTTGCATTAGCTGAGCAGAACAGTCTTGCATTGCTCTCACGAGCAGCTGACATTTTCAAGGATCCAAGCCCTGCACATCCAAGCCCTCTCTCAGCACCCAGTACTTTCAGAGTACTCAGCGCCGACAGCACTGGTAGGGAGAGGTGTTTAACGGAGGGTTCCTATTTCAAGCACTGTGGTTATAGCAGAACAGTGCAGAGGAAAAACCAAAGCCGTTTTGTGCTGGAATTGGGCTCTGTGTCACTGCAGTGGCTCCTCCTTGGAATGAAGGGCAAATCTGTGAAAATCCCTTCAATGTAAGAGCAACGAGGCTGGGGAAGGGACTGGAGGGACAGTCTGATGAAGGGAAAGAGTTACCTCAGTGTTACCCCATGTTGTGCTTATTCAGAGTGTGAATCTCCAGGTCAAACAAACCAAGACTTCCCTCAGGGTCACGATTGACTGGCAGTGCACTCCATCTGCTTGTCCAAAGGTTATGCATTGCAGGCTTTGACAGTCAATACTCCCATATTGCTGGCTTTTTCTTTCTATTTACCATTCTTCTGCACTGCACCACCTTTATACTGGGTTATTAATAGTCTTCTTTTTTTCTGCTAGCGCCAGCAGTTTTCAGAAGGGTAGCTAGTAGCTAGTGTGAAGAAGCAGGCAGGATTTTGAGACTGATATGCACAAAAAAACTGGCTTTAAAAAACTATCCCAGGGGACTAAGACACTTAAGTTGAGCACTCAAGAATGAGGAAGAGGAGGGCTCTCTGTGAAGTTGTAACTGATCCTCCTGCCTTCCTTACGTAAACCTGAAGTGCTGAAGTGAGTGAAGTTATTGTAGCTCATAAGACTTGGAATTTCTCTTATGTTTCCTTACTCCGAGCACTGACTGAACCCCATTTCAGATAACTTACCACAGATCCCGTGCTGCAGTGCTCCCTCACCTCTACAGGTATGCTTTTCATGAGGAATTCGAAAAACAAACCATCTGCTGAAACACAGTCTTAAAAGGAATCCGTCATCCAGGCTGCTCTGCAACACTCTGACAAAAGCAAACTCAGGTTGGCAGTTCCATCCCAGAATTCACTTTTAATTGTTAAGCTGTTCCGTTCAGAGGGACCTGTGAGTGTACTTGCGTTTGCAAAGGCATTTCCAGACAGTTTAGAGGCATCTGTGTTCAAAGGAAGGCAGTGAATACTTGGGACTGAGAAGACTAGGATTTTCTTTTGCCTCCATCCCTCCTCCTTGTCAGAACAGCATCAGGTCTCTGGGGCAGAGAATGGGCATGTGCTTGTGCCCTCCTTCCTTCGTGCTGGGTCCTTATTGTGGCTTCACCAGTATGCTTGGGGCATAGAGAGGGCCCTAAAATAAGAGAGGTCCACAGGGAAGAGGATGTGGAGCAATGTGCTCATGCTTTCCCACACGATGACTCATGGCACATGGTGAGTACAGGAACGGGATGGCATGAGACAGGACAGGAACAAGAGGATGAGCTTTGCCTTGCTTATGGTCAGCTGTTGCACCCCAGTCATCTGCATCTGGTCCCAGCAGCTGCTCCTGGATGGTCTCCAGCAGGCATTTGCTGATGGGAGCCAGGCAAACCTTACACATCTCCTTCTATCCTTTTGTATCTTCCTGGTGAAGCTATTTTGCAAGTTGCAGCAGAGATTGAACAGACCTCTGTGAGCTTCCTGGGAGAGCAGGTGAAGGAGCAGCCATAAACCCCCCAAAACCAAACAGAGGAAAAGGTACTGTTAAAGACAGTGAATGTCCTCCCACTCTCACGGCTCTGTAACTGCACTGGAGAGGAGAAGGGGTGAAATGAGATTTTTCTCAAGATTAGTTGACAGAGAAAATGAAGGGGAGATTAATCAAGTGGAAAAATACAGCAGTTCATAGTCTGGGTCTGTGAACATGGTGTTGTCATCAGAATAATCTGCCTGTGGTGCTGGCTTAAACAACAGAGAGCAGGCTGCCAGGGATGCCTGGCCGCAACACTATCCCTACCTAGGTAAGCACATCCTCAGGGAAAATCCAGTCCCTTGTCTCTGCTTTCCCAAACAATGATGCACAGCTTGTTCCACTTCTTAACCATTTCACTTCTGCTATTCCTTCTCCAGGCAGTGACTAAGGCTCCTCTCAGCAGCTGTGGGATAACCTGCTCAGTACCTCAGAGCAGGAGCCTGAGGACTCAGCACTTCATCTAGAGCTGTAGACAGACAAAGGGTTAATCTTTCTTTATTTCTCCCCTCGGAAACTCCATAGTGAGACCAACCATTTGCTGTGTTGATGTTCCCATCAGTCACTGCTAATGCAGCAGTAAAAGCCATCCTTCCCATCCCTCTGCCCTTTTCTAATTCCTCTCTTTGGCCTGATGCTCCCATCATGTTTCTGTGGAGAGATGGTTTGGGGTTTTGGCACTTAATCGCTTTGTGTTAATTACTATAAGCAGCTTCCTCATGAAAAGTTCCCAAAACTTTGCAAGCTGGCTGCTGTGCCTCGGTCACTGGTTCCTTTTCAGAGTGTCATCGATCTCAAGCAAAACCAAGACTGCACAACACTCTCTGGCTCCTCTTTTAGGCACCATCTCCCTGCTGACAACCGTTCTGTCCAGATGGGAAAATTCACACCTAACTGCACAGCTTTTCATACTGGGGTTTTATTTTGGGTGTCGTGGCATCTTCTTCCTACAACGTTGAAGCAGCACACGGAGCTAACTCGCGTCTGATTTCAGACGTGACAGAAAGCAGCGCAGCATTTCTGTGCTGATTCAAGCGGCACAGCCAGTCATTTGTCACACTACAACTCAGAGAAGTTGATCATAACTCAGCAAATTTGGTTGCTCTCTATCTTAGATGCTATTTTCTATAAGCTCTCATATCTGATTTTGTTTTGGTTTTTTACTTACTGTAGTATCAGGCTGGATTTGATGCTCTTAGAGGTCTTTTCCAGCCTCAATACAATCATAGAATCACAGAATCATTAGGGACCAGAAGGGACCTCGAAAGATCATCTAGTCCAATCCCCCTGCCACAGCAGCATCACCTAGACCAAGTCACACAGGAACAGATCAAGGCGGGTCTGGAACATCTCCAGAGAAGGAGACTCCAAAACCCCCCTGGGCAGTCTGTTCCAATGCTCCGTTACCCTCCCTGGGAAGAAGGTCCTGCTGATATTGATATGGAACTTCCTCTGTTCCAGCTGGCACCCAGTGCCCCTTGTCCTATCCCCAGATGACCTTGAGAAGAGCCTGGCTCCATCCTCCTGACACCCACCCCTCACGTATTTATAGACATGAATGAAGTCCCCCCTCAGCCTCCTCTTCTCCAAGCTGAAGAGACCCAGCTCCTCAGCCTCTCCTCATAATAATTCTGTGAGTCTGTGATCTCTGATCTTTACGAAGTGACCTCTACTCACTGAGTACAGTGAGAGCAATTATTTCTGAGCAGCATGGAAATCTCTGGACTGTGCTGATCCCTCGTTTTGGCTTCTGTTGCTGGCACTGTCAGTAATTTTTTTACCACTTGTTAGAAGTTGTTAGATTATTGTTCAAGAAACAGAAAACTCAGACTTCATAGAGTAACCTAGATTTTTGATTGTAGCTAACAGTTTCCAGATAGCCATTGAGAAAATATTACAAGCTCTACCTTAAGGACTCTTATTAACCTCTGCAATGTCATCTAAAAAAAGATGAAGTCTTTTACTAAAAAACTCCTCCAGTTCTATCAGAAGGTAATCGTCACCCTTTACCTGCTACGTACAATCACAGATGTGGTTTATCCAATTGGTTTAGCTCTGTAGGGATTGAAATTTGGAAGACAATGAGTTTCTAAGCTCTCATTGTAGCTTGAGTCTGGGGAATGGAAGCGATTGTGTGTGATGGAACTGAAATAAGGGGAATAGTGAACTATGACCTATAGCTTAGCAGTTAAACTTGAAACTCATAGTCAAAGTGGATGTGCGAGGGAGAAGCACGCTGAAGAGATAATGGGGGCTGGAGAAGGGAGCAAGCAGGTGCGAGGTAGAAGGAGCCAATATTGGAGAAAGGAGCAAACAACTTCAAGATAGGAGAGACCAATCAACAGGGACTCCTTGTTATTCTGAGGACAAGAGCCTGGTACCGGCATGGTTTGCCGTTAATGACTAGAACATCACAACAAGAATTCATGCCAAGCAGGTCAAGGCAAAGACTTTACTGTGAAAAAGGTCTCCAGGACCCAAACCCGGGGACCCCACCTGTGCAGGTGCAAGTGGGACGAGTTAAAGGTGTGGTGCATGTTAATGATGCTCAGACCCTCTACATCTGTCTGGCGAAGTGATGTTTATGTAGGAGATTCTGTAATACAAACCTAGAAAGCCTGAACCCTGGTGCACATGCTAGGTGGAGATATCCCCTGTGCGCCCAGTGCTGAATAAACCCACCTGCTTCTAACTCTTTGTGAGTTGAAGGTTTGCTTCTGCACGTCTTCAGAACAGAAAGCAGCTAAGTAAGATTAGTGTGAACTAGTGTCTCCATGGCAACACTTGGTCATTGGGTTTAACAGTGACGTACAACAGCTTTAGCTCTTTAGACAGGCAGTTTCTCAAGCCATGCTAGTAGTTATTAGTTTTCTTATTCCCCTGCTTCTAGTCTAAGCAAATCAACTTACAGTTCTGCTCTCCTCCTGTTGTCAGATAGACTTCTGAAATTCCCTTAAGTTACAGAAATAAAGAAGAAAACCACTATCGTTTCTTTGTGGCAGACTCCCCAACTGCAGATACCTCGAATCAGCAGTGCAGGAGGTACTCCTGCTTCCTGCACAACGTCTGCTCTGGGGATGGCTTGCAAACTAAACACCCACTCCCTATAGCAGCACCACCTTTAGCTGGATTTGGGTTGTCATTCCCACTGCAGTCACTTTCCAAAGCAATTGTCACTGACATCGGTGGAGTGACTCACATTCCTGAAGTAATTGTCTGAGCTGTCAGCAGTGCAGCACTGTGCAATGCGAAAGCAATGAATTGCTTCTTAAAATACCAGTGACAATGCAGTCACCCTACATCCAGAGCTCAAACAGTTCCTGAGAGTTTGCGATAAGGCTTAATACGACGTGATGAATTGCACGGTGCTGCAAGCCACTCAGACACTTTCATTTACAATTAATTTGCAAATAACCATTTTCCAGTATTAGTTGCTGATTTGTTGTTGTGGCTTTTGCACGTTCACAATGCTGGGCAAGCGTTTGTTCATTAATTACTGAGAAGCTGCTGCCCTGTTTAGGTGAGCTACTATTAGATTTTTTTAGCCAGGAGGTTGGGTGAAAACTGCTGAAGCCCAGGGAAGACACTGTTGTGCTGTAGAGAGGTGGAAGCCATCTGTGAGATCCAATTCCTCTGCAGGGTGAGATCATCTGAAGCCTGCCTTTACCCCACATGCTCTGTCCTCTGTCACACAACCTCCCTCCTCCTCCATACCAGTGCTGGTACTGGAGCCAGGATGGGCAAGCCGGTCCAGGGAACTCAGACAGATGAAAACAGAGTCCTCAGAAGTCAATGGACTTCTTCTCCAGAGGTCAAATGCTCAGTGTGTTCTTTCTGTTTAACTTCTTGTGTTGCCAAGCAACATTATGTAGGGGTAGCATCTCACTGTCCATCTGTTCTTCTGAGCTATTACCAATACGACCTTTGTTTTGCCGGACGGCATCGCTGAAACGCAGGCAGCAGCATGAGTGTATGAATCACTAACGCCAAAGAAAGCCTTTCTCTTCCTGAAGAAAGAGAAGCCAACTGGATGCACACTTACTGATCCAGCTTTATTTATTATTTCACAGTATAAACACCTAGCACAGACAGAACTCATTGAAAACTTCAGTTTAAACACTTTTCATTCACTGAACAGATTTAGATCTGAGAAGAATTAGCTCCCCAGAATTAACTGGGGAAGAGTCCAGAGCACAAATGCACTGAGGAGAGGCTGAGGGATCTGGGTAGAGGCTAAGTGGAGAACAGGAGGTTCAGGGGAGACCTTCTTGCTCTCCACAACTACCTGAACATGAGGACGTTGGGAATCATTCTCTTATTTCATAGGATGAGAGGAAATGGTCTCAGGTTGCTGCAGGTGAGGTTTGGGTTGTTTCTGAGAAACAATTTCATCTCCCAGGGGGTTGTCCAGGCCTGATCCAGGCTGCCCAAGATGGGGTGTAGTCCTCCACATCCCTGGAATCACCTCAGGGCTAACAAATCCAGACAAATTCCCCCAAAATGTTTTCAGGGAAAAGTTCTGGCAAATTTCCAACAAATTCACTTTGAAGATTTGGTTGAAAAAGTATGTTTGGTGGTACCACCAAGAGTAGACTCGTGTTCCTGCCCTGATCTCTGTCCAGAGCTCATTTCACATTCCAGGGGTAATCATCCAGTTGTTTTGTGACCTTATAGCAACCTTCAAGTACCTGGAAGAGGCTGTCAGAAGGCTGGGGAAGAGCTGTTCACAAGGGTAGGGAACACTAGGATGAGGGATTGTGGGTTTGATCTGGAAAAGGGCAGATTTAGGTCAGGTATCAGGGAAAAGATCTTTAAGGGTGGGGGATCACTGGAACAGGCTGCCTAGAGAGGTGGTGGAGACCTCATCCCTGGAGCCATTCAAGGTCAGGCTGGATGTGGCTCTGTGACATCTGTTCTAGTGAGTGATGTCCCTGCTCGTTGTAGGGAGGTCCCTTCCAACCCAATACTATGATTCTGATTGCCACCACCCACCAAAAGGACAAAGAGAATCTGTGATTCATTAAAAACCTCTAACCCAACACTGATCAGAGTTGTAATTTAGAAGCTTGCAAGCATTTTATCAGAAAGCCTATGAAAGCTTTTATCCCTGCCCAACTGTGTGAAGCTAACCCTCAAGCACGTACATAAACAGCAGTGTTCTCATTTGCATTTAGATAAACATTATAAACACAGCTTACGTAGGAGCGGCTCGCAGAATTCCTAAGTGGCTTCTAGTAGTAAAAGCACTGCTCCACACGGCTTCAACAGCTCTTTTTTGTGCGTCGTTAGATTTGCAATAGACATCCTGTACTCCTACCCTCAAATCATGACCAGCCTTGGAAACCTCAGGCAGGGAGTGGATTTTGATGGGCTCATTCTGTGCCACACTAGAATTTGGCTTCAGTTCACCAAGTTCTTTTCTCTTTCATAGAATTAAACTGATTTGGGGGCTGCTAATTATCTGTCCCATAGCATTTCTTTGTTTGGTAATGGCAAATAAAGCCAGTTAGGTTTACAAGTTCCCAGATGAGGGAAACAGCCCTCAAGCACGAAGCAGAATGTCTGATTGCACCAAACAGCTGTGAATATGAAATGATCGACGATGGCAAGGAGACAATGAGAATGTGATTGAAAATTGATGCTTTGACAGCCTTTGAGCTGTTATTACTAATGAATAATATCAGGATATTTTAAAGGAGTGAAATGAGTAGCATCATAAAGCAGTCAACTTCTAACTGCAGCACAGAACTCCACGATCACCAGCTCAAAGGTTTAGCGAGCTCAAAGTACCAGCTCAGCTCTTGAGCTTTCCTCTGGGCTGATAGAAATAGGCCTGATTAGTGAGTTCAAATCACAGAGCTAGGCACAGCACACAGCTTACCTATCCAGAGCTCCCCCCACGGGCAGCGGATATCACCCCCGCTCTTTCCAGTCTTACCTTCAGATCCTTTGGAAACCAGAATCCAGAGCACATCCCAGTACTCCTGCTGTCAGCCTCTTAGCCTGGCAGTGCAGAGAGAGGTCAGCCCGTACAGCTCTGTTTGCTGATTCGGGGTAAGTCAGTCCCCATTTACACCAGGAACATTGGCTGGGTGGCTGGGGAGGTCCCCACAGAAGTGTGTTCCTGCAGTAATTTAAAGAATCACTGCATAACTGCATGACAGAAAGAGCCAATCAGTAAATCCGTATTGGCTTTTAGGCTCACCTTAAAGGCTGCCCAGCCTAGGCTGAGCCTTGTGGTCTTCCTACTCCTTTATCATACAGAACCATAAAACAGAATGTGTTGGGTTGGAAGGGAACACCCAAGGTCATCTAGTCCAACCCCTTACAACAACCAGGGACATCTCTAACTGTAACAGAGGTTTGTTTCAAATTCAAGAGTGAAATACAAGATACTGAAGCAATGAAGGTTAGAGGAGATGATTGCTCTGCTCAAGGTTAATGGACACCATTTTTATAAGAAAAGCACATGGATAAAAAAGTAATAAAAGAATCATAGAATCACAGATTCATAGAATCATCAGGGATCAGAAGGGACCTTTAAAGATCATGCAGTCCAATCTCCCTGCCACAGCAGGACACCCAGACCAAGTCACAGAACAGAACATTATGGATTGGAAGCAACCTGGAAGGACCATCCAGTTCGATCCCCCTGCCACAGCAGGGCACCCTGACCAGGTCCAGGTGGGTTTCAAACGTCTCCAGAAAAGGAGACTCCAGAAACCACCCAGGCAGCCCCCTCCAGTGACCCATCACCCTCACTGGGAAGAAGTTATAGAATCAATCAGGGTTGGAAGGGACCACAGGATCACCCAGTTCCAACCCCCCTGCCATGGGCAGGGACACCTCACCCTGGAGCAGGCTGGTATATGGAGTAAAGAAAAGAAATGGGGAAAGACTTTCCTCCAGAAAACTCTCTCAAATGCTATTGGAACATCTCTACCATTTTTGTGATTCTATCTGACACAAGGGACAAAACATAAATTCAAGAAGAAGCCTATTTAGAATCTTCAAGTTGTTTCTGCTTCTTGCAGCTCAGAGAAGTCACAGACAGGGTGTAAAGAGAAGCTTATGAGGGAACTTCGGTTTCTGATTCTTTGCTGGAGCTTTCCTGTGCCTGTAATCAAACAGGAGAAGACTCATGTGCTCCCACACAACACTGCTGCTCACACACTTCGGGGAGACAACACTCCTGGCCTATTTGTCAGACACTGTTGTGCCAAAGACCATGGGACACCTTTAGGCACCAATTGCAAAGGCTCCCCTGCTTATTCTGCATCGATCTGCCTGCTCTAACTGAACTGCTTCTTCTCCTGCATTTCTCTTTTCCTGCAGTACAGCTCTAACTCGCTTTTCCTGCACTGAGGTAGGAGTAAGATACTAACCCCAGGCTCCCTGCGATGTTGATGGGTTTAAATGAAGGACAGTAAGGCATTTACAGAAGTGGTCCCCCATCAGCTGATTTCAAAACATCTTCTCGTTAACTAAAGCAGTTAATAGGAATCAGTAGGTGCCCATAAAGCCCTGGATGTTCTCTGTTGCCTCTACTGCTTGTACTTATTAAATGGTTGTAGGCAAAAGGTATCTAAGGTCTCTTGCCTGCTGAGCTTTGTCATCTACAGTGCTGGAACTTCAGCTGGTCCTGCTGTCCCGCCTGCAGGGATGAGAAGATGCTGCTTCTTCTGTAACATTTCATGTCTTCTTTCATATTTTATGTCCATTTGGGCCCAAAATTCTGCTGCTGTTATTTAAAATACGAAGCCCTCACTGTAAAGATAATTGAGACATCGCTTTTGAGTTGTAGATTCTTTTTGTAGGCTCATCCCTCCAGCATGTGGATGTGGCAGCTCTGAAAAGTGCAGCTCCTGAGATCTTTTTGGATCTGTTTCAAGATGTTTAAGACCCATCAAAGTGGCTGGTAATGAAACATCTTGGACATTACTTCATGCCCATTCCCACAACCAAAACCTTTGTCATTGCATGACTTCCATGCATATCTTACACACCCAGGGGAAGAGGAGCAGTGAACTGGTTAAATGCCAAGAGACTGTCTTTTTAAAGTGATTTTTTACATTCTAGTTAATCAGAGCTTTGTTTGTTGTCCAGTGAAAGTCAGTTGGTGGAAGGTCAATGCTGCAGAGAGATCTGGACAGGCTGGGGCAATGGGCAGAGGCCAACGGGATGAGGTTGAATGGGGCCAAGGGCANGAGGCTGGGGAAGGGAATTGGGTGAAAGTCTGATGAGGAGAGGCTGAGGGAGCTGGGGGTGTTTAGCTTGGAGGAGAGGAGATTCAGGGGGGACCTTCTCCTTCTCTATAACTACCTGAAGGGAGGTTGTAGACAGGTGGGGGGTCAGGCTCCTCCACCAGGCAACTACAGACAGGACTAGAGGGAGGCGTTTAAGAACAGACTGGCTGTGGCCCTTAGTGCCCTGCTCTGGCTGATGTGGTGATGTGAGGTCCTGGGCTGGGCTGGTTGAGCTCAGAGGGCTTTTCCAGCCTCAATAATTGTGTGATTCTGTGATATCCAGACACACAATCCTCTGTCACAGATGACACAATGAGTGACATGCACCAATAATTTTGGATAAAGATGGAAGATCAGTTTATTGAGAGAACACTCTCATGGGAAAATAATAGAAAAGTTACTCTTAATACAGAAAATAATAAAATGATAAGAATTTCAGGTTTTATGCGTAACAAAGCCAGTCACTGCTTTTGCTCCTGGGATGTGTAACATAAATCATCAGCAAGCAATGACAAACCAGTCTTCTGAAAGCATTAAGCTAACATAAAACTATTCACTTGATACATTAAACGAACATTTATCCAAGTAGTGCCGCGTAGCAGCGTGGCCTCCAGCTATCTTCTTCATTTTGCTACCTCTGAGAAATGATTCTCTCCTCACAAACCTCAAAATACCTTAAGAATAAAAACTACACTTCATGCGTCCCTTATGCAAATGGATCTCATCACAGGCTCTAACTGTGTTCACACAGGCTGTGGAAAACAGCTTTTCACTTGACACACTGCTGGGTATTAAGATTTGAAGTCCTTTAGTGGGGTACTGCTGTACCGTAACACTAGTGTCATCTGGATCCCCACGTGTCCCATCTGGGTCGCCACCAATGCCATGGGTTCAAGAGCCCGACCATATCTCAACCAAGAGCTTCCATCTAAAGCATCATCATCTTTGTGGCTCTGAGCTGGACTCTCTCAAGCAGTTCTGTGTCCTTCTGGAACAGAGGGTCCCAGAACTGGACACAAGATTCCAGATGGGGTCTCATCTTACTCAGAGCAGAGCAGAGGGGAAGGAGAACCTCTCTCAATTTCCTAACCACCCCATTCTAATCCCCCCCAGGATGCCATTTGCCTTATTGGCCACAAGGGCCCATAGCTGGCTCATGGTCATCTTGCTGTCCCCCAGGACCCCCAGGTCCCTTTCTCCTACACTCTCCAGCAGGTCAGTCCCCACCCTATCCTGGTCCCTGGGGTTGTTGTTGCCCAGATGCCAGAGTCTCCACTGCCCTTGTTGAATTTCACTCAGTCCCTCCCTGCCCAGCTCTCCAGCCTGTCCAGGTCCTGCTGGATGGCAGCCCAGCCCTCTGGGGTGTCAACCCCTCCTCCCAGCTTGATGTCATCAGCAAACTTGCTGGCAGTGCACTCTCACCCCCACTGTACAGGTAAGGAAGCAAATGCATTGACGAAATGTTGAAGGCTCCCCTGTACAGGGGAACAGTGATGCCCGTGAGACCCTCCGTGGCAGAAAACCAAACACTTTCCTTGTGTCGTTAAAACGCGAGGCGCTGCCTCCCAAGGCTACAGTAACGATGTCTAATGGACGAGATAACCCTACTGTGAGTGAGCTGTTCAGACAGGATGGGCATCCTTTCTGCACAAACCTGAGTGAGTGTGCTCCTGCCTGAAAAGTGTCCCAGGGTGGCTTCAGCAAGCCCAGCTGCAGGTGCCTTACTCACCTCTGCAGCACGGGATCTGAGGGATCTAAACAGCAGAGAAAGAGGATGGAGAAAGTGTTTATTGATTGAAAGGGCTTTGGATTAGAGAAGATGAATCTGGAGAAAAATGGAACTGAGGAAGAGACAGGGGAATTGATAAAGGACAAAAAATACACCAGAGACTCACACTTCAAGTACTCAGTTGCTCTTGTCTAAAGTCCGTTGCAAGTCCATTGCCTGAGTGGCTTTGCAGGCAAGAGAAGGATAAAAATACCCTGGCAAATAAGTTGCAGGTTAAGCAGGAAAGCGTGGTAAGCAGAGGCCACATACCCTCAGCGTAAGTGAATTATCCTTTAGCTCATGCATACACTCACTTCTAATGAAGTTATGGTATTGTCAAGCCTTTGGCACACTGCCTGCTGCATAAACATTACTGGCATAGGGATTCTGTAATTCTATTACAGAGTATTACAGACTTAGGAATTGAAATGCAGGAGCAGGCAGACATGAAACCAACTGGAAATATCAACTGAGAACCACCTATAGACAGACAGACCTACAGTCAGACAGAGAGCACAGCACGTCTGACAGTGATGCCTCCACTCACAAAGTCTATGCCCATCTCTCTAGTGTTTTAGCAGTCAAACAGCCTGCCCTGTCTTGCATAAGCACAGTGACTCGTCATCATCCCCAGCACAGGAACAGCATCTTCTGAGTTCAGAGGAGCTGCTGTTGGATTATTAGGTTTGTCATTGGGGGGATTCAATTATTCCTCTATTATTTGTCTAAGATTAATGCAGAGAGGCTCCAGCTGTGCCCAGGTCTCCAGTTTGCGAAGTACTGGGAGACTGTTTCTCAAAAGGGGCTTTCAGTTTCAGCCGACGGTATGCAGAGGGGAAACAGAGGCACGAAGAAGTGATCTTATTGTGGTTGCACAGTAGGAGAGCCAAGAGGCTGAGGCTAATTCTAGATTACACTTTAGTATTAGCAGGTATCCAGTTAAAACCTGCCCACGTACCCTTTCTTCTTTAAAATAGAAGCAAGGCTGTTGTAGACCTGGAACATCAAGTCAGTCATAAGGCTAGGAGAAACTGTTAGACAGACCAAAATGTGCAGCACTGGAATTTGGAGGAATGGAGGAAATTGTTTCACCACCAAGCTGGAAGACTGCTGGGTTTTACCTCCCAGCTGTGCTGTTGTCCTCCTGTACCGCTTCTAATGGGAAGCTCATGTTTTGCTTTTCATTAAGGAAAAAACTAAAGACAAAGTAGAATCTTAAGAGTCTCTAAACCTTAGAACGATGGTTTCCACCACAAAACTCACACTACAAACTGTTCTGCACAGAACTGTTCTTTAGCTGCCCTTGTTCTTTAGTCGCCCTTATCTTCAGAAGTAAAACATCTTCTTCCTGAGCCTTGTTTGGTGCCAGCTCAAGCCCTTGCCTTGACTCAATTCTTTCACCAGTTTTCTCTAATCAGAGAGAAACTCTTGTCTAACCAGAGTTCTCCGAGAGCCACTGATAGCCCAGGGTGGAAGACACAGAATGTTCCAAGCTGGAAGGAACCTCCAGAGGTCATCTAATCCAACCTCCAGATGAAATCGATGTGCTTCTACTGCCATGAGCGCCTTGCTCTTCTCTCTCTTTTTATCCTGGAAGGTGACTGAGAGAGAACACTGATTTCTGCAAGCAGGAGCTGCCTGACTGGCCCACTTTAAATGCAAATGGATGTTGTACTTTAGGGAAAACATTCTGAAGTAATAAGGTCAACAACCACCTAAAGATCCTAACAAGCAATTACGATACCAGAAAGATCTGTCTTTTTGCAATACAACATTTTTCACTCACGGGAATTGTAAGGATGCTGTAAGCAAGTAAACAACTGAAGGACAACCTCTGCCCACGCCAACACACAAACTTCATCCCTTCTCCTTATTCGTACAGGTACCCAATCTTCTGTAGGTCACCTTGATTTCTCGAGGTTAACATAATGCCTTCAGGTAGGTAGTGAACACTGCTTGCTGAGGACAATGCTCAGTATTCTGAGGAGAATATTCAGTAGCCACTGCTGGAATTGCACATGTGCAGGAAATCCCCATCTCTCTCACAAAGACCCCGCTGACCTCACGGAATAAGCAGCTTGCTTCCCTTTTACTAAAGCTCTGAGTGAGGATGAGGAGCACTGATAGACAGGCTGAGAATCCACTCACCTGAAGGCAGAAGAATCACAGACAGCTACCCTTCTGAGCTGAGAAAGAACAGGATATTCAGTCTAAACAGAGACTGCTTTCAAGGCAGTATTTCGGATTTATGCCTGTGTGCTGTTTCAAACTCAGAGCGACTTTAACAGGCAGCCAGCGCTCAACCACCACTCCATGATGGAATATAGCACCACACTATTTAAACTACATACAAGTAGTTTAAACAAACTGCAGGATAGGCTTCAATGGGCTTTAACTGAAGGATAAGACAGCCTAACGCTGTGTGTGTGCATATATATAACATCTAGAAACTTCTAAAGAAGGATAATTCATGGTTTCATTCATCATTACTGTGCTACTGTGATCTTTTTGCTCTTCCCTTCTGCACTGGTTGTTAGGATCAGGATCGCCAGCTCTGCTGCCTCGAAGCCCAGACCAGCAGTACATAGCAAGCATTGCAAATAGAGCCGCATAGATGGAGTGTTAGGGACTGTGATTTAGCGGTGGGGCTAACAGTGGACGTGGTAGAGTAGGGTTTATGGTTGGATTTGATGACCTTAAAGGTCTTTTCCAATCTAGATGATTTGATGAATCTGTGGCTGGTGATGGGTAAATTCGTGGAGCAGGAGGACTGGCTTCAGCACTGGGAAAACACTAATCAAACCAGTTATCAGTCTCGCAATGGAGAGTTCACTCACTGGTATGAACTAGTGACTTCACTCAACTTGACCTTAAAGTCCAAGAAATAATGAAGCAGCTTAAGAGCCCTAACACCAGGAGCATGGGGGCTCCTCCTCTGACCAACACAGGGTCACACTGTCCACGCTGCTGCTGCTTGAGCAGCACTGCACTCTGTCAAGCTCTTAATTCTGCTGATACCTTTTTATGAAATCTCCTGGCTCCCGCCTTTGTCACCTCTTAGCATCGCTGTGTCAGTGGGAAGGGCTGGGAACTCGCCCTGCCCGGCGAGCTAACGGCCTCCACAGGCACAGAGGGTCTTGAGTGCACAGGGCACGGATCAGGAGGAGGGTGGGTAAGTGGCTGCCTGTGAATTCAGGGGCAGTCCAAGCCCCCACTTCCTGCCTCTGGCCAGCATTTCCCGTGGATGAAGGGGGTGTGAGTGGCTACTTGAGCAAACCTTGGCCTATTTCAAGACGAAAGGAAAGAAGAAAGCCATTTTTTAGTACAAGGCTGGAAAAGTTAAGCTGCCGTAACAAAAGAAACTCAGGGGATAATTGGAAAATCTTTACAGGAACCTTGAAGGGATGGAAGCTACTCAACCCTGAGGGGAAAAAAACCACCCCTCAATAAAAGGACTGGAATAATTCATCTGCTTTGAGACCTTAGAGTAAAGCAGCACTAAGCATTTCTCCTTGTGAGTTCAAAGCCAGCGTTACCACACTTCCAACTTGCCTTTCACATTAATTTCCCCTCATTATCTGCAGTACAAGGCTTTAAGAGGGAATTCTTTTACTTCTCTTTTCACGACTTTGAAAGGGAAACGCTGCCCCATTTATTGGTAATGGCATCAAAACAGTTTCTGGTCAGCTCAGGGACAGCCTGCCAGGAGAAATGTTTAGCACCGCGGGATGCGGCTGTTGCAGGAACAGGTGCCTGGACCTCAGGTGGATGTCAGAGGTCCTGTGGTACTGAAGGCACAGCACAAGGCACAACGACACACAGACATAGGATGGGATGGATGCACCAGCCTGTTCCTGTGCCAGTGGCAATCACACTGAGCCACTGTCTTTATTCTTTCTGCAGATCATGGCTGCATTGCAAGCCACATTTACGCTGCTGCTGCTGCTACACAGAATGTGTTGCGTTGGAAGGGACCTCCAGTCATCCAGTCCAATCCCCCTTCAACAGGGAAGGCCATCTCTAATGAGAACAGATTGCCCAGAGCCCCAGCCAGCCTGACCTTGAATGGCTCCAGGGATGGGACCTCCACCCCCTCTCTTGGGCAGCCTGATCCAGGGATCCCCCACCCTCAGATTGAAGAGCTTTTTCCTCCTGTCCAGCCTCACTCTGCCCTTTTCCAGCTTCAAACTATGATCCCTCAACCTATTGTTCCCTGTCCTCATGAAGCCTTCTGACAGCCCCTTTCAGGTACTGGAAGGTTGCTGTAAAGTCCTTCCTTTCCTCAGGCTACATTTGCTCTCATAATGCAGGAAGTGTAGGTGGCCTCAAGCTGCATCAGAAGAGGTTTAGGTTGGATCCTAGGAAGAAGTTCTTTCCTGACAGAGTGCTTGGGCACTGGACCAGGCTGCCCAGGGAGGTGGTGGAGTCCCCGTCCCTGGAGGGGTTTAAAATGTGAGTAGCTAGAGCACTTGTGGCCATGGTCTAGGGGTTGGAGAGATATTGGGATGAGGGCTGGACTTGGTGATCCTGGAGGTCCTTCCCAGCCATGAGGATTCTGTGATTGTACTCAGCTGCACGGGTTTGCAGGCTGTGTGATGAGAATTCCAATGAGCCACTCTGCAAAGACTTTCACACCACCCCTCTTGTCAGACAGCAGCACATTGTATTGGACAGGTTTATCCTCTGAAGTTTCTAATCCGCTCTAACAGTTTTCATGCAAGAGTTTTAAATGTCACACCCAAACCAAACCACGTTTCCCCACTCCTGACAGCTGTTCACTGAAGACCAAATCTTTAAGTCAGAGCTGGTTAATAGCTTTTCCTCAGAAAAATCAGGTTGATCTGCAGTCTAGAGCAGTGGATCTAAGGCCTAAATCTGCACTTTGATCTCAGGGAAGAGCTGACAGCTGGGCTGACACTCAGATGACACCTTTTTCCTGGAGACACTGCCCATGTCCAGATTCTTGTGAGGGAGTGTGGAGGAAACACTCCCCTGGCTGCCTTCCCAGAGGCCAGCAATGTTGAGAGAGAGCTGGGATTAAAAGGCAACAGGTGTTTGGCTTCAGGAGGAAACTGCTGAAGCATCAGCACAGTGTAAGAGACGGGCTGCTTGCAGAGGCTCCCAGAGAAGGAGACAGAGCTATGCTGTTTGTCTTGATGGGGTTATCCCTCTCTGCAGACAAACTGCTGCCAAGAATGAGCCTGACCCGGTGGTCTGCGAGTTTAATGGATACTAGGGATGATAGATTTGGCTGGGGTCTCCTTTTATTATGGACTGTCTCCTTACCTCTGGGTTTTCTTTCTGGGTATTTCAGGCCAGAGGTAGTCTCCTCTGCCTCTCTGGTCTATGAGCTGTGTAATGAATTACGTAGAGGTATCCTTGCAATATGGAGAATCCAGTAATAAACTGCTTTCTGCTCACAGCTCTGCTCCTCGGGCCGTGGTACAGCCTTGTCAAAACAAGAAGTTGGCCCATCTTGTTTTGTAATGAAGAAGACTATCTGGGCACAGGCTTGTGTGGGTCACAGCCTGCGTTTCTGTAGCTCCTCACCCCTCAGAATCCAGCAATGTGGTGCTGTTGTGTCTGGGGTTGTACACAGAAAACAACACAGCTAAGGGAGCATCGCTCTAGAGAAGGAACCTGAAGGCCAGGTTGACCTAACTCTGTCATTTCTTGTGAGAACACAAAGCCAGCTCATCTGCACGGGACTGGGCCAACAGCTTGAACTTGTGAAGGAAGATGAAGCAGCGCTGGACCAGTATTTCTGAGGATGGCAGCACCATGGACACTCCAGCTATTCCTGTGCTATGGCCGCGTGTGGATAGAGGACTGACATTATCACCTAAGGATGAGGAAGATGGTGACATTAAAAGAAAAGCCACTAAACAACAGGTAAGAGAAGCGAGATCACATTCACTTACCTGTTAAAGCTAGTGACATTTATTTCAGTCATGCTTCTACAGCACAGAGATGCTCAGAAAAAACCTTCTGATGACTTTTAGAAGGATGCCTGACATTCACGAAGAGTCAGAGTGTCTCGCTGGCCTTTTAGCAGCAGGCTTTTAGCTGATAATTGCATAACTAGACATCTGCTCTTTCCCACCAAGGTAAAGGCAAGTGTAAAGGTTTGGTTCTTTTGCACTGACACCGAACAAACCTGACTCAAGTGGCTCTTCACAAGATGTGACCGTCACCTCATCTATTGCTGCCTAAGGTCTCAGCTCAGTATAAATCAAAGACATGGAGCACACTGTATTTTTCTAGCCTTTCTAATTCGGAATAGTCCTGAGTTATCATACCCCAGGCCAGCAAACCAAGCGTAACTCCCTAATCTAACAAAATTGCTTTGTTTTCCATACCCATGCAAGCACGGTATTATAAATTATTTCATTAATACTTTCTTTCCAGCGAGAGGAAAACTCTCCTTTGAGTCACTGCCGCCGGGCATAAATAAGTAATAGGATATGAAATTCGTTCCTTTGTCCCCAGAAATTAGATCTGAAAAGTCCCTATTCATCTCACCCCGTATTTGTGGTTCATTTCATTGTTCCAGCGAAAAGGTTGGTGATTACAGCTGCATGGGGACCTCAGGGACTGGTGAGGATTGTTATGCACTGGACCAGTTAACAGCCAGTTAGCTCTTGAGCTGTTCATACTCTGAAAAGGCCTTCTTACTCTGCTGACTTCCTAAACCTGTGGCAGAATGAGCTTGGCAACACTTCGTTACCACAGCATTTCAGCACTTGGGATCGTAGCACGTTTCATGGCAGAATGAGATGGATCAGCTCAGTCAAAACTGTCCTGTCCCAGTAATACCATTACACACCCGTGGGACAGCCTTTTCGGGTCTCCACGAAGTGACAATTTATCTCAAGTTCTATTTCATTTCAAAAACCAATCTGGAACACTTGACTTACAATCTGTGTATCAATTCCTCTGTACCCGTTAACTTCAGTTCTGAAGTTCCTGGACATCAAATGTCACCCCTGTGGAGTCCGGAGACAAGAGCTGCTGCTTCACTGACTTTCAGAATTGGAGGGGGAAAAAGCAAACCATCAAAAACCTGTGATTAACAGGCAAGATGAGAGAGCCATTGAGGGGGAAATGAAAGAATTACTCAGAATTGATAGAAGTAGGACTGTTCGACAGTCTGTGTGAATTCAGAATTCTCCATAAAACTACACAAAGCTTGTAAAACACTGTGAAATTCAGACCCTTCTCCCCCTAAACTTTTTATTTATGTAATGAGGCACTGCCTCTATGGTTACCTGACAAAGAGATTCTCCTTTAAGTCAGAGTACAGGGTGCAGCTGGGTTGTATCCAAGCCCGGTTTGCTGATGATTTCAGTACAGGACAGGAATGAACTCGTTCTAGTGGTGAAAATCATTCTGTCAAGTAAGATTCCTTTAGTCAGACAGTGTGTGACTTCTAGAAAGGAAAGTGAGAGGTACCAGCACAAAACAGGGTCTGCTTTCAGAAAGGACACAGAACACCATAAAAGTGAACTCTGGATCTCCAGAGATTTGAATTCACTGCAAGAAAATGCAGTAACCTCTCCTCAGACGTTACCAGGCTATTGGGGAGAAGCTGTTGTTGCTTGAGCCTGGCAGGTTTTGGTCTTGGTACTGGGGAAGGGGGTTGCTGGTTGTACTGGGTTTAGCTGGGATGGAGTTGATCGTCCCCATGGCATCTCTCATGGTGCTGTGTTTGTGGTGCTGGCTGGAGGGGTGTGGATAAGAGACCAGAGTTACTACTACAGCACTAAGGCTGTTTGTGTTTCTTATCTTCCTCCACAACAGCAGGCTGAGGGGTGGGCCAGGCCAGCTAACCTGAACTAGGCAAAGGGCTGTTCCACACCATATTACACCAGCCCAGGCACTAAAAGCAAGTGGAAAGAACTACTGGGGGGCAGTCACTGATGGCAGTCACTCCAGAACAACTGCTACTTGTATTGGGTCCTGCTTCCNAACAGCAGGCTGAGGGGTGGGCCAGGCCAGCTAACCCGAACTAGGCAAAGGGCTGTTCCACACCATATGAAACCAGCCCAGGCACTAAAAGCAAGTGGAAAGAACTACTGGGGGGCAGTCACTGATGGTGCTTTCCCTCCAGAACAACTGCTACTTGTATTGGGTCCTGCTTCCTAGAACAGTGGCTAAATGTCACCTGCTGATGGGAAGCAGAGAATTGTCTTTATTATTTGCCTTTGCTTCCACACAGCTTTGGTTTCTGCTTCATTAAACTGTTTGTGTCTTGACCTGCAAGGCTCTCATTCTGTTTTTCTCTACCCTGTCCATCTAAGAATGGGGAGTAATAGAGTAGATTTAGTGGGCACCTGGCCTCCAGACAGGGCCAAACCTTCACACTGGTGCAATCATGGTAAGAAGCTTCGGAATACAGAAGCTCCCCCCATCTCCAGTCACTCATCTGCCTCTAGGAGGTGGAAACAATGAGCAGCTCTGCAAATAAATACATTTTGGAGAAGGAAAAACCTGTGGGACAGATCTCCTGTTATGGGGTATTTTTTGTCTTCTCTTTTGGGAGAAGCCAAGCAGTCACTGGGCTGAGCCCACCATGCTGGCCATTTTACCCTGGGAGCGTGGCGATGGAGGAAAGAGTGGGCCTGTGGAACCCCAGACAACAGCAGAGGAGAACCGCTGCAAAACTGTGGTGAGGTTTACAGAAGAAGAGAGTCCTATGTGTATCCCACGGAGGATGGCACACCAAAGCAAGGGACTGGCCCTCAGAACATGAAGCAAGGACTTGCATCAAAAGAACCATTGGCTCTGGAGAAAGGAGCTGGGCTGGAGCACTCAGGCACTGGGATGATAAACAGCCCACAGCAAAATCCCACACTAGCTAGAGGAAGCTAACGGAGGGTTTGTCTCCTGTGGGGGGAGAGGATGCCACATTGCCACAGTGAAAAGAACTGCTCTGGGGGGTATCCCCTGAGGGAAGGAGATAACAGAACTGGGCTCAGACACGTACCAATCCTTCAGTTGCTCTCTGTGTGTGCTCTCTGTGAGCTCTGGTGCTGGGATTTTCTTTTCTATGTTTGAATTAATTGTGTTTTGCTTTTTCCCAAATCGAACCTGTCTCTTTTTAGCCCAGCACTCCTACTGGTGAGTGAGCCCTCCCTGTTGTTTTCAGTGCATTAGCACGTTAATTACATGAAGCAGTTACTTCATCCCAGATCTGCTCAGAGTGGCCAAGTACGGACAAAAGTAAAAAGGGCTCTTTTATTTGTTCCTTTCCCTTTCCTCCACACTCATCTCTCCGACTTGATGCTTGGCTCACATCTGTTGCTGAGGGGAAAAACACAAAAGAAGTGTTAAAAATCAACGCCTATGTTACAGGAGGCCTTAGCTAACACAAATCGTAAGGGAAAAGGATAAGTACTTATAATTCCCTGCCTCAGACGAGTTTTGCACAGATGTAGTTCCAAGACTACTAAGAGTTCTCCCGTCTGCTTTGACACGAAGTGTTGTACAAACATTGGCACCATATGACAACAGCTAAAAGATTTGTACCACTTCTTCAGGCGTTTTTCATCCGTCTAGGAATAAAACCAGTGGTTTTGTAAGAGAGAAGATGGCATCATAATTCGAGCTTCAGTATAAATGAAGTATGGAGCGCATTTTTTTATTCACAACACTTGTTGGCTGATCAACAGCATTACTGTAACTCCCCTCCCTGTTCCCAGCAAGGGGAACTACTGTGGTGTAAGGACCATGGGCACAAGGAAGCAAAAGAACACATGGGCAGCTTAGGCTTTTCTCTCAGAATGACTTCAGCGAGGAAACACAACACCTTCCTTCGGATAAAGAACGTCAGTTTTTAAAAGGTGAAAATGGAGTCACCGTCCTTGGATGTGCTTAAAAAATGAGTAGATGTGGCTGTGGTCTAGGGGTTAGGGAGATGTTGGGATGAGGGCTGGACTTGATGATCGCAGAGGTCCTTTCCAGCCATGATGATTCTGTGATCAGAAGATAAGACAAGCACCTCTTATTGACACGTGTGCACTTCTTCCCTCTCTGAATTACAAACAGTAACAGCGTAAAAACTCGGACGATTTTCTTAGAAGCATTCTGATCTTGAATGTGAATTCTGTTGCACTGGGCTCTCCTGCTTAGAACAAAAATTGTCCCAATCCGCAGTGTCCTCGGGTGCGACTGGAATTCCAGATGCCACTAGATCTTCAAAAGTCAGTACTGTAAACTGCGTGTGGTTTGGCTCTGTGGAACGTACCTAAGGAAAACACACGTTAGCATTACTCAAACCAACACGTCTGTGTTCTTCTGCAGTATTCCCTGTCCAGGTTCAGCTGCACCTTGCTTAGAAAAGCACGTAGTTCTTCTAAGAATAAACTTCATAGGAGAAAGAAAAGATTTGAGTTTAGAATAACGTGACTGTCCCGAATTAAGGCCACACAGAAGACAAAGATAGCTTTGAAAGGATGAGGGGCAGTGGGGACAAGCTGGAGCACAGGAGGTGCTGTGGAAACAGAAGAACTTCTTTGTGGTGAGGGTGACAGAGCACTGGACCAGGCTGCCCAGACACATTGCAGAGTCCTTCTCTGGAGACATTCAAAACCAGCCTGAATGAATTAATGTATGGCCTGATCTAGGTGATCCTGCTTTAGCAGGGGGGCTAGCCCAGGTGATCTTTCACAGTCCCTTCCAACCCCTAACTCTGTGTTTCTGCAAAACTCAGTTCAGCAAACTGAAAGACTGAGAACAGTGAATGCTGCAAACACCACAGCATGAGTGTTTTAAGGCCAGAAAGAAAGGAAGAAAACCCAAGCCACACACTAACCATCCTTCATTCTCCAGCAGGCAGCTTTATTTGAGGTGACAGCCGGAGGATTTATTCCACTAGAGTTGTGCCTATTCGTGCTGCTTTCAATATGAGCAGTCACTGGAGTTGTGACTGCTTCTCTCAAACTCCTTCTGTTTTAAGGACAAAAGTGGTCACAATCGACTTAAGAGTTCCCAGCGTTAAATCTGGATGAAGTGCAGACTGAGACAGCAGAGATGACAGTGTGGTGGTCTCTGCATTAGTTCCATCGCTTTGAAATCACAATTCAAAGAGAAGAAGGGCTGTTTTTTGAGCACATTACTGTGTAGCCTGCAAGGGTCATTCTATACAGCAGTGCAAATAACACAGCTGCATGAACTGAACTGATCCTTCTCATTTCAGCATTCGTTCACAGGACATACTCTTCACTTTAAATATTTGATAGAATTCAGCAGGGCTACTCTGCAGTGGATGGTTCTGTGCATCACACACACACAGACACATTTCTGATACAGGCTAAGGTAGAATCATAAAGTAAATCAGGTTGGAAGGGACCTCTAATGATGCAAACCCCCTACAACAAGCAGGGACATCTCTTAACTAGATTAAGACAGCCCAGAGCCCCATCAAGCTTGATCTTAACTGTCTCCAGGAAGATAGGCCTTGTCCTATCATTCCCTGCCCTTGTGAACAGTCTTCCATAGTCCTCTTATAGGCCCTTTCGATATTGGGAGGTCTTCTGAAGGTCTCCCTGGAATCTTCTCCTCTTCAGGGTGAACAACCCCAACTCTCTCAGCCTGTCCTCATAAGGGAGGTGGTCCAGTCCTCTGATAGGTTTGGTGGCCTCATCTGGACTTGCTCCAACAGATCTACACCCTTCTTGTGCTAGGGGCTCCAGAACTGGATGCAATACTCCAGGATGAAGTCTCACTAGGGCAGAGTAGAGTGGCAGAATCACCTCTTGATCTGCTGGCCATGCTTCATTCGAAGAAGCAGATACTGAGACACATGCCTAACATCCTCCCCTCCCTCTCTCTACAGGGCTACTGTCCAGCCGGGTAGATCCCAGTCTGAGCTGCCTTAGAGGGTCATGTATTCCCAGGTGCAGAACCCTGCACTTGTCCTCACTGAACTTCATCAGGTTCCTGCTGGCCAACTCTATCAGCTTGGTTAACAGATCCTGTTTGAATTTCAGCACAGACAAGTGTTCTCTGACTGAATCCATCACACGTCCTGTGAAATTTAGCAAGCGACAGACAAAATGATATTTTATAGCCCACACAGGAATTACAAAGAATTATAAACTCAGCCATCCTTTGTTGAGACTCTGGGAACTGTCTAGATCTAGGAAAGAGTGCAGATAAATGCTCTGTCTCCTCAAGCATATAGCAATCACTAGCAGGATTGACACTAGAGAGTTTAAATTATAGTACTTTAAAGTAGCAGTTGGTGATTCATGTAAATTATAGGTACTTTTTATCAGGTTGTGAAGAAAGCTCACTGAAAGTACAAATTGTGTGATGGCAGAGAGGGAACATAAACAAGCACTGCCATCCTGGAGCAACTGCATTATGTCTACATGCTCAGGATTTTTAAATTCAGGCGAAGAAGTTTCTTTCAACACACCTAGCAATGCATACAATCCTTTTTCACAGTTAGAAAAAGAGGAAGGCACTTTCATTTCCTCCACAATCCTCTTAGAAGGAGTCATGAAAAGGCACAATGCAACAGGACAGAACTTTCCCCTTCATTTCCATGCTGGGGAGTCATAGAACCCTCAACTCTCCTACTTAAAATGGCCTTTTTTTAAGTGAATTGAGCTAATGAATTTAGGTCATCACAAATGTAGTCAGGGGATGAGTATCCCTTGGAGACTTCTCTTGAGTCAAAGACTTTTTATCATAACTCGTGATGCCAGGTTGTTCTATGATAATTTTGAGATGTGTGACAGTGATGGTGAAGGGCAATACTTTAAAATCCTGCATTTTTGTAGAAAATGAATGTCGTTGCCTTTAGAAATAATCACACAGTCCCTGAATCCCAGATTATTAGAGATTGGAAGGGACCTCAAAAGATCATCCAGTCCAAACCCCCTGCCAGAACAGGATCCCCTAGATCCAGTCACACAGGAACAATCCAGATGGGTTTTAACTGTCTCCAGAGAAAGAGACTCCACAACCTCCCGGGGCAGCCTCTGCCAGGGCTCTGTCACCCTCACCAGGGAGAAATGACCAGTTACCAACACCTGGAAATGTTCTAGAATTTCTTACATCAGACAGCTTCTGTCCAAATCCCTCCTGTTTCCCAAGAGCCACTGCAATGTGATGATGGTCATCTAACCGGATTTCCTATTAAAGATAAAAAAGGCAATGTAAATGCATTTTCTTTGCACTGCTTCCAGCAAAGACTGTGTGAACCGTTAGAAAATGGTTCAGACCAAGAGCAGAACATCATTTACAGTGACATTCAAAGAGCAATGATCCTCTTCAGCAATTGTCTTGGAGAGTTCATTACAAAGTTAGCAGGGCTGTACTGGTATCTATAGGTTACCAGCATCTCACTCACTTGTAGATATTTAGACTCAAGACTGGGACCTCAGCATTCCTTTACTATCCCAAGTCCCAGGCTATGGAACTCAGCTCTCTGTTTTTGAATGAGATGAACTGTGAACTTCTGCAATGGATTCTGAAAAGCACTCCAATCAATGTTAAACCAAGTGTAAATTTAAACAGATGATTCTCTCTCCCTCTTGGCTTTGGACAGCTTCAAACTGGTGACACAGCAGTCTGAGCAGATCTGATCCCCTCAAAGACTGCATTTGGAATTATAACAATAAATTTAAGTGTCATTTATCTATTTAATAGTTTTGTTTAAAAGTATTTTCTCACAGAAAGGCTAAGAATTAATCTTAAACCATTTATTTCAGAAGAAAACACTTTCATACACTGTTTCTGAATAATGTTTGTTCTCTAGTAAATTTAGAATCCTGTTGGCTTTTTAAAACAATAAACAAATATCTATATATGGGGAAATAACCTTTTCCCTTCTTCTTTCTCCATATATTTTCATATAACATCCATACAAACTTTCTGAAGTGGAAATGAAAAATAACAAGAGTTTTACCTAGAAAAAAAGCCACAACAATTTTGATACCATCCTTAATCATAGAATTTCCCCTTTCAAAACCACAACCAGTAAGCAAAGAGTCATGAAAACACAGAACAATCTGCAAATCAGTGATCAGGATTTCTCACACAGATTTAATATATTTATGTGGTAGATAGATAGATATCATAGATTCACTGATGGATTCATAGGATGGTTCAAGTTGGAAGGGACCTTAAAGATCATCTAATTCCAACCCCCTTGCCAGGAGCAGGGACACTCCCCACCAGACCAGGGTGCTCAACACTCCATCCAATCTGGCCTTGAACGCTTCCAAGGAGGGGCATCCACAACCTCCCTAGGCAATCTGTTCCAGTGTCTCAGCATCCTCATCGTGACGAACTTCCTCCTGACTTCCAGTCTAAACCTCCCCTATTCCAGCTTGAAACCATT
>VZRI01002446.1:16339-32905 GCA_013397515.1 Upupa epops | reverse complement strand
GTGTTCCTGTGTGACTTGGTCTGGGTGTCCTACTGTGTCAGGGGGATTGGACTGGATAATCTTTCGAGGTCCCTTCCAATCTCTAATGATTCTATGATTCTATAATTCTAAAAGATCTCGCTCTTTACATCATCTCCAGTCACAGAGATGTAAGTAGATGTGAAAATTAAGTGAGGTGACTACATTTTTCTTCATTTGGTAGAAAAAGTTCACTCAAGCAACCTCAGTACAACAGGTAGCACAAGGAAAACACTACACTGCTAACACACTGCCTTACAGATGATTCTTAATGACCTCTCTGAATGACTCTTCCAGGTTTCCCAGAATTGGTGTCTTCAGGGTGCTGAGACAGTTTATCATTATCAAATAACCAGATTTGATTATTTCTTACCTCAAATGACCACTCTTCTTCTTTATCTCCATCCAGAAGCATTTTTGTCTCGTTATACACCTTCCCTATTTCCATTTGCAGTGGGGACACATGAAATTCAATCCTTTGCAAATTAAAGCCAATTCCAACTCCAATAGCTTTTATGAAGCTTTCCTTTAAAGCCTGCATCACAGAATAAATGTAGTCATTTTATTGACATTGGCTGTGTTCAGAATGTTCTAGAACATTACTTCTGTGCAGACATTCAAGACCAAATGAATTTAAGCCTTATACTCCTGTATATGTGAGACTAGAGCAATGCTATTATGGAGAGGAGTTGACTTGCTTCATTCTAATGAACGCACAACTGGAATAACCAAGCAGCACACACAGATATGAGTCCTTTCCCTTGTTCTACATGAACCCTCTACCTCGTACTCAATGTGTGTTTAACACAATCATTCTAGATATATCAACTGTGCTGATTCTCCATGTTACTCTGACATGAAAAGCAACCCAACACAAAACTATGAATCCCATTACAGTACTATCCCCATGTGAGTATGCACCTATAAAATATAACATGATAAATAACAAAACATATCCAGAAGGATAAGCAGGTTACAGCACTGCAGTCTTTAACTACGAAAAAAGTATTACCCAGTGTCGATGAAACATATCCAACTGCATCCATTCAGTACTCATGGACTGGATGACACCCCACTCTGTTTCAGTAAACAAGCGGTTCATGATGCGGAAGAAGTTTGGAATTGAGCCGCTACCTGCAAATTAGCAAGAGATATTTACAGAAATTTTAATTATTGATCTTGATTACAAGTGTAATAATAAGCAAATGAATTACCTCATGTTACTGCTCTAGAAAAAGCTCATGGGAAAATAAATTACGAACCAACTCCACTCTACAATTTGTATTCATGTAGACTCAAAGCATGATGAGTAGGAAAGAAACCCATTTACATAGCACATTTACTGCTTTAAACGTGTGAAGTGAAAGCCACAAACATGTTCTGTACTGTCAGCATTTGCTAACAAGGAAAGGATTTAACAAATGCTGATTTTATATTAAAATTGTATATATTCAAGTGAAAAAGCAGCACATACAGTCTTTGACATCTGACAGCTTAATTGAATAACATTCTATTAAACAGCATGTTGTTAGAATTCAGCCAGCTATTCTGCCTCCTGCCCTTGGATGCTGGAATACAAAGGGAACACTATGTTTTCTACACTACATGCAGAAACATAATCTCCCAAAATCTATCACATGCATATTCTGTCGTTTGGATTTATTCTGTAAGAAAAAATGGGGGTAGGAAGATGCCAACAATCAAAGTAAAAAAGATATTAAGGAAAAAAAAAACCCACAAGCCACCAAACCTTTAAATCCTTAGATTAAATTTAAGCTGATTCTAGAAACCAGCCCAGCTGTGTAGCATTACAGCAGCTTTTCAGGGGCTCCATCACTTTCTTCCAATAGTCAACATTTATTTTGCAGACGATACCAGAGACCGTGTGCTTATATTGATCAATAGCATTTCTGTAGTACCCTGGAAGCTGTGGACCTCATTACATGCTTGGCTAATCACCCGCAGCCTATAACACTTATCAGCATACCATGCAATCTGCCCAACAGGACTTTCAGCTGGCTAAACAGACAATGGCAGAAAGCCATCCATTTCATTTAGTAGGCATAATACAAATCTGGGTAGAGACAAGTCCACATATTGAGAGAAATTTTCTCTGAGGTTAGGAATCATGTTCAAAACATAGTCTTCCCTCCAACTATCACACTTCTTTCAAGAACCTATCACCAGATAGTAGTTTAGTGAAGATGCAGGGTCTAACTTCAGCTCTGACACTGTTTCTGTGTCCATGGGCAGGGACATAGAACTGCTTGAGAGAGTCCAGCACAGAGCCACAAAGATGATGAAAAGAAGGGAGCACCTGTCTGATGAGGAAAGGCTGAGGGAGCTGGGTCTCTTGAGCTTGGAAAAAAGGAGACTGAGGGGTGACCTCATTAATGTTGATCATATGGAAAGGGCAGGTGTGAGGAGGAAGGAGCCAGGCTCTGCTCAGTAGCACCCAATGATAGGACAAGGGGCACCGGGTGTCAGCTGGAACAGCAGAGGTTCCACATCAAGAGGAGAAGAAACTTCTTCACAGAGAGGGTAACAGAGCACTGGAATGGGTTGCTTAGTGGGGGCTGTGGCATCTCCTTCTCTGGAGATGTTTAAAACCCACCTGGCCACGTTCCTGTGCCACTGGATCTAGGGGATTCTGCTGTGGCAGGGGGATTAGACTGGATCTTTCAAGGTCCCTTCCAATCCCTAACATTCAGTGATTGTGTGACTTTTCCTCCTTTACACTCATGCTCTCTATCTTAAACGAGGGACAAGGGTATTAACCATCTTCTATAAAGTAGTTGTCTTCTACAGATGTCTAAGCAGATACTGGCAGCAATAGCAACCGGTCTGAACAAACTAATAATGGAATTTTTCAGGTTGTAAAGGACCTTTAAGACCACGGAGTCACTCTAAAGCACACATTCAGGTCTTCTAATAATTTCCAGACCATATTGTAAAATGTAATCCAACATACACATCACACAAGTCACAGCAAAGACATTTCAGAGATACCTTCAATTTCATTTAAAGACTAAAGTGAAGAAAAAAGCTTAAGACAGAAATTGTGTTGACAGTTGCAGTAGTCTGCTAATGGAATGATCCAGAACAATCTAAGGACAGAAGGAACTTTCCTCTCCAAAGAAACTGATGGTACCAACCAAGAAAAGCAACCACAATGTCAACTATATTTTGATGGATTACCAAGGAAAATGAAATGCCTATCTACTTCATCTAGACAATCCAATTTCCCTGCAACAGTGAAAAACAACAAACAGAAAACTCATTCAACTCAAAGAAAGGTTATTGTCTTTCACCTCTCTCAGCTTATAAGATAGTTGTGTTAGCACCTGCTCCAAACAATGAACTTACTGCTTTTTATTCCTTCTCTCAAGTATTTAAGACAACAGTGGTGAAGCACCAGCCTGTTGAGGTGATCCAAAATGCAAACCACCCAAGAATGTACTGGTGTATCCATCCTTCTCAATTACTTTCAGAGAGTTTACTTTTAATAACCCAGGGCTATTCATACAACCAGAAAAGGTTATCCAAGTCTATGCACTCTACTGAGTCTTCTCTCTTCTCCAGGCTAAACAACCCCAGCTCCCTCAGCCTCTCCTCACAGAGGTTGTTTGTGTTGTAGTAGGAACTTACTCATGTAGAAAAAGCACTTCCACCTGTCCACAACTTCCCTTCAGGTAGTTATAGACTGATAAGGTTTCCCTCAAGTCTTCTCTTCTCCAGGCTAAACAAACCCAACTCCCTCAGCTTCTCCTCGTAAGATTTTCCCTCTAGTCCCTCCACCAGTCTCAGTGCCTAATTATACAGAGCACTAAACAACTCTACCTGCTTCAAAAATGAAAAAGAAATGCTGATGACACAGGAGAACTAATCCCATTATAAGACTTAATAACGAAAGGGTGCAGGGGCAGTACTGCCACCCACTTACACATTGCACAGGCTCAAGTCCGTAAGAATCCTCCAAGATTTTTGCCTTCCCATGTCCCCTGGCTCAGCCAAACCCTGAGAGAGCAGAGCTTAAGCTGGTCACATGTAATGGAAGTGGGAACTCTGGCAGGCAAAACAAATAAGTCTTTATAAGGAGTGTCAGCCAGACATATTATTATAAAAATTACATTTAAAAGTTTCAGAGAATCTTTCCCAGGACCTGCAAAGCAGCAGTTTCTTCTCTGCAAGATAGCAAGGACACCTCCCACCAGACCAGGTAGGCTGCTTAAAGCCCCATCCAGCCTGACCCTGAACACACCCAGTGACGGCAGCCACCACTTTCCTGAGCAACTTGTTCCAGTATCTCACCACCCAGACAGTGAAGATCTTCCTCCTCATGCCTAATCTACATCTACCTTCTTTCAGTTTAAAGCCATAACACCTTGTCCTATTACTATAAGCCCTTAAAAGATGTCCTCCCCATCAGGTTTCTTTAGGCCACCTTCAGATACTGCAAGACCACAAAAAGGTTATAAAGGATGTAGGAGTGAGGAGTAAGAGAAGACGCTATATTCCCCCACTCCATTTGAGAAAATGCTTAGGAAACAGTAGAGAGATAAGCACAAGGTAATTTTTTAGATTTCTAATTGCCTTTAACTGCCTGAAAGAAACAGGTCAGTGATCAAGAACTAATAACTGATCAATAAATATCAATTTACTGTCATATGGCAAAAAGGCAAAGTGACAAGGTGAAACACACTACCCAGCAAAACAAACTACTGTAGCGTGAACAGATCGATATCCTTCATAATATGAAACACAGGCTAGCTGTAAATCCTCCAAACTAACCAATTGTACAGGACAACCACATTTTGCATCCTGGACTGTCAGGCTGACAATCTTTTTGGGGTAGGAACAAGAAGGTCAAAGGCATCATGGCCTGGATCAGGAACAACGCGACCAGCAGGAGTAGGGAGATGATGGTGCCCCTGTACTCTATACTCATGTGACTGCACCTTGAGTCCTGAGTCCTGGTCTGAGTTTTACCATCTCTAAAGATAACCAAAGAGAAAACATTTCTTCTGCAGCAGATGCCCAAGTCCTAATTGTTTATTAATACCAACTAACCTTTGTACAGACATTCAGAAGCTGGCAACGCAAGCCAAGCCATTAGCTAGATAAATCAACATAGAAGAATCAAACAGAAGATTAATAAAGCATGGGTTTGTTTTTTAAAATGTATTAGCTCACACAGCTTTAGTGTGAATTGCAAATTTTATTTGCACTGTAACATCTCCACTTCCCGCTGGTAACCCACAACCCTCCCAGTGATAGATATCCATTAACTATCCACTCGCCTCCAGTCACCACTGATGACATGTTTTACTTTGGTGTACCTCAGCGTTAACTTCACAATGTCTGAAATTTTCAGGTTGTCTCCTTTGAATTACTCGACTTCTCTCAGATTGGAAAAATGAAAAATCCCAAAGGGACTGTCGTAATTTGAAAATGTTTGGTATTTTCTCTGCTGTTAGGATCATTAAGTTTTTGCGAACTAAGCTAAGCTGTCAGTCTCATCCCTGTGATGAGAACTCAGGAGAGCTACCCTAATAATCAATATGAAGCAAAAGAATCACAGAATCACAGACTGTTAGGGATTGGAAGGGACCTCAAAATATCATCCAGTCAAATCCCTGTTTGCTCAGTGCGAGATCCCTGTAATTAGTTGGCTGTGCTAACAGTACTTAACATCTAAAATTTCTACATGTTCCAGTGCAGAGTCACAAAGATGATGGAGTGGAAGATCTCCCTGATGAGGAAAGGCTGAGGAAGCTGGGTCTCTTGAGCTTGGAGATTAATGTTGATCAATATGGAAAGGGTGGGTGTGAGGAGGAAGGATCTAGGCTCTGCTCAGTGGCGCCCAATGATAGGACAAGGGGCAACAGGTATCAGCTGGAACAGAGGAGGTTCCACATCAAGATGAGAAGAAACCTCTTCCTGGTGAGGATGACACAGCACTGGCAGGGGCTGCCCAGGGAGTCTCCTTCTCTGGATGTTTAAAACCCACCTGGCCATGTTCCCGTGCCACTGGATCTAGCGGATCCTGCTGTGGCAGGGGGATTGGCCTGGATGATCTTTTTAGGTCCCTTCCAATCCCTAACACCCTGTGATTCTGTGATTTAAAACTTCTGACTTCCTTTGTCAATGAGAAGTAACATTTAACCTAAATCGTTCTTTAATTTCTTCATCCCAAACTTTGCATCTACTTCTGTCCAGCTGTACCATTAGCTAATCATTTTGCAATATCTCTTGTAGTAAAAGACCTGATGCTGATTGCTGCCACAAGATTCACTGAAACAATATAAACAAAACCAATTAAAACTTTGCTTCAGGTAAATTTGAGGCATTTTAAGGACAAAGTCACTGCAAAGAACAATCTGTTTTGGCATTTCTTTCTAGGTCAAGAAATTATTTCTGTAAAAGTTGAAATGCAGCAATTAAATAAAGAATTCCAAGTTGAAACACTTGAACATGGCTACTAGATTGAAGTCTTAGATGTTCTTATTCATGTGTCACCTATCCCTGATTTGAAGATCTCTATCACCTCTTTTATTATCTCACCTTAATGATGAAATACTGTGAATAAAGGAGAGAAAAATCAGTTGTGCTTCTCTGCCTCGAAGAAAAACAGTTTCAAACAATGAGGTGCTTGCACATAATGGCCTACTTTCTTTAGAAAGCATTTCCGAATGGCTTTTTAAGATGAAGCTAATCCTCTGTAACATTAACTTGCAGAAAATGTACCCTTTTCTGTGGTTTAATATGCAAACCCAGTATAAAGCCCAAAGACTAATGAGAAAAGCTGCATTTTATTCCTATCGAACATTTAATTCTGCATTACATTGGAGATTTCCAGATCAAAGTAACTGTAATGAAATAGGTAAGAAAGATTGCAGGCTGATTATGAAAGATCACTAATGAGTTGTTAATTTATTTATCTCTCTAATTCTATCTAAGCTCAAGAAATTTCATTATGGAAAAGAAATTCACTTGCACTACATGAAAGCTCTTGAATCTAAGATCTAAACTTTTTTCAAATGCTCAAAGCAATCTTCATTAAGCTGTAATTATTTCCTAAGACTCTGAAAATGTTCTACCTTACAGAGTTTAAGTGACTGGTAAATCAACATCCCACACACCGCTTAACGGAATCTGACACATACTGCAAAACTTCTTGTCCACAAGTTAAAAACCAAACACACTAACAAAAGCCAAGTTTTCCAAGGGATTTACTATTACTGTGAGAAATCTTCTCATTTATGTTGTAAAAAACATTAAGTTAAGTAAATTTGAAAAGGATTTGGTGACAACAACCCCTGACAATGCTACAGACTTGCCCCGCAGAAAAGGACCTGGGAGTGCTGGTAGACTGCCAGCTTCATCTGAGTCAGCAGTGTGCCCAGGTGGCCAAGAAGGCCAACAGCATCCTGGCCTGGATCAGGAATAGCATAGTCAGCAGGAGACAGGAAGTTCTGGTGACCTTGTACTCAGTCCTCATCTCAAGTACTGTGTTCAGTTCTGGGCCCCTCATTATATGAAAGACATGGAGATGCTGGAACAGGTCCATAGGAAAGCGACAAAGCTCATGAGTAGTGTAGAGAACCAGTAGTATGAGGAGAGGCTGAGGGAGGTGGGCAGGTTTAGTTTGGAGAACAGGAGGCTGAGGGTTAACCTCAATACCCTCTACAACTATCTGAAGGGAGGTTGTAGAGAGGTTGTTGGCCTCTTCTCCTTGGTGACTGCTGACAGCAGCAGGGACAATGGTCTGAAGTTGAGGCAGGGGAAGTTTAGATTGGATCTTAGGAAGAAATTCTTTACAGAAAGACTGGGGGACCTTCCCAGGGAGGTGGCTGGAGGGGTTTAAGAGCAGTGGAGCCATGGTGCTTTGTGACCTGCTAGAGTGGTAGCATGGAAGGGGTTAGTTAGTAGTGTTTGTCAGTCTCTCAGGGATTGGGGTTTTTTTTGGGGGTGGGGATGGTTGGACTCCATGATCTAGGAGATGCTTTCCAAACAAGATTATTCTGTAATCCTGTAATTTAATAGACCAATTGGCTCTCTTGCCAAATAACATTCACAGTTACTCCCATAAACAGATTTACAGCATAGTGTGCATTTTCCTAAATTACTATAGAATTTATTCAACACCAGTTTGCTTCTCTACCATCACTGCCTTCTTTTGATCAGTACCTCAATAGAGAAAAACAGGCCATAAACTGTTGTGATAAACCTGTAGAACTGTCACTATTTGCACTGCTAAGAACAGCTTCACATGCGGCCTGCCTTCACCTTCAGAGAAGGCTGTGTCTTACAGTGGTTCAATTTTTCAGGTTTTAATAACGAAGCAAAGGTCATATGGAAAGACGCGGCTTCTTACTGTTGATAGGTAAAACAAAACAGCTAACAGATTAAGAAGCAAGATAACATGCTGCAGTACACCACACCTCCTTGTTACATGACAGCACACAACCGAACAGCCCATTCCTCAAATCTTTCAGCAGTATAATAGTCTTGCATATTTTGTTCACTGGTTGGACAATAAAGGAATGTAAAAATTAGAATATTGGAGACCTCGACCTGTTGGATAGTATGACACAAAGGGGTACTCTGTACTTGGAAACATGCAAACAAACCTAAAGTAGTGTACTTTGTACATAGGGATCTCTGTTCTTGTAACTACTCCAGAGAGAGAGAGATTTATAGTGGAGTCACTCAGAAATACAATGCACTTAACAGCTGCAGAGCAAGAGCACCACTCAGTGGAACTATCAGATAAAAACATCACCAGTACAGTTCTATAGAATCCTCATGGCTAGAAATGACCTCCTGGATCACCAAGTCCAGCCTTTAGCCCTAACATCTCCTCTGTCCCTCGACCATGGCCTCAAGTGCTCTAGCTACTCAGCTTTTAAACACCTCCAGGGATGGTGACTCCACTACCTCCCTGGGCAGCCTGTTCCAGCGCCCAAGAATTCTCTCAGGAAAGAACTTCTTCCTAAGATCCGGATTAAACATCCCCTGACACAGCTTGAGGCAACTTCCCATACCCTATCATTAGTAATGTGGGAGAAGAGACCAGCACCAACCTCACTACAACCTCCTTTTAGGTAGCTGTAGAGAGCAACAAGGACTCCTTCCAACCTCCTCTTCTCTAGATCAAATAACCCCAGTTCTCTCAGCTGCTCCTCATAGGGCCTGTTTGCCAGAGCTCTTCCCCAGCCTTGTTGCCCTTCTCTGGTTCCACTCCAGCAAACAGATTCATAGCACAGCAAAAAAAAAAAAAAAAAAGAGTTCCATTCTACTAAGGCAAAAATCTCAGTCAGAAAATCTTAGTTGAAAACACTGCTAGCTTTAGTTCACATTCTAGAGACTCTTAATTAAAAATAATTTAGTATTTGCTAGATCACTTTTGACACACAATTCCTAAGCTTTCATTACTCCTGTATATTTTTTCCAAAGATATAAACTTCACTTTCTAAAAGGGAAATATATCTGGCCATGAACAAAACCTCTTTAAAATTTAGAGCTTTTTAAACATTTTTATTTAATTCACAAATATTGATGTAAATTTACATAATGTGAAAAACACCCAACCAGGTGCTGCCCCACAACAGTTATTTTTTTATACATTCATCAAAAACATTGAAGTCCTTTTCTCTCCTTTTTGAAAGGCAGAAGATACATACAAGGTACTGACAACTAACTGACTTCAGGACAGGCTATGCTAGATGTGATACTTCAGAGATGTTTTCCTCAGTCCACTGTGCATACATGGTAGCTTGCCACTGTGACTTCAGATGTGGATATGGTGACTCGCCCTAAACATCCTGATGTCTCTGAATATATACCTAGATCTCTGACAAAAAAGAGAGAGGTGGATAAAGGATAGTTAAAAGGGCCTGTGTTCAGCAGTGAAGGCTGTGTCTGTCACTAGCTTGATTCAGACTGTTCACCCAGATACATGTTTTTCTGTGTCACTTTATTCTAAGAGCATGAATTTAATCCCATCATTTATTTTTTGGAATCACAAACCCTTTAGAATAACCAGCAAGTTTTCTCTCACTGGGTAAATCCTCCACAGCCTGTTTGTATCAGACCTCAATGTCTGTATCAGATCTCAAGTGGGTGTTAGTCTCACCCACTCATATTCACAAATTAAATCTACAGGAGCAGAGCTGCAGCTGCCCTGGGGGAATGTGGAAACATTTACTTAATGGGAAGAGGTCATGACTGCTGCCATCAACAATTCTAGATGTGTTGGCAGAAGCCTTTCTTGCTGAAGAAGTTAGGAACTGAATGTTATATCTAAACTCCTCTTTTTTAACTGACTGAAGACTGAGTTTGGTTTGACTGAATTTCCTACATTTCTACTGAGAATAAACTCTGTCCTCAATACTAAATCTTCCATTGGACTTCAGCCTTGTATAATTTGGAAACTCTAGGATGGGCAATCAGAAAGCTACATAACAGACGCAGAATAGCAACCAAAACATCACCAATAAACTGAAGTTAAGGGGGGTTTTGTCCTAAATTTAGCCTGCTAAGATAGACACAACTAAGTGCATACACAGAAAGCCTAAGTACATTTCACATGGCAGCAGTGACTAGGAACTCTGAACAAAGAGGACAGACACACAGTAAAAGAGCCTTGATTTGCTTCAGTGCTGCCAGCAGAATGAGCAATAGATCAACGGACACTGCGCTATCCATTACTTCAACACTTTCACATAAGGGAAATGAGAAAGGAATTCTGAATAAATAAGTTAAAAACACAAAATAAAGGAAGGACTAGAGATGAGATTATTTCTTTCTTTTTAAATAAAGCCAGCTAGTATTGAAGTTGATATTGACTGGGAAAAAAAACCCCTAAAATATATTCCACTGAAAGTTTAATGAATTGTATTCCAAAATGGAGAAGTAACGCAAGTTTCTAAACCCAAATGTGAAATTAAACTGGTCTTCACAAATGGCTTCCTCTGTTCAGAAGAATTATTTAACACATTTCATAACACTTGTCAGCTGGACATCAGCAACGTGTCATTAACATTTTCAGCTGCATAAAATGTCAGCAAATATTCCTTGGTGTGGGTGTTAAATGTTTTTCATAGCAGCCTGAAGAGCACTGTGTTCTACGTCTATGCCTAAAACACTGCTATCAGCAGAGTTTGCAGAGCATCAATATCTTTTCTGTCATTCTGTCCCCCCCAGCAAAAAGACTGTGTGCAAGACACTGGAAGGAGACACAGACAGGAAATCACTTTGTTTTGCTTCTCCTGGGAGAGTTATGATAAAAACACCACCCTTCAGCTTAATCTGGTATTTGGGCCCTGCATTACAACAGACCCCCCAGGGGTGCTCTACATACAGCACAGCCCTACTCATGGGCCACAGCTCCTTCTATGAAGCCCACATCTACTCTGGTGTGGGGTCCTCCATGAACTACAGTGTGGCCTGATAATGTTGAACATCACCTCTAGAGTGAAGGCCTGCAACAGACAGAAATGAGTAACAGAACTTCACTTTGGATTGCAGCCAAGTACCAGTTAGTTAAGCAAGTCCATCCAAAAATGTAGCTTGTACTGACCATTTAAAAGAAAGGTGTGAAGTGACCAGATAGAGTTACCCAGTCAAGACTTATATGAATCTTTACCTTACTACAGAAATTATTTCATAGCACAAAATGATGAGCAAACTGAAGATCATGAAGAAAGAATCTCTAAGAATACAGTTATTATTGTCCTATCTGGTTAAACATTTGAGAAAATGAAACATTGGGAAAATGGAAATTCCATTAAATCCCAGTAAGCTTCTCCTTTAACCCAGTCACATCAATCAACACTTGAACATTAAATGGTCTTTGTAAAATTGTATTTAAAAAAATACCTTCCTGCAATTTAATTTTTCATTTGGGTCATGAAGGTCACTAATAGAGCATAACATTTCATACAAATAAACAGCTCAACAACTCAAGTTTGCATAGTCTTTTACTGAGGCGCTTCACACATTCCCTTCTCAAGATTCCAGCTCACTGAGTATTGCTGCACACTCACAGAGCATCTCTGATGCCAGTATGCAGCAGTACTGTGATTTGCACTGACACCTATCTACGGACAAGGGAGTAATGCTTTTGTCAAAGTCTCATAGGGATAGATGACATTATCCTTAATTGGAAATCTGTCCCTTCTTCTACCCAACAAACAGCAAACTCATAATTAAAGCGTCTGCAGATGCTGGTCCTTTCAAGACCATAGCAGGATTCAGGGCTTTATTCTTTCATGGTTTTGCTTTTAAAAACTGGAAATACATCTGGCATAACAGAAACAAACAATAAGGAGTGCATTTAGTTAAAAAGCAAGTTCATTAGATATTAATACTTTCTCTTCTTATTACACTGCATTTCTTTGGGAAACTTTAAAATGTGCACTACAGACTTTGCTTTGGTCACCACAAGGCATTACCTGGTAAATTAGTCTTCATAATATCAATGCCAACTTGAAGCTCAGGCTCCGCTGCAAGAACTGCATAATCTCCTTGATGAGAGACATTGAAATTGTAATTTGAGTAAATTTTGTCTACGTTATTTGCCAGGAAAGGTTTTCCTTTTGACGTCCTTTGCAGCTGTATTTCATTCCAAGGTATGCACAACTTTTCTGAAATTAATTTCCGCATCAGCAGACGACCAGCCTACAAAAAGAAAGGCAGGTGATTCCTTTTGAACTAACATGCTATGTGCAAAATAGCTGTGGCTGCTATAAAACAAGTGACACTCATTGTCACCATGGGTGCTAAGTGAAGCACTAAATCATGCATAATAGATTATTAACTTCTTACTAATTACTACGCTAATTATACTACCAGGTTATGTGAGTTTTAAACTCTGAATTATGTAAACCAACTCAATTCTCTTACACAGTACACTACTGTCTTCATGCAGAGCACGTTCATTTTGTAGGATGACGTGTCATCACAACACAGAACTCGTGAGGTCCTTCAGAGCGTACAGGAAGAACAGACTGCAAACACTCTTCTCATCAGAAGTGGAGGTGTGAGCATTAATACTCTGTGGCGCTGATACTTCACTGAAAACCCTATTGGGAGCTATTTTCCTAGGGTCAGAGATCTGGTCAGCACTGAACCTACACAGAGACACTAAACCCGTGTCCACTTGTGAAGGGGCCAGTCCCGAGGCTGTAAGTGGTGCTCGAAGGAGTCCCTGTGCGCAGCGGCCTCCGAGGGGCTCTGGGCAGCCTCCGACACGGCCCTACCGCCGCGGGGTACTAAGGGGCCGGAGGGCTCCGGGCCCCTCGAGCCCCGCTAGCACCCGCCGTGCCTCCCGCCCCCACCGGCAGGTACCAAGGCGGCTTTGGCATCGCGGGCAAAGACGAACTGGCCGATGCGCTCCTTCTCCTCGGGCTGCACCAGCCGCGCTGCCAGCAGCCACTCGCAGCGCCGGGGGCGCCAGGCAGCGTACGGGAAGGCCCAGCGAGCGCTACCCATGGATTCGACTGGCATGAACCACGCATGCGCTTATCGGTGGGCGGAAGAGAGCAGTGATGAGGGGCGGCCCGATAGAGGCACAGCGACCAATCGGATACCAGCATGTCCCGTGAGTGACAGGGGAGTGCGACAGGTACCCTCCAATCAGGTAAAAGGCGGCGCCTGCGGCTGAGCTACGCCCGTGCTGTCGTCAGAGAACAACCCTCCCGGGAGGATGGGCGGGCTTTCATCTAGATTGACGGCCGGGCAAACTGCTCAGAGCGCAAGGAAGGGGAGATTGACACCGGAAGGAGCCAATCCGCTGGCGATACTGCTGCAGAGGGTGGGCCAGACCGGTCGGTGAGCCGCTGGTGTTGGCTGCAGGTGGGTGCGCGCTGTTCGGAGGGAGCGCTAAGGGACTGGGGTAGGGGGGGGACGCACACTAGGTCTTCGCCTGTCGCAGAAAGGCGGCAGCGCCGGAGTCCGCCGGGCCCCGCGGCCGCGCCTTGAGCGAAGGGAAAGCGCCTGGCACCGTCCCGCCACTGCGGTGGGAATTAATTCTGCCTTAGAATGAACGGGTCTGCCGCAGGGCGCATGCGCGGCCGACCGGGCCGCACTCACTGGTGGAGCGGGCGGGGCGGGGCGAGGGTGCGGCTGCTGCTGTTGGGGCGGGCGGTACCGTCCTGAGAGGTGGGATTGGGGCGGTGTTAGCCGCGTTGGAAGTAGCGGCAGTCGGGGTTCTATGTAGCACCACCGCGTTAACACCCGGGGGTTCTCCGCGATGTCTGTCCCGGCCCCGGCAGAGCTGGCACAAGACGGGAGCGCTGGTAGTGCGGTGGCTGCGGCGCCTTCTCCGAGCTTTGCTGCTGCGTGTCGGCCTGAAAAGAGGGGCCGATTGTTCACCAGATGCAGGGTCCTGCATCGCTCTTGCTTCGGTTCTGGCTCCTAGAGAATGTGCCCAAAGAAAAGCCATTCATGCCCCGAGCCCTTAGTTCTGCCAAGAACTGCAATGGGTGTCAGAGCTCTGCCCGCACTATAGGCCAGCTGTAGACACGAAGTCGTAACGGTGTCCTCTGCCGACTGGAAATCGAACCAGCGCTGAAAATTTAGGGTCTGGTTGAAAATTCACAACCCTCCTTTCCATCGCTTGCCTTTAGAAATACTTTTGCCTTAAATACACTGACAATTGCAGTATTTCTTCCATTTCTTTAAATCTTATTCTTTTTAGTTGTTATTTAACATTCTCTTAATGTGAAAAAGCACTGGTTTTACTCAGGGCAGAAAAACCACTGTCGATGTCTCATTTATAAAAGGAGTATAGGTTGGACCTTGCAAACTGTTCTAAACACATAAGAAATGTGGGCTTTTTTTGGAAAAACTGTTTCAGCAAGGAATCAGTAGTGTAGTTCACTTATTTTTATGTATGGTTCCCATTTTTCATCACGACTTAGTGAAGTAATACGTACTCCTTTATGGATTATCCAAACACAGAGTTAACTGACAGCAGAGAAGGCTTTAGCACAGTCAAAAAAACTCTCAAACCAGAAAAAACAGTGAGTACAACTAAAAGTTTTGCTTAGGTATAAATAGCTGACTTAAGAAATGCAAGGGTCAGTTAGATTATAAACATTTTAAGTTTGTACACATAGATGTGTGTGATGGAGACTCACAATTTGTAACTCCAGGAGTAACAGAAAACATGCAAGTCAGTTTAGAATCACAGACTGGTGTAACAGGCTGGAAAGGGTCCAAATAAAGGCCACAAGGATGATCAAAGAACTGGAAGACTTCCATGTGAAGAAAGGCTGAGCGAGCAGTGTATGTTTAGCCTTTAAAAGAGAAGGCTTAGGAGGCACCTTATCAGCATGTACCAGTACATAAAGGGTGGCTACCAAGAAGACAGTGACTCCCTTTTCAGGAGGAGTCACATGGAAAAGACAGGGAGTGATGGGTACAAGTTACTCCTGGGGAGATTCCAGTTGGAGTCCAGAAGAAACTTCTTCACCATTAGAACTATTACCCATTGGAATCATCTCCCACGGGAAGAGGTCGATTGCCCTGCATTGGACAGTTTTAAGACCAAACTTGACAGATGACTGGGGCACCTAATTTAAACTCTATTTTTAACTGGATAGGTTGGACTAGATGATCCTTGAGGTCCCTTCCAACCTGGTATTCTGTGAATCTATGAAAATGCCATTTGGCAGTGTCGGATTCTAGTCGTGTTTATGTTTCAAGCACTGTATTCTGCACCAAGCACTGTATTCTGCACACTATGAAGAAGAAATTGTAGCCTTACCTGTATTTAATTTCTGGTATGTGATAATCCTAATGGAATGTGGATCTTATGTATTTTTAAAAAAACCCTCACATTTGATGAGTAGATTTGTGCATTCTTTCAACTTAGTGGGATATGTACGTAGCAGTGTCTGACTTTTAAAGTAATAAGCATCAAATGTCTGTGCAAAGTTTCAAGATGGACAGTATAATATTTGCTGATGAATATATTCCATGTAAAACCACATTATTGTAAGTAAAAACCATCTATGATAATAAGCTATGACAAATTCTTCTATAAACACACTCAATATTGCATGTATGTTTTGAAAAATGACATTTTGATCACATACAGAAATAGCATTGTCAGCAGGTCTGCTGATGACCCAGAGCTGGGAGGAGTGGCTGACATCTCAGAGGACTGGGCTACCATTCAGCAGGACCTGGACAGCCTTGACTGTTGGGCAGTGAGGAACTGAATGAAACTCAACAAGGGCAATGTAGAGTCTGGCATCTGTTGTTGGGGCAACAGCAACCCCAGTGACTGGGATAGGGTGGGGGCTGACCTGCTGGAGACCAGAGTAGGGCAAAGGGACCTGGGGTCATAGTGGCCAGCAGGATGACCAGGAGCCAGCAACAGGCCCTTGTAGACAAGAAGGCCAGTGGCATCCTAGGGTGGATCAGAAGGGAGGTGGTAGATCGAGAGAGGTTCTCCTGCCCCTCTACTCTGCCCTGATGAGACCCCATCTGGAATCTTGTCCAGTTATGGGCTCCTCAGTTCCAGAAGGACACAGA
>VZRI01002446.1:0-16128 GCA_013397515.1 Upupa epops | reverse complement strand
GTCTGTGATTCTGTAACAGCAGTGATTTCCTCTTTCAGGATGTGCAGTTACTATTTTTGGTAGAATCAGAAGTACAGTGTGGTGTTTCATTCTTAGTTTTTCTGACCATGAAAATTACATTCCTTGAAGTTTTTTACATAAGAAAACAATTTCCAGAGGAACTTGATGAAGTTCAGAAATTGAGCTTTAGCATAAAATGTAGTCAGTTGGAGTCCTTCTAAGTGATTATTTTCTTTATCCTAGCAGGTTTGTGTGTTTGTGAAAGGGCATTTAGTTAAAGAGAAGGCATCTTTCACTTCTGGAATGCCTCCTGGAATCTGTGCAATTTCACTGCTTCCTGCTAGGACCATGCTGGGTTGGGTTGGTTTTTTCCAGTCACTTCTGAAGAACCCAAAGCTTCAAAGTCTGTGTCACCTTTCCTTCCTTGAATTTTCTCCACATGTATAATTGATAAATGCCACTCCTGTGGGTGAAAAGTCTCAGAATGTCACATTCATCTGTTCTGGACTGTATAATAATGATTGACTGAATATTCATTGTCTTTGAAGTCCAGTTATTTATGAAATAGCTGTGAGAGTTAATTGCATTGAAATTTCCAGACAGGAACCAGGAGTTCTGTTACTCTCAGTTTTCAAGCTGAAACAGTCAGTGACAATCAAAACAGTACTGCAGAATTGTGGGGGAGTGTTGATCTGCTCTAGGGCAGAAAGGCTTTACAGAGGGACATGGATAGGTTGGATCGATGGGTTGAGGTCAACCGTATGAGGTACCACTGGAGGGTGATCTCAGGTCATGGGCTGGGCTGGATGAACTTAGAGGTCTTTTCCAGCTTCTATCATTCAATAATTCATTACTCTCTTCCCTAATGATGGACAAAGCATTAGGGTACACCACTGAAAACTGTGTTTTAATAATGAGTAAGGATGCATGGGATGACCTGCAGATTGTAGTAGTGAGACACAGATGAGATGTTAATCGTAGCCCTGTACAACAACTATGCTTGCAGTGGAAGAAATGCGGTGTCAAACTGGAATGAATAAGGAGAAAACTGCAAGGAATAGTAAGGAAAACAAAAATTCAGTGCCTCAACATGGACCTCGGAAGTTGTGACCATTCATTTTAGTAAAGGTAGAGAAAGGATATCAACACTCTTGGTTATTGTGAGTGAATAAATATATAAAAGAAACTGAAATCATATTAGAGCTTTGATAGAAGAACAAATACATGCAAGCACTAATAAACTGTGTCATGAAAAGGCTATCAGTGTCAGCACCAATGTACCAGCGTAGTCTTTCTGTGGAAATAGTGGTGGCAAAAGAACTTTCTGAAAGAGATTACTTTTATGAAAGTGATGGTATGTCTTTGCTTAAAACAGCGGAGTTGGACTTGATGACATCAGACACAATCTCTCACAGCAGCGTCCTGGAAAAGCTGGGAGTGTTGATCTGCTGGAGTGAAGGAGGATGCTGCAGAGAGATCTGGACAGGCTGGGACAGTGGGCAGAGGCCAGTGGGATGAGGTTTATCAGGGCCAAGGGCTGTGTCCTAGACTTTGGCCACAATAACCCCAGCAGAGCTACAGACTGGGGGAGTGGCCTGGCAGAGAGGGGCCTGGCAGAACTGGTTGACCACTGCCTGAACAGGAGCCAGCAGGGTGCCCAGGTGGCACAGAAGGCCAATGGCATCCTGGCTTGGATCAGCAATAGTGTGGCCAGCAGGACTAGAGACGTGATTTTCCCCCCTGTACTAGGTGCTAGAGAGACCTCACCTTGANACTGGTGAGGCCTCCCCTCAAGTCCTGGGGGCAGTTCTGAGTCCCTCACTTCAAGAAAGAGATTGAGGTACTGGAGTGGGTCCAGAAGAACAATGAGACTGTTGAAGGGAATTGAGGGAAAGTCTTATGAAAAGAGGCTGAGGGAGCTGGGGTTGTAGCCTGGAGAAGAGGAGACTCGGGGGGAACATATCATGCTGTATAACTACCTGGGAAGTTGTAGTCAGGTGGGGGTCAGGCTCTTCTCCTAGGCAACTGGCACCAGAATGAGAAGGCAGGGCTTGAAGCTGCCAGGGGAAGGTTAGGTTGGATGTTCCTCAAGGGAGATCGGACACTGGAATGGACTGCTCAGGGCAGTGCTGGAGTCCCCATTCCTACAAGAGTTTACGGACAGACTGGATATGGCCCTTAGTGCCCTGGTGTAGCTTATTATGGTGACGTCAGGTCATGGGCTGAGCTGGATGAGCTCAGGTGCCTTTTCCAGCCTTAATAATTCTGTGAGTCTGTGATTTCTATGTTCATTACACAAAGATGAATATTCATGAAACGGGTAATTTTACAGAAACCAAGTTACAGGAGGGAATATGCTGTAGAAATTACATGTAAAAGGAGAAAGATGTCTCTTAGGAAATTCAGTTCCAGAATTTCCTTTAGAAGAGCTGTTACTTTGCATTATGCCAAATAAACCTTAACATTCACTTACGTTTTGAAAAGTTTCATTCAAATTTGGGAAACTAATTTTACTGAGATAAATCTGCTTTTAAAGATTCAGTCTTTTGAGGAACAACCTTTTAAAATTGTAAGAAAGTGGCAGTCTAGAGAGTCCTGATGTATAAGAAAAGTTTGATTTGTGGAAGCTGGGGTTTATGAGGCCATACATTATCAGAATAAATGGTGGTCTTGTTCTTCTGTATTTTCCTAGTTCCTCAGGCTTAGAATGGAAACAGTGAATACGTGAGATTGTCTGGCCATGGGAAGGAGAAGATGCCTACTCCAAGGGTGCCAATGCTGGCAGCAAGATCACTGGATCTCTTCTACTCCAGGAGATACGGAGGCAAAGTTGTGGTTGGAGCTACCTGCCTAGATAAAGTATAGATCAGTCTGCTATGACAGTACCTCCCATGAAGAAGGCTGCCTAAAGTCATAGTTTGCTATGTTTAGGAATTAAAAACCAAACCGAGGAGTTTTTTTGGTTTCTGGGTTTGGCTTGGAATTTTTTATCCCCTTCTTTGTCGATCCAGGTGGGACATTTCTCCAGTGCTAATTTTAACCTGAATTGTTAAAGCAAAGTCCTGCAACAGAAAAACCTTGGAATGCTCCTTTAAGCTTTGACTCAGGCAAGCTTGACTCAGATTTGCTGTAATGGCAGTTTATGCACCTGCAGTAGTAGAAGTAGCTCTTTAATTCAGTGTGAGTGGAACAGACTCGTGTTTAAAGTTTCTTTATTTTTGCAAAATGAAGTATTTTTACTGTGGAAAATAGTGAAAGGTAACTTTCTGGGCAAAGAATGCCCTTTAGGGTAGGGATTTTAAAAGGTCATAGGCTGGACTTGATGATCTTTGAGGTCTTTTCCTCAAGAATTCTCTGATTCTGTGATTTTCACCAGAACAGTCTGGCTGCTGAAAGGGAGATTGCACTGTCTTAAAATGGAATGGATTCTGAAGCCAGTTAACTTACACCACTGCAAATGAAGCTCAGGGTGTGCAGCACCGCTGCTGGAGCAGGGCTAGATAAGGGCAATGAAGCTGAGGAGAGGTTGGAAAACGCCCTGTGAGGAGCGGCTGAAGGGACTGGGGTTATTTAGTCTAGAGNTAACTTACACCACTGTAAATGAAGCTCAGGGTGTGCAGCACCGCTGCTGGAGCAGGGCTAGAGAAGGGCAATGAAGGTGGGGAGAGGTCTGGAAAACGCCCTGTGAGGAGCAGCTGAGGGAACTGGGGTTATTTAGTCTAGAGAAGAGGAGGCCGAGAGGAGACCTTATTGCTCTCTACAGCTACCTGAAAGGAGGTTGTAGCCAGGCTGGTGCTGGTCTCTTCTCCAAAATTACTAATGGTAGAATGAGGGGAAATGGTCTCCAGTTGCATCAGGAGTGCGTTAGACTGGTTCTTAGGAAGAAGTTCTTTCTTGAGAGAGTGGCTGGGTACTGGAACAGGGTGTTGGTGGAGTCACCATCCCTGGAGGGGTTTAAAAGGGGAGTAGCTAGAGCACCTGAGGCCATGATCTAGGAGCTGGGGAGATGTTAGGGTTTAGGGCTGGACTTGGTGATCCTGGAGGTCCTTTCCAGCCATGAGGATTCTATGATTCTATATGCTGTAAGCAAACCTACAGCATCCCTGCAAGACCAGAAGTACAGGATAACATCAAGATCATGAAACCTGCTTTGAGTTTGGAGGTTTACAGTATACAGATAAGCCTTGGGGTATCTAAAAATATATACTGATTTTTTCCTTTTCCATCTCCCTTTTACATGAAATTTTAAATTTGGAGGGTGTTGAGGGTAAGCCTAGGACTAACCTTTCTGGTAAATGACTATGACAATTTTCCACACACTCTGGTGTATTTCTATGGACTTTATTGAAAAAAAATCAATAGGTGAGAGCGTTTGTGGAGCAGTTCTGTGGGTATGTCATGTGTTTTGCTGTCAGAGAGTGCTGTCTGTATGTGTTTTGCAAACAGAAGTATTATCAAATTATATTCAGTGTAAAATCTACTCGTAACCCAAATTTATACCCATGTGTAGGACTTACAAAGCAAATTCAACATTGGGAATGTGTTTGGTCTGGTTTGTGGGCTATCGATTGTTGTTTTAAGTAGTGAAACTATAGAATAAATTACTTATTTTCAATTTCAGGAATAGATTGAAGAAACCATGGCCAATCCACGGGATTACATTAGCAGACCTATTTGCAATGGAATTTCTGTTCCTGAAAATAAAATCAATTCCTTAGTGGCTGAAGGTCACGGACAACAAATTCTGAAAGTACTCCAAAAATTCAGAGAACAGAAAATATTTTTTGACTTTAAAATTCTCGTGAAAGATGAAATCATCCCCTGTCACCGATGCGTGCTGGCAGCGTGCAGCGATTTCTTCAGGTAAAGCTCACTGTGGCATGAGTTTACAAGAAATGCACTGCAAGTTTGCTGGGAGGGGGGGAAAGGACTGTAGCTACAAAAACCGAATTGTGGGTCATCACAATTTACATCTGAGCAGAGCATTCAAACATCAGATTGCAAACAAAGCCAGAGCTCAAACAAAACTACCACACTGGTCTTCTCTTAGTTTTAGTTCACTGTGTAAATCAAATATCCAGCACTGTTCCGCTCCCCACTTGTTAGCTTTCAGAATCAAAGCCTTTGCCTAGATTGCTCTCTGCTGATACGGTTCAGTTTTTATTCTGCTCTGTCATCAGAGATTTGTATCATAGCTCTGCGGTTAATGAGAAAAGGTTTCTTGTTTAGTATGCAAAAAGGTCTTTGGGACATAAGTGTCTTCTTGTAATTTCATGGTCTTGTACAGAAAATGATGGAAGCTACTGCTTCTGCTGATATTCATTTCCCAAAGAGAATACTATTCACAGAGATACTGAATTTCTCTTTAGTTTCTTAGAAGTGTGGGAATTTTAGAATACTGTACTATACAGATACAAACTGTGTAACTGAACGTTAATATGGTATTTATTTAATATGATCTATGATATATTAATAATCATTAATCACCCAGGCAGTGTGCTTATGAGCTGATGATTTATCTCTACCTTTCTCTATCATCATCTTTTGTTAAATTGTGTTAAATTCACATCCTGATGCTGTGGTATCACAGCTCTGGAAGGGTAGGGCAAGTGATGCTGCTGCACTGTCCTGTTGGCAGCGTTTCCTGCCTTTGAAAAGCTTCAATTATTTTATCCTGCCGTGTTGGACTGTGTGAAATAGTTGAAATTTATTAGTAACAAGGTAGTCAAAGTGGTAATAAAATTTACACAAATTATTGATTGATAATTTCTCCCACACTTTCAGCCATCCCATTTGTATGCAGTCACCATCTGCTTTCTGCACATCACATCATGCAGTCCTGTGTCCAAACCCGATTTCTTGGTGACATCTGCCTGTACCTCTACATCTCTCTCTCCTCACTAAAGCAAGAATTAAGTTTCCTTATGCCTTTTCTCCTTTTTCACCCCTCGTCTACTTTCATGACTAAGGAAGGCACCAGTCATCATCCTGCTGTTTGCTCAGCCTGCAGTTATTTTGCGCTTTGTTTTTTATATTCATCTGCAACGCTTGACCCAAATCAGGGGGCTCTTTATTACCTCTTTTTAAAGTCAGGTTTCTTTCTCAAGCTGTTGAAATGGATGCTGCCCCAAACAATTCCACATTTTCTCTCACATCAACAGCTGCAGACTTAATCCTTCTCTGAAGTCCATACAAAACACAGGTGCTGCTGTCATTTTTATGAGCCATCACTTTGAATATGTTTTCATCACCACTCCTTTTTGCTTCACTCATGTCAAGCAAATGCATTATTCATAGGAGAACCTCCACTTTTTAGACATAAAACAACGTGAATCTTTTAAATCCACGGTACGATACACCCCATCTCCTTCCTCTCACATCAGAGTTCTCTGCTGTCGGCTAGATGGTTAATTTGTGTATATTTCTCCTGTATTTTATCCACAGAGCCATGTTTGAAGTTAATATGAAAGAACGAGATGATGGCAATGTTACTATTAGCAATCTATCACCCAAGGCAGTGAAAGCTTTTCTTGATTACGCTTACACAGGAAAAACAGAGATAACAAATGATAACGTGGAAATGCTGTTCCAACTGTCATCATTTCTTCAGGTTTCACTCCTTTCCAAAGCTTGCAGTGACTTTTTAATAAAAAGTATTGATCTGGTGAATTGCTTACAGCTGCTTTCTCTATCAGAAAGCTACGGTTCTGTCCGCTTATTTGATCACGCGCTAGACTTTGTACAGCACCACTTCTCCCTGCTTCTCAGATCAAGTGATTTTTTGGAGATGAATTTTGAGATACTACAAAAATGTCTCGAGGCTGACGAACTAAATGTCCCTGAGGAAGAATCAGTGTTGAACGCCGTCCTTCAGTGGACCAAACACAACTTAGAAACTCGACAGAAATACCTGCCTAATTTGATTCAAAAAGTGAGACTGCACCAGTTATCTGAAAAGACTTTGCAGGACTTCCTGCATTCTGAAGAGCACTTACTGAACAGCGCCAATTGCTCAGTAATCATCACCGATGCAGTGAAAAGCGTGCAGAACTTCAGTGGGCTGTTTCCAGACGCGCGTCCTTCGACAACAGAAAAATACATATTCGTTCATAAAACTGATGAAGATGGAGAAAACAGACATACGTTCTGCTACAACATCAAAACAGACACCTGGAAGGAACTCCCCCACACTCACATGATCGATCTCCCAGGGTCCAGTTTATCTAGCTATGGGGAAAAAATATTTATAACTGGAGGATGCAAAGGGAATTGTTATAGGACTGTCAGGCTTCATATTGCCGAACCGTTTCATGACGCCACAGACCAGACCTGGTGTTACTGCCCAGTCAGCAATGAATTCTCCATAGTGTCAGCTATGAAGAAGCCCAGGACAATGCACACATCTGTTGTGACCTTAAACCAGCTGTTTGTAATAGGTGGAAAGACCAGAGGAGCTCAAGAAACCCGAAGTCTTTTGGATGTAGAATCCTATAATCCTCTTTCCAAAGACTGGAAATCTGTAAGCCAGTTACCGAGAGGTATCTACTATCCCGAAGCAAGTGCATGTCAGAATATCATTTACGTCCTTGGCTCAGAAGTGGAGATCACTGATGCCTTTAATCCATCTCTCGACTGTTTCTTTAAGTACAATGCAATGACTGATCAGTGGTCAGAGCTTGTAGCAGAATTTGGGCAGTTTTTCCACGCGACTCTAATCAAAGCTGTTCCAGTGAACTGTACACTGTACATATGTGATCTCTCCACCTACAAAGTCTACAGTTTTTGCCCAGAAACCTGTGTTTGGAAAGGGGAAGGATCTTTTGAGTGTGCTGGATTTAATGCAGGGGCAGTAGGGACAGAGGACAAAATTTATATATTAGGTGGTGATTATGCTCCAGAAGAAATCACAGATGAAGTTCAAGTCTACCACAGCAGTAGGTCTGAGTGGGAAGAAGTTTCACCAATGCCAAGAGCCTTAACTGAGTTTTACTGTCAGGTCATTCAGTTTAATAAATACAGGGACCCCTGGTCATCTGTACTGACAATTTGCTCTGGAGAATTTTGAAACTCCTCAGTCAAAAGAATCTATTGAAATGCACAAGTTTCAGAAGAGCTTTGTGGGTGTTAATTTACAGATGGGAAAATATGTACTGTTTAGTTTTAATCTTCAGTTTAAATTGTATGCTATAGAGTCGCTTTGGGGAGAGACCATTAACTTGTCATTCACGACAGCCGTTATATAGAAAGTATTACTGAATGTTATATGCAATCTCCTCTGTCATTAGCTGAATAAGGTTCAAAATGATAGTACTTCTCAGCAAAAGGCATCATGAGGGATTCATTGTGTAATATGTGCTGTTATCTCTGTTATACTCACAGTTGTCCCAGTAGAAAAATAACTCAGAGAAGACTGCCTGTGATACTGTTTTCCCTATGTAACTGAAGTTTAAGAGAAATGCACACTAGTGCTGTTTTATTTAGTCTTTTATATATTCGTAAGTCTGTAAGAGGAATTCATTGTCAGCTTTATCTTAGTAGAATGACCTTAGCAAGGGCAAGAGCCAAAGTGACCTTCACAGCATTAAACCCAGGTATCTAACTTGAAGAGACTGATGATTCCTGTAATCTTTCTTCAGCTCTTCAGTTTTACCCATTTTTCTCCATCCCTGTGCCTTAGTAGTAGCTGTGCTTTCTGTTTTCATCCCATCACCTATGTCAAGAAAAGCTTTGATAACCTACTGCAGGGTGGGCAAGATCTCTACAGGATAAATGATTCATATGGTTGGCTTCAGTCATGCTGTTAACTAAAAAAAAACCACTTCAAGATGCTTTCTGACAGAAGTCTTCCATCTCTCCAGTCTCCAGTGCTACCTACTGAGCAGCCACTAGGCTGCTTCAAGCACAAGCTGTAAAATAATTGTTGTTGGCTTCGGTTAGCTGTGGGAAAAGTTGCTATCATGTCACACTTCTAATAGCAAGTTACAACAGTAAGTCCCCATATTGCAAGTGCAAGTAAATAGTATTTCTGAGGTGAAAGAACCCCCTTTTTTAGCTTCTGTAGTGGTTTAAGGGAATTAAAACACTCTATCTTGTAACTCATGGTAATCTTAAGTGTTAAAATATTCCGTGGTAAACACAACACAATGTATTGCTCGATAAACTTTCCAAAGTCATCTATTATAATCTTCAAATTGTGATGGGCTTCTAGTATTAATCTTAGTCTAGGCTTACGTGGTGATGTAAATCTGATCACATGCACACAGAGTTGGACCCGTGTCTGACACTGAAGTGAGCTAAGATCCATAGATCCATTTGCAATGGGATGGTTGGACTTTGTGATCTAGGAGGTCCTTTCCAACTATGATTATTCTGTGATTATTATTCTGTAATCTTACACAGCCTGAGAGTTTTATTTGTTACCAGCTATTTGAATAAGATACTGCAAGCCCTTATGCTCCATGTAAGTAATAGTTTAAGCAATAAGGTTGTCTGTTGCCAGGCAGAATGGTTCTAAACATCTAAGCACTTCTTTTCCAAGCAGTTTAAAATTTAAGACAATGTAGTGAAGTATTAAAACACCTTTCATAGGGCTTGAGATGACCATGGTAAGTCTTCTATCACATCACTACTGCATGTACTCTTTGCAAAACTCAAGCTCGATATTAATACTTAAAGCTTCATACTGCTGTGTAACATACGTCTGCTGTAAACAGTAATCACTGAGAAGCTCCAATTCTGCTCTTGACTCTGTAGGATGCTTTAAGAATCAAGAAATATTTTCATAAGGAAAACAAAGTGGAACCCTCCCACTCAGTCATTCCTTTGTCAGTTCTGCAGAATCAAGTGGCTGCTGTTACAGTATTTTAGGCAACATCCATGTTTATTTTGCTCTTTCTTAAGTCTCCAAATGATACTATAAACACACGTAGATAGGTAACCTTTACAGTCATCTCCCTGAACTGCAAACATTGTTCTACTGGAACACAGTTACTCTGTGATAATGTAAAGCAAATATATTGAGTTGTTTAGGAGAGATGAAGAATAGCAGTAGGAGAACAATAGACAAACACAAGAACAGTAGTTGTAGCATTACTGAGGCTACTCAAGGCAGCACAGAGACCTCATTAACCATTAATTATTGTGACTTGTCACTTCATCGGGATGTAGCGCTCAATTCTCCTTCGCTTGTGCTTCTGTGTTGGTTTTATATCAGTAATACTAATACGCAATTTATGCAATGAGAAGAGTAACCTACTCTGCCCAGAGTACACGGGTATAAATAGCTATGCAGATTGGAAGAGACTAGAGAATTGTGAGGGGTTTTTAATTGCCACTGTCATGAGCAAATTGCTGGGACACATAAACATCATGTCAGTCAGTAATTTAAGCTCTCTCCTCCAATGTTTTGTGTCAGTATTTCATTCAGCTCCTTGCTGGATGCATAAACCTCCAGTATGTGACATCAGAGCACGGTGATGGATGTGGCAAGTGGCTCATGATTAGTAAATACAGGGAAAACTGAATGAGGCTTAATTTGGAACACAGACCTGCTTCTCTAACCCTCTCCGCTACATTTGCACAGGAACTAATGTTAGTTCCCACTCTGACAAATCATTGATGGATTTCAAACGGCGTTGAGCTTTCACTCGGTGATCAGGAAATAACGTAGCGGTGTCAGTCACTCCATACCATTGCTTACAGCAAAGGGACTCTGAACTAGTACTGCTTTTCTTCAGTTATGTAGGTAAGCCTGTATTGCAGCTCTCACAGTGGGATGAAGGTAACCTGCTGCAACTGCACATGTAGCGAGTTCATTCTGTCGGCAGAACTGAGTGCTATTAGCTGCTGTGCGATTAAGTCATGGTTAAAAACATCCTTTATGATAAAATTAAGGGCCTATATTGCAAATCCTGTGATGAACCTCTAATGATAGATGAAATCTCAGCAAAGTCAGCTACGCTACTCAGACTATGGATTACTTGCATGAGTAACGGCTATAGGTCTGGATCAACTAGATTAATCCGTCTCCTTTATGCAGCTGTGATGCCATTTTCAAGTCACCAAACTAATGCAAAGCAAGTCTTTCTACATCTTGTCTTTTCAAAGTTCACAGTGCTTTATAAAAAATACCTTCCTCTAAAAACAGACAAGGACTAGAGTAACGATCACCTGGCTCTCACGGAAATACACTAAGATGTTTGAAAACACAAACTGCATGTAAAGTCATAACCTAATCTTTGCACTTGAATGATGTAACCAAACTATTTCTAGAAGTATTCTGTGTCACGCAACACATGATAAGCATGAGCAGTGTAATAGACATGAAGATAATGTATACTGTATGCGAGATTTTAACATCTAATATATAGGATAAATGATACTGGATTATCTTGGATTCTATCGGAGAATCTTAATTTTTACAGAATGCTGTCAGCACTTTGGCAATGTTACCGTACTGGTTTAGCTATAAAAGAGATCACTTCTTCAGGTTTCTATATTGATTCTGTTTGCACAGACCTGATGGTTAGTATTTAGGTACTAACACACTTATTTTCTATAATCTAAATATTGTTTGTAGAAATGTACGGCTGTTAAAAATTCATTCTATTCACAAATTGGAGTGGATAATACTGGGGCAGATTTCTTTCTGGTATCACTCCATGAAGAAAGCTGCGACTGGGGTTCGGGAGTAGGTAAGGAACAGGCTATGCAAAGTGCTGTGTGGTCTGCAGTTTCCCATGTGAAGTCTCACTGTAATGTTCCTGTCTGCAGGTGACCAACAGGAGGCAGCATGAGATCTCTTTTTGCAGGGATATGTTTGACACTTTAGAGCGGAACAGAGCGCTCAATTCACTTTTCTCCCCTCAATATAACATAGAGATCAGTAACGTGCTGCTGCTGGTATGTGGACAGTATGATGCTACGTGTTTGCCGAGATGTGAAATAAAAGCACTGAGCTGAATCTTCTCAAATCTGGGGTTTTTTTTAATGAAAATGCAGAGACTCTACACTATTTCTAATGGAGTTAACTGCTTTTTATCCTTTTTATCCCAGCTCCCTNCTATTTCTAATGGAGTTAACTGCTTTTTATCCTTTTTATCCCAGCTCCCTCAGCATCTCCTTATCAGATTTTCCCTCCAGTCCCTTCCCCAGCCTTGTTGTTCTTCTTGATCCGCTCTAGCCCCTCAATCTCTTTCTTGAAGTGAGGGGCCCAGAACTGCCCCCACTACCCCAGGGGAGGCCTCATCAGTGCCCAGTGTGGGGGGAGAACTACATCCCTAATCCTGCTGGCAACACTATTGCTGGTACGAGCCAGGATGCCACTGACCTTCGGTGTCACCTGGGCACCCTGATGGCTCCTGTTCAGCCAGTGGTCAAACAGTACTGCCAGATCCGTCACTAGGATCTGGTCCCCCTCCAGTCACTCATCCCCCAGTCTGTAGCTCTGCTGGGGTTATTGTGGCCAAAGTGTAGGACCGTGCCCTTGGCCCTGTTAAACCTCATCCCATTTGGCCTCTGCCCATAGACCCAGCCTGTCCAGATCTCTCTGCAGTATCCTTCTCCCCTCCAGCAGATAAACACTTCCTCCCAGCTTGGTGTCATCTGCAAATTTACTAAGGGTAGATTTGCTCCCCTTATCCAGGTCATCAACAAAGATGCTGAATAGAACTGGATCTGGCACTGATCCCTGGGGGAAACCACTGGTCACTGGGCACCAACTGTATGGGGCACCATTCACAACCACTCTCTGTGCCTGTCATCCAGACAGTTTTTTAACCCAGTAGAGGGTAGTACACCCATCCAGGTCACACAGGAACACGTTCAGGTGGGTTTTAAATGTCTCCAGAGAAGGAAATTCCCCACCCTTCAAAACCTCCTTTGTAAAGTCCTCATGTAAACCAGTCTTTTTTTATTGGGTCCATCTAGCTCCAATTGATTTTTATTTTACCGGTTTCATTATTGCAAATCACTAGGTATTTACTACTAAGAAGTTTTTACTACTCCGAAATAGCTTTAAATAATACTTAGGCCTGGTCTGAGCTCAGAGTTAATACAAACAATAGCTGACCACTCTCCTCACACCCACAGAACACTTGTACCAACACCTTTAATTCAAATTAAACCATACATCATAGTTCATGCTGAAAGCCACAACTTGGAGCAGTAAAGCTGAGTTAATGAGCCACAAGTTTCCCCAAATTCACACAAATCCTTAGTTTTAATAAGAGTTTGGACAGTGAACTCTGAGCTCCTGACCAGTTAGGCAAAAATTCCCCAAGCTCAGTGTGATTCTATGATGCTGGAGTTGAAAAAGCCATAAGGTTGCTCAGCAAACAGTTCCCTTGTCCATCCTACCTGCACTTGCTTCCTGTGCTTATTGTCAGTTTTATTCCTTCTTTTGATACCCACACCCACTCTTGAACCAGACCACACACTTTTCATTTGCCAAGTACAGAGACTCACAGACCAAATCTGAGAGCTGCAGTTGTGTTACCCTGTGCACAGTCAGAAGAAAACTGTGTATGTACGTTCTAGCAATCCAGGGAATTCACCATGGGCTTCCACAGTTTGTGTCTGACTGTATGGTGCGGCTTTTCTCACTGCTATCAGAACTAAGAAAGCAGACTCTGGATTTAATGAGTAAAATACATGTAATCATTACATGGAATTTCAGACCAGTTCACATGTCCAAGGATTTTTCTTGGAGGAATCACAGATTCACACAATTTACTGGGTTGGATGGGACCTCCAAAGGTCATCCAGTCCAATCCACCTGCAGTGAGCAGGGGCATCATTAATTGGATCAGGTTGCTCAGAGCCTTATCCAGGCTTCCCCTTGAATATCTCCAGGAATGGGGCCTGAGCAACCTGTTCCACTGTTCAACCCCTCTCCTGCTAAAGAACTTCACAACATCCCACTGCAGTCTGCCCTTCTCTCATGTGAAACCATTGCCCCTCATCCTATCACTCCAGGCCTTTGTAAACAGTCACTCTGCAGCCTTCTTGTAGCCCCCTTCAGGCACTAAAATCTTGCTATCTGGTCCCAATGGAGCCTTCTCTTCTCCAGGCTGAACAATCCCAGCTCCCAGCTGGTCTAGACCACGATTTTTCACCTGTGATCAACAGCCTCTGTTAACAGTAGAGTAGCAATAAGGAGGAAAAGCAGAGCTATTTGGAATTCTCTGCACAGCTGCACCAGGAAATCATACTCTTCCTAGTTAAAATCATTCTAACAGACACTGATCCCATTTAGTGGTTTTGTGCTTGACAATACAGGACACTCAATGAGGTATAATTAGCACTAATTATTTTTGCAGGCTGGCAGAGGTTCAGACTGTTAATGACTTTTGCTATCATTTTTCCAGTTCCTTGCACGTGAATGTCACTAGAACTCGCTTGCAAGACCTGTAGGGCACACTTGCATCTTCTTAGCACTGCCAGAGTACTGGTAAACTGAAGCCTAGCGCATGCTTAGTAAGATAAACCGCTGGGTAAGATACTGTCTAAAGCATGGCACAGGCTTCCTTCTCTACTCATTATTGACCTGTCTACATTTCTAAAGAATTCCTAGAATCATTCCGGTTGGAAAAGACACTTGAGATCATAGAATCATTAGGGATCGGAAGGGACCTTGAAAGAACATTGAGTCCAAGCCCCCTGCCACAGCAGGATCTCCCAGACCAAGTGGCACAGGAACACATCCAGGCGGGTCTGGAATGCCTCCAGAGAAGGAGACTCCACAACCCCCCTGGGCAGCCTGTTCCAGTGCTCCGGTACCATCCCTGGGAAGAAGTTCCTGCTGATATTTATACAGAACCTCCTCTGCTCCAGCTTGCATCCACTGCCCCCTGTCCTATCACCAGATGACCTTGAGAAGAGCCTGGCTCCGTTCTCCTGACACCCACCCCTCACATATTTATAGACATGAATGAGGTCACCCCTCAGCCTCCTCTTCTCCAAGCTCAAGAGATCCAGCTCCCTCAGCCTTTCCTCATAAGGGAGCTNATTTAGACACTGAAATGGGATGAATGTTGAATGATTCTGGAGGTCCTTCCAGCCATGATGATTCTATGATTCCTGGCCAGCACAGCAGATTAGGATACTGCTGTCTAGACTTTAAGTACTGCCTTTGAAGAGTTATTTCACTGCAGCTGAACCATGCACCTATTTTGTGTCTTCAGACCTTTAATGGATCCCTCACAGATTCCATGGAATGAGACGTATAAAATAGCATTCATCTTCTTGTAACTTTTCCACAGCACATTTTACTCTCAAAGACTACAGCCTACTTTTCCTCAGAAAATGAATGCTATGAGAGGAAGTTGAATGGTTCCCACAGTTATCCTCCCAAGATATCCATGATGTAGAGATGCAGCCCACAGATTTAACACTTTAGTCAAATACAGACAGAAATCCTTAAAAAACCCCTCACACAGACGTGAACCACATTCTCAAAGTGAGACAGTCTAAGTCATCTCTGCACAAGACTGTTTTTTCTACTTCAGAATTAGAAATAAAGCTCAGAACAGATGTAATTATTTCACTAAAGACTGAAAAAAATAATGCTTACGACAGGGTAGGAAATTCAGAAGCAGAAAAAAAACCTCTACAAGCCCAGGTCTTTTCTAATCGTTCAGAATCAATCCTAAAATTAATATTAGGAAGGACAGAAAACTGAAGCAGTTCTGTGCCACGGAGTGTACATTTCAGAGAGCTCTTCCAGTGCTTTCTCAAAATAAGGACACGACAGCATCCATAACTCAGAGCAGGGCCAAACAGACATGTTTCAGGCCTGTCTTACTCCTGTGTGATTCAGCAGTTTAATTTTAAACTTTTATTTCTTTTTTTAAAGATGACAGTATGAGCTGGAAAGCTTGAAACAGATGAATTTGATCTTGAAGATCCGTATGTTACTGCCTTGAAAGAAAGGAATAGAATAGAAACCCATTTAAGGTTAACAAAGGTGTTAGGTAAGAACACAAAACCCCACACCGAAGGGATTGTGAGCAAACTTCAGTGAACAAAGAACACACTTTTCTGTGCTGGAAGAGGTAAAATTACAAATGTTTGTTCAGACAAAGTGAGATTAAAAAAACTCCACAATGGTTATCACAGAGCTAACAGGTA
>VZRI01002444.1:128138-210538 GCA_013397515.1 Upupa epops | reverse complement strand
ACCGCGCTCCTCGCACACACACACACAGACACACACACACACACACACACACACAGAGACTCCCTCTGACTGACGTTTGTACTTGTTATGGAGGACGGACTCGGTGAATCAAACTCGTTTCTGGGTCACTGCTGCCACAGGGGGGAGCTGCTTTAATCCCCTGCCAAAACTGGAACCGAGGGAAGGGGGGAGAAATAACAACAATAATAATAACAGCGTAGCGCCGGTGGAGCCGCCGTTAACTCCTGGCCGGGGGCCCCCGCCTTCTCCCCACCTCGCCCCCGGGACTCGGCGCTCCCAGGGCGTCGGTTCTGCCGCTCCTGGGCTGCGCTGAAGCGGACTGGGAGATGAGGGCTGGCGGCTGGGAAACGGTGTGCGAGTGCACCCGGAGCTGCCTGTGGCACTGCCCGCGTCACCCTGCCGCGATTCGCTCTCCAGCAACACTCAATCCGGTTTCACAAGCAGGAGTTACACAGCTGCACAGGCTCCCTCTGCACAGCGCAGAATTCGCTCCTTTCCAAGCAGAGAAACTGAGGCACCCAAGAGTTAAATCCTGGGGCCACATTCACGGCGGGTAATTGCGAGGGCAAGAATAAAACTGCAGGGTCCCTATTCTCAGTTATCCCTCCGGCTCCCTAACTTAGCTTTTTCTAGTCATTGAGAAGTAGCAAACACATACTGTGATTCAGTTCACGTCCTTCTAGCGGGAAACGAAATTATCTTAAATTGGCACCAAATTACATACTAAAGTTGCCATTATCAAAAAAAGTGTGTTTGAATGCAGATTTCTCTGTTTCCCACATAAAATGCTTTACCTCGCGCCATGCACCTGCGCACCCTGAATGAAGAACTCCCTCTCTGGAGCAGAATTCCTGAGCAAATACACTCCGAGGTAAAACACACCACGGAGAAGATTCAACATAATCTCAGACGCAGAATTGAAGTGATCTGAAGGAAGTAGCACTCCCTCCCACCCCCCTCCCCCCAGTATGCAAATACAAATTATTGCAGCCTCCACTGCAATATTAGTCTGGCAAAGAATTGCACTTTAGTTCAATGGAGGAATTGGGTTGTTACGCATCTATGCAAACAGAGTCATTTATCCTGCTGTCTCACCCACCCACCTACCTACCCAGTAATGAAATGGAACTTGCATTGCTCCAGACCTTAAAAAGTTATACGTTACTGCAAAAACATCCTTTCCTCTCACATCAAGGGTTTTTTTTCACTGTGAAAATAAGACAGTCATGGATTTACTCCTACAACAGCCTGAAGCATCATCAGGTTCTAGATCCTGAGTCTTGGACTCCCCTTGTTTTCAGGTACAGGGAAATAAAGCACATTCTCTCTATTTTCCCACACTCCACCTGGACAGATGCCTGCACACACCAGCAGTCTAGTTACAAGTAGCTCCACTCATATTTTAAGGATTGGGGCCTTAGATTGTTTGCATCCTTGGTATGGTTGTGAGACATCCGCAATCATCTATGCGACACACCAGACCACATTATCTGATAAATAGCCCACTTACTGCCACAATTACATTTGTACACCCATCACCTCATCTTTGGGCCTTCAGGAACCCTGAGCACTACTAAAGGAGTCAGTGACTGGAGAAGTTGATCTGTATTATCTGAACAGATGTGTCCACTGCCGGGCCTGGCTATAAACCCCAGAACAGATGAGGTCAGAGGTTGTTCACTCAGTGGTCTGCAGGCACCTTGGGAGCTCACAGGCTACTTCTCCTAAGTCCAAAAAATCAAGGTTAAGCAAAGCTACTGTCCGTTGGCTTTTCTTTTATAGAGGTGCATACTCTATAGACACCTGTGTTGAATGACTGGTAAATTGAAAAGGTGATTAAATTGGATTTATCCAAGGAAGAATATTTTTGTGAGGAGGATGGTGAAACGCTGGCACAAGTTGCCCAGAGAGGTGGTTGGTAGATGCCCTACTTCTGGAAACATTCCAGGTCAGGTTGGACAAGGCTCTGAGCAATCTGATCTAGTTGAAGATGTCCCCACTCACTGCAGGGGGGTTGGACTAGATGATCATTAGAAGTCTGTTCCAACCCAAACCATTCTATGATTCTGTTTCATTTGTTTGCAAACACTGTCTGTTGTAAAAGGCTGAAGGACCACGGGAAACGCTGTTTGTCCCACTTTTCCAAATTCTTTCCAATAAAGTTCAGAACTAGCTTCTGAGGAAACCTTAAATGTGAATGTGCTCTAATTTCTCAAGATAAACGATAGAAACTTCCCAGTCTCAAACTCCTTGGATTTGAGGCACTGTTTTTGTTTTTCTGTAATTAGATTTCCTTAGGGTATACAGACAGGTTTAAGTCACATCTTGGGTTTTAGGAAGCTCTTCTCTTGGAAGCCATGCAAGGCCATACGTGTCGTAGCAGAACACGAATGTTTTCAGACTGTTTTCAGAAGGCAGCAACTAAAAATGTTATTTAATGACTGTCAAAAATTGATGAAACATGAGCCCTCTGGACTGTCAAAGCAGCTAGTCTAATCTTTATAAGAAAAGTAACGTGATTGGAACAAAGATGCCCTTTTTTCTCTGCATGCAGTGTATCACTGAGACTGTTCAGTAATAATGCACGTTTGAAAAGGAAATAGTGAAAAATTGAAGGGCTAGGAGGAGGAAGAATAATTTTGAAGATTATTTGGAAACACAAAGTAAAGGTTACATCCTGTACTACTTCACCATGACAGGTGCATAGCTGTACAGAATACAGCTATGGTCTGACAGGAAAGACTATAACAGAGCATATCAGGGTGACCACTGGCATCATTAATGCAAACAGTGCTAAAAAATAATCTTCATATGATCTACATGAAGCTGTTCACTGCGGAATCGGCTAAAAGCAGCTTATGACACCATTACAGCTCCTGCCTAAGAGTACACTTGGCAGACAGACACTGGACTGGAGTGTATGAGTGGTCCTTACTTGTCTCTTTAGAAACACAATGCCTGGCTCAACGTGCCAGAGAAGGCAGGCTGCCCAGGATGGAACAGAGGAGGATAGCCAACGCAAGCCAAAGGGGCAAGAGAAAAATCTGAATTCTGCATTCAACCACAGACCACAGGCTGACTAAAAATTAGGAACCAAAACAGCAAGAAACAACCTTACAGGAGTCTTCTGCTACTTCAATTGGCTAACGTTCAAGGTCATGGGTAAAATTCTGCTGGAGGTGGAATCACTAGAAGTTTTGCCATGGACATCACTGGGGCCAAGATTTCAGCCTTCATCTCCTGTAGGTATTTGCCTGTCTGCAAAGCAGGTGTTGGGTTAGAATAAATAGTGTCATTAGGCTCTATGCCTCACTCGTTATCTTTGTATTAGTACCAACACTCATTCCAGAAGCACTCAGAGTATGTGTGAGGCTTGGAGTTAGGCTCTGTATGAACACACATAACTTCTTATCCCTTATTCAAGTTGTTTCATCAGATACAGTCAGTCAGATTCTAAATACTATTTACATTTTTTTGTTGTTTCTTTAGTTTCTCAGCAGATGCAGAAAGCCAAGTCAACAACATGTGACTTTCCAGCACTTATTTCCCAGCCCTTTAAGGCAATTGTTGCTGCAACAGGGTCTGATAAAAAGTTTTTACTTCTTGACTTTGATAATAGCCCTTCTACATTTGGAGTCTTTTCCAGTAGTTTCCACACATGAAGGTGGACCTAATGAAGTTGAGTCCCCACTGTTAAACTTAGAACTCAAAAATGTTCTTTTGGCTCTAGTTTTCAGGAACTTATACTTGCCTTTTCTTCTCTTTTATTTTGCAGATTAGAAACTTGAAGAACACAGTACAGATACAAACCAGCACAGTGTAGACTTTAATTTGTATTTATCTTTAAGAACTTGCAGAGAGCTTTCACATGTCCTGTGAGAGTTGTGTGTACCGAAGAGAGAGAACACAGATGCACCATTGGGCCTAATCCTGTTGAGGTCCATTTTGTCTCTACTTGGTCTGCTCACACGAGCAAGGAAATAAAAAGCCTTTGACTCATGCATACGTAAATCTATATCACTTACACATTGCTTAAGTGTGGTATTTTTAACTCCTGCAGAAATAAAACTTGCTCACACGGCTCCTGTATGGACCATAGAGGAGCACAGTTGTCAGGCTCTTGTTTAATCCAAATGGATTTGGTTTATGTCAGCATTACAGCACCTGACCTCTTCACAAAATTAAGCACAAAAAATTAATTGGTGCTCTGGCTTTTTCTTCCTTCTCCTTATCTACAAGTGCTGAAATTTGGTGGCTCTGGATTAGGGAGGTCAAACAGATTAAGCTCCTGTAGTATGTTATTTCCTTTTACTCTGAAGCCAAGGTTTACAGCTCCTAGGATTGCTTGTGGGAGTGATGTGCAGAGTCACAGGTCATACTCCAAAGATGTGCTTGCTCCTGTCTTCACAAGCCTCATTCTTTTGTTTTATAGCTCCTTTGTTTTATTGAAATGCAGTTGTTGTGAGAGGTCACTAACTGGGTGTATGAACCAATGGTCCAGTAAGTCAAACTTGTGCCATGAAAGGATGAGGATGGAGAGGGCTGAAAATGAATCTTCAGAGCTAAGATTTGTATTTAACACACTATGAAACAGGTGCTTGCAACAGAGACACCAGTGGAGTCTTCTTCCTGACAAAACTTGAGAAGTAGAGATTATCTTATTCTTTTGATGTGTGGGTAGGCAGGTGCATACAAAGGTTAAATCACTTGCACAAGTCACATGTTAAGTCAGCATTAAAACCAAGAATAGAAACTTAAAGTCATGCCTCTCAATCCAAGGTTTCTAATGATTAAACTACATCCTCTCCTTTGGCCTGCTCTATAGCACAGAGCACAGTACAAAGTGTATCTCTATGACATTTTGCACATAAATACCATCAAATATTTTTGCAAGTCAAACACAATCATGGCATGGACATGCAGTCGCTGACACCACATGTTCATCTGGCAGAGAAGTGGGAACAGGTATGGCAGACAGGTAGAATTTACTAAATTCCAAAATCTAGAAGTATAGCTACTGAAACCAATTGTTTCCAAATTATTCTAATCAAAAAGCAGACACTGACAGGCAACCAGCAGAACAAGAACCTCACGGGAACAACTAGAAGCAGGCAGTTAACTTGCAGGTTTGCAAGTTAAGCAGGATGAAGCTGATGCATCACCTTGAAGGTAAGCAACACAATTTTGTACATGATGAGTGAAGTAATTAGCAGCCCAGGTAGTGCCCTAAATACAGGAAGGATAGATTGTGAAAACCTCAGGCAAATGGAGGTTTAGCAGCAGCAGATCAAATCTCAGCTGAAGTATATACACGTGCCCGCCTGGCAGCTCATCAAGCAACATTAGACTGGCTAATCTAAATGAACTTCAATATTAAATTGTGGCAGTGCAGGCAGAAATCATGTAGTGAAAGAAAGGTGTTGTGACAAGACTTGTAGAAGAGTTCAAAAGAACCTGATTACAGATTTTCTGATTGCAGAGTGCGTCCTGATAACTTGGTTGCTATGAGTGGAGCAGTGGTACCGGTTTATTGGAGAAGTACAACAAAAATCAATTTCTTTTTGCAGTAACAACCCAGTGCCAAAATGACATCTTAAGAAAAAAAAGAAAAGCATCTACAGTTCTGTTTCCTTAGGTGCCAGAAAAAAGATTAAACTTCAGAAAAAAGATCAGCTGTAGAAATTGCTCCGAGCAGCTTGTGGTAACATTTCTGGAAAGAGCAGAAAGCTTGGAAGTAACTTCCCATGTGGCCCTTTTGAGTTTCACTCAGTGCTTTATGGAATTGCCCCAGACTTGCTTCTATTTGTAGTCTCGCCTGGGACAACCTCTTCCAAATGTGATGACTCACAGTTCACTGAATGCAATTCTGCTTCCAGACCGTGAAGCTGAGGTCTGCCACAAGGACCAGATCACACCCCTTCCACAGCAGACGGACACACGACAGCTAGACCTGAGGTACCATGCAGAGAGGATACTTTATTTATCCTCAAGTGTGAAGAGCTCCATTTTGTCACTCTAGCAGCTTATCAGTTTCCATGCTCAGAATCCTTCTGAGGATGTGTCAGTCATTACGCTGACAAAGGGGGAAATAATGCCCCTAAATGATGAGAAGTCTGCTGATTTCCTGAAACCTAATTCAGATATCAGTGACCTTTGCTCAGTAGCACACAGGTGTAAAACAAAGATGTGAAGAATTAATCACTTCCAAATGAAGAACATGTTAGTCAGACAAATAGGTGATTGCTATTTATTTCAGCTATTTTACTTTACCAATGAATTGTTTTATAAATCAAGTTATTCAGTGTTTAACATGTAGGAAAAAATTATAAGGAAAACTAAATTGGATATCTTTTTCTTGTAGCAATATTGTTCACTGAACTTTTCTACAAGTGTCATTGCATGAGAGAGCACAAAAACCAGTTTAGAAAGTTTTAATCAGCATAAGTGGAAAGAAAATATGTGAGGCAGCTTTCATTACACTACTATATGTATTCAGAGGTCCAATACTACCAAACAGGACTTGGAACAAGAGGCTCAAAATATCCAGCATAAAAGAACCTTTACACAGTAGGGGAAGCTGAGCTCTTCTTCATCCTCCCTTCCTCCATCTCTCATAGTCTGAAGAGACAGGGTGGTTATTGGGATGAACAGAGCCACGAAAGGTTGCAGCAAAAGGTCCTATGTGACTGTATCTGGCTGGCATTAAAACACCCCCAAAGCAACACAGCTCATACTCCTAGGCCTCTGCTTTCCTAAGAGCTTATCAGAAATACACACCCAGTAAAACACAAACACAAGGAAAGCCGCAGTACCCTTATCAGGTAGGGAATTATTGTCTATTTTGCAAATAAGACATTGAGACATAATGGCAAAGAGAAAAAAACAACTGCCCCTGGGAAAGCAGAGGCTTGGTCTCATGATTCAGCCCCAACATATGACAATAGCATAATCCTTCAGTGCTGTTTGAAACACACAGAGCTAAAAAAATCAGCTATCCTTAACACTGTGTTTGCACACAGCATGTGGGTAACCCCTAACTTCTGCTTCGGACTCTAGGAGAGCAGTAAGCCTTACAGGAGGTAGCTCTGAACTTGAAGTTGTTCAGAGGTGGAACCATGAACAGCTGCACAACAAATTGTGAGTGCACACAATGCAGGCACTGAAAATGTAAACAGCCCTCGAGTCATTTCACACTGTTTGTAGCAGTAACTCTGAAGTTACTTTTCTTTAATGGACAGAGGAGTTTATTGCTTATTTAGGAGTTTATTGCTTATTTAGAAGTTTGAGCTTCTTTGCTACTGCTCAAAGCTAAACCTCCCACAGATATATTTAACTAAGCACACGGTAAAGAATGAAGAAAACTTGGAAATCAAATCGTTACTCCAGCTACTGTGAACTTTGCTTCGCTAAGCAAAAAAACCCCAAACCTGCAGCAAACAAAATAAGTCTCTGACCTTCCAGAACAACCTTAAAAAAAATAAAAGGCTGATCTGCTTATGTGGGCAGATTTGGCACAGGGGAAACATCTATGTTTGCTCCTCAAATTGCACAAGTCGGAGAAGAATCTCTCTCTCTTTTATCTGGGACATGGCTTGAAACCATTGCACATTTGTTTCTTTGACAGTGCCAGGCAGGTTACTTTCTTCACATGCAAGTGTGAATACTGGGGCAAAGCAAACATGCCAGCTGCCTGTAGTCTGGTATCTCTAAAGGAGGAACGGGCACATCCTGCAGTGAGCACGCTTCTACTTACATAACTGCCAAAACCACAGTTCCAGCCTGCTCAGCTTCTCAAGTATTCTGCCAACCATAGCAGCCTTTCTGCCCTCAGCCAGAGCTAAAGGTGAGGCCACAGTGTCTCAGATCTCTTCTGGAAAAGGGCCCAACTGCTTAAGGGAGCGAGGCAAAGTCTTCGGCCACAGCAAGCAAAGGGGAAATGAAAGTTTACAGAAGTTCAGGAAAGCCTGACAGAGTGCCAGCCCCATGCCAGAGTACAACTTGTACTGACACCCTGGTGTAGTGCTTTGGATCAATAACATCTGTAATGAAGTACATATTGACCAATCAGCTGGATACAGCCACCGAGGAAGCAAAAGGATTTTTCCTGTCCCAAAGAAGTGACTGTTGCTGGAGCCTACAGCAATCGTCTGGCTCTACCTTTACTTGTTTATTTATATTTCATGCTTTTCAAAGAGCCACTCCTGTGGGTTCTTTGAGGTCCCACTTCTTTTAAGGAAGTTAAGCATCTTTCATGACTGCCTTAATAAAACTTGTGTGCTCCGTAGTGCCTGGCAGACACCTCAGACATCCTAGTTAGCTTGTTTGCAGGAGTTCAATTTCAGTGAAGGAAATCAGCGACAGCAGAAAGGTCCCCAAGGGCAATGTGATTAGAGACCAAAATCACCAATTGTGTAAACGTTGTCATTTCATGTGAACAGAATGAGTACTGAAAAGGTGTCATGTGCTGTCCCCAGATAGGAAGCTCCGTTAACTGAGTAAGCTGGTTAGCCTTCAGAATGCAATTAAACCAGCTGGTTAAAGGTTTTTAATCCTTTTAAAGTTGCTGAAGACATACTAATACACTGATTTTTCCATTTAAAAATATCATTCCAGAAAACAACATGCAGACTAAATTCTTTTCTACTACATACACACATGCCCGCTTTGTTTTCACAAGTATCTCAAAGTCTGGAGATCTCCAAACCCAGCTAAAATTGTTCTCCCAAGTACCTACAATTTTGAGCACGCATTGGAACCAAAGGCAGAAGTTGTAATTCTTTTTCCGTTGGGAATGAGTGTTTATGCCACTAACTTCTGTGGAACTAGAATTTTTCCTGCGCTTACCTTTCATAATTACAGAGCATTTTCTGTAGCAACTGCCATTCAAATGGTAGGATATTTTTTGATAAATTGAGGTATCAAACACCATGTGTTGTACTCTGAAGAGAGACCACCACCTCCACCTGAACATCCAACGAGGAATTAGTTGACAGACGATTTCAAAGCTGCATGTCACTGTTGGCCTGTGTACCAAACGGCAGTCATACTTAGCAAGGGGTTTGCTACACTAACCCCATTTACACCCTTCATGGCATAAAAATAGGCACACTTCACCCTGTGAAAATTTAGGCCAGGTCTGAAGGCAGTAAGCACAAGCAAAGCAAAAAAGAAAAAATAAAAATGTGCTAGGTTAATGAGACCAGGTGAAAAGGACTTTGATGTCCAAGGCTAAAGATGTCATTCACCAAACTGTTTTGTCTGGTTCTGGAATGGTCTAACCTTTCCTAGCGCCTCCCTGCACAATTGCAACATTCCTTGAAGATGGGTGACTGTCAGTCCTTTGGCATGATCTGAATTGAGTTTGCATCACAAGGTCATGGCTTCGGCCTCAGCCCAGTGAAGGCAGAGATGATGATCTAGGGCTACCTACTGGTTAGATGATGCTTCTGCTTTCTCCAAGCTGAATGTCACAACACCGTGCTACAGAGCCAAAGGTTTTGCTTGTTCTTATCCTGCTTCATGTGCTCTGTTGCACAACTTCTCAAGCCAAGCTTTGGGCCAAATCATTGTATGTCCTATCTTTCCACTTAGTAATGTTGTTCTGACTACAGTGGGGGTTTTTTGAACTGAAGGAAAAAACTCTTTGTGCTTGTCTCGTTATTTAACGCAACAGTAGTATTTCAGGTCTGGGACTAGCACAATGCTTTTGTTAGATATGTTACAGACATAGGACACCAACTGAGACAGCTTAGCTTCTTTGTATTTTTAACCTCTATTAATAAATACCAGTACATTCAGCTTACACTTCCCTATTGAGAAATCATTTTGTTCCATGGAGAGGAACAAAATCTCCTGTATATGTAGGCCACAGCTTGCAAAACTAAACAAGTAATACATTTTCTAAGAGATTAACTTCATAAGTTATGTTACGCTGCTTGGCAATGACAACAAACCACATGGATTTCCTCAAGAAAAACAACTATTGCAAGAAACTAGCGAAGTTGCTTCTTTTCTTCTTCCTTTCCACTGGGGTTACGTCACTTATCTCTTGGGTGCAGATGACACCAATAATCTAGCTGGAGTCCCAAGCACACGGTTATCAGTTTTACTTTAAATAGTTTGAGGGAAGAAAAATAGCAAGAATGCTATATAGGAAAGTAGGAAGGCTTGGTCTTGAGCCTAATTTTGAAAACTCTTCCAGTTTAGCGTGCAAATTTTGTTTTACAGGTTTTCATGGTCAAAAAAGTATCATTGCACACTACCCAAAGTGCACACAATGCGGGCACAGCACCTGCACACAACTAAGGGCATCTCTAGACTTGCTGTAGCTATCCAGCTCAAGAAATGAAGATAACTTTGCTTTTGCTGGAGATATTTCCCTTAACCCTGAAGCGTGGTCCACATGAGCAGGTTGTTTTTCCCTGACATGACACAGAAGCCTGTACACCCAACTGTTTGAAAGGCAAGTTGTGAAGACGTCACCTCAATCCCATAAATGCATCACACTTACATTGTCTCATATCTTTGTGTAGAAGACTTATTAAAGATGTGGCAAAGAAAAAGAAAGGGTAATTCTATTAAATTTTGGGTTGCCCTGCACCACTGAATTAATTGTTGAATCCTCTCTATCTTTACAAACACGTTCTAAAGTTAAAAAAGTCTACCTGTAACAGAAGGCCCTGTCTAACCTGTTTCTGCTGAACATTCAGGTCCTATCTGTGATCAGAAATTCACAGCCAAATACAAGGAGCATCAAGAGTATTCTAAGATTTCGACTGCAAAACACAGTACCTTCATTTTAATAGGCAAACACGATGAGCTCTACAAACGGCTGCTGAGGCATTAGAGATCATTAGTCCCGCAGAGAAAGCACTAACATGCTGCAGTATCAAACCGTTTATCACTAATGTACAGAGCCTGGCTCCACAAATACATTTCTATCACTTTGTAGTTGCTTAATTAATTACATATATTAAGCAAATTAAACTGAAGGATGCAGCGAGTACTCCCAGGGCAACCAATGGCTATGTCACTGGCAATTTGCTGCTTTTCCATTCAGAGAAGTTCTCCAAAATTTTCTTTTAGTGGCTAAGAGGATCATAAAAGGATGAAAGCTGTGTTCTCACTAGCACAACAGAAATCCAGAGATTTCTACTGCATTAAGATTAGTGAGATAACTCCAAGAGAAGAACTTGGTAACTGTGTGCATGAGTGAACAAGCAACCCGAACTTTGGGGATTCTTCAGATCACAATCAGAACATCTCAAGGCAGCTTTTCATTACTAGCAGAAGCAGCCTGCAGATAGCAAATACAGCACACGGGCATTTGCAAGTTAATGCTAAACTTCCTACGTGGAATCTTCTAGACAAGTATGGTTTATAAAAGCTATTGATTTAATCTATTAGATTAACACCAGTGACTGTAATATTTATTGATTAGCTGTCTTTATACAAAATGCTATTAGAGGCAGTTGCACGCTCATAGTTAATAACTTTTATGATAAAGCTGTTCCACTAATTCATTTTCCTCTTCTAGAAAAGAACGCAAAAGACAAATCAACACTTAGAGCTCAAGTATTTAAAAAAAAAGTAATGGTATTTTGCTTCAAAACCAAGCAAAAAAGGCAAAAGAATATTTTTATCCAGTATTTTCAGCACCATGCAGGCTGCTATGACAAAGGTTACCTGCCTGCCAGGCACATTCAGTGCTTTCACAAACACTGTTTACATGCATTTATGGCCAGAGGCATCAACTACACTATTCCCATACCTAAAAGCAGACAACTTGGTAAGTTTCTGTCAGACTGGGTGCTAATGTGCCCCAAGCAAATAACAATTTACTGACTTTTTTTAAATAAAAGCAATATATCAATGGTTTTGATTGAAATATTGAGGAGGTTGGGGGTTTTTTTATACTATTGCTTAGCACACATTCATCCCTTGTACTGTTAGCCCTATCGTGCATACGATATCCATCGATAGGATTTTCAGGGAGTGGAGGGGAAGACATGAAGTAGCTGACCTGCTCTGGCAGGGGGATTGGACTAGATGATCTTCAGCTGGACCTGCTCTGGCAGTGCAGTTGGACTAGATGATATTTTGAGGTCCCTTCCAACCCCTCATGTTCTGTGATTCTGTGATATCACCAGTTGTTTACTTACAATGTCCACTCATTGTTACTGATTTAAAATTACAGATTTTTCCTGATAAGCATAATCATAAAAATTATTTCTCATACTTGTGGAGCTTTGTTTGGATTTGGAAAAAAAAATACTCATGTATCCTGTACTAGAAGAGCACAGAGCATTTGAGCCTCATGTCACAATCATGTTAGAATCAGAATCACAGTGTCTTATAGGCTGGAAAAGACTCATCTAGTGATAGGATGAGAGGCCATGGCCTGAAGCTGCACCAGGGGAGGGTTAGCTTAGATATTAGGAAGCCCTTACTCGTGGAAAGAGTGATCAGACTGGACTGCCCAGGGAGGTTGTGGAGTCTCCATCCCTGGAGGTGTTTAAGAAAAGACTGGATGTGGCACTTAGTGCCATGGTCTAGCTTATTGTGGTGACATTAGGTCATAGTCTGGGCTTGATGATCTCAGAGGTTGTTTTCAGTCTCAATGATTCTGTGATTCTGTGACTGGCAGGATAAAACTGCTCATCAGATATACCAAACTCCAACTGTCTTAAGCATACAAGCCACATGTTGCTTCCTTACTTCAAAACACGAGCTGGCTATACAAATATTCTTGGAAAATGCACTAGGCATGAACCCAAAATCTGACAAGCCATCCCTTCCAATGATTCAATAACTAGAGCAAAGCAGATCTTACTAATATATTTATAATCCACATGATCAAATTAAATGGAAGTTTTAGAGTATTGCTAGCTGATAAAACACTCTCTATAGAATCGGTGTATCGTTTTATATATGTATATCTACAAAATATATATTCCCTCAAAGTTTATTCTGCTTCAGTCAATATAAAGCTCATCAAAACTCTTCCATTAATTGAGAAAAAACTACCTGGTGCTTTTTCTTTTATATTATGCTTCTTATTTCCTCTTCTTTGGTTTATCATGGATTCTTTATGCTGTTTCCAGTCCTGGCAGCTGTTCCTCCCAGCAGCTGCAGGAGCAGCAAGATACAGGAATCATATGGACTCTCTTGGCCATGCAAAAGCATCACACTGGTGGTCTGCTAGTTACTAAGTGCAGTGTGGTTAGTTGAGAGAGAGCACCCTCGTTCTGAAGCAATTTTTCTGCCAGGAAGTCTCACTGGTTTTCACAGCAGGGAAGTATCCTGTGACTGAACGAGATTTGGACTTCTCCCACTAGCTCAGTGTTATAAAACACATCATGATCTGCAACTGCTGCCTAGACATCCATCAAGCTCTTGGGATTCAGCCCTCCATATTTAGTCTTTGTCTGTCTAGGCCTGCTTAGCTTGAACAGGCTTAAGCATCCTCTCTTTCTTTGGCATATTGGTCTGTTTCCAGAGCAATCACTAGCTCCCTATCAATCAGTCACTCTCTCATGAGACTTCCTAGTCCAACTGCTGTTCTAAAATAACCAATAACAACCTTCAAAATAGGCCTTTTTCTACATCTGTGCCTCAGGACACTGATTTCCAGTTTGTTTCTTCATTGTCAACGCCAGGCTGCAACAGCTATCCCATTTCAGGAATGATGTTTATATCATCGGACATTCATACTTACTGATACCAATATGTATCAAAAGGTAGGCATTAATACCTACAGATTTCGATACTGATTTTGAAATTGATAGTCATCAATAGACATTAGCAGGAATTGATTTCAACCTATTGATTTCAAGAGCTACTGCTTTCAAGAGTCATCTGTTGATTTTGATGCTAATTTTTAGGTCAGTAGGAATTTATGCCTATTGAGATTGTTACCTTTCAATAGCAATAATCCTTAACAGTCCTCATTTAAAATGCCTATTTATAGGTAGGTATTGGTAGGTACTGATAGACTGATTTAGGTAAGATTTGATACCCACCTATCATTATTGATACTTGCCAATTACAGTGGCCAAAATCAGTAGACACAACAATTTATAGCCATTGATACCTATGAATTATTATACCAATTTATTATTTAACTTCTCAGCGTGAATCTGTTTCAACACCTTGGTCTGTTAAGAGAAACCAATCCATATGGGTACTTCATATGGATACTTCAAGAGCCATATGAAGCTTTGGTATGCAAGTTATAGGTCTTACTAGTATGACACTTGTTCACTTCCGCTATGCATCCTAGAGCAAAGCACTGAAGAAAGAGCATATTAGCCCATCCACTCTTTGACATTCACAATCGGGTGTGCAAAGTCCTGCACTGCAAGGGTCACCGACTATGTGCAAAACCACAGGCACAGATGTGGGGCTCTTTTCTTAGTAACTAGTTCTTGATACTCAGACAGAGGGCAAATATATAATAGCATTGTTATTTTGGCATTTCCAGGAATTCTGAATAGGTACATATTGCTCAAATTCATCCAGTGTTCTTGGAAGTCTTAGAACAGACATGTTTCCCTCAAGCATCTCTCCAGAAAGCTCATTTTCATCTCTAGAGGTCTACTTACTTCCCTCTTCTAGGTTTTGCAGAGTTATTAGTTCCATTTAGGTCTGTCGCTACAGTACTGGGTCCTCTAGCACGCCCGCAGTTTTATTTCTGAAGTCTGACATCACAGTCAGGTCAGCATTTTTACCTTCCGCTGTTCCTCAGAGCCCCTTCATCCCCCCCTGCCCCCACACACCCCTCAGCAGAGCAAGACAGACACACTGCCACCGAGCTGCCTAAGGAGCTACAGTGCCTCATGGAAAGACAGTGGGATTTACTGGTATTGCTTGTCATTTTTAATACTTTGTCAATTCTGGATTTGGAGTTTCAATTTACTTCTGGGACTAAAGGTAAACTGATAGCTACAGAAGATAGTGCGTGCTCATGTTAACCTAACACAGATCAGGGTTGCCAGCAGAGAATCTGCATATGGAGTCACTGGCACCTCCTGGAGAGGCAAGTTCTCAAAGTTCACCTGTGCCTACTGGAGAAGGCCAGGATCCCCAGACTAATGCTTCTTGCTGGTGGTAAATGTCACCATGGTATCCCATTACCACAACCACTTTAAAGAAGTCTGACATTTAAAAGATACCAACTTAGAAATCACCTCACAACTACACCACTGATGGAGTAGTGAGCTGCAAGAAAAAAACCACTGCCTAGTGTTTCAGACAACTTTCTTTCAACACTTTTGGATTTTCTATGAGCAGTTCTCATGCAAAAAGCAACTCTGGTTACTTAAAAACATTAACAAGATCCCAACCCTAAGGAGCCAGGGCAATGTGTGATACTGAATCAAGTAGGATGGCTATAATACGTTATAGCAACCCCTGCCACACTAAACCTGAGAATGAAAAAAAGACAACTGGTTTCCACCCTTAGGTACTGTACGAACGAATCTTATCCCAACATCTGTGCAGCTGCTTCCTTAAGAAAAAAGACACAAAGTGAGACAGAGGTTTTTAATAAAAGCTGGCATGGTTTTCACAAGTCAGAAGAGATCCCTTTATGAGTACTTAGCTACAGAAACAGGGTGATGCACTTTGCTAACAAAAGGAGTTAGAGTAAAAAATTAAAATGTCTACAAGGACTGAGGGCAAGCACCTTAGCACTTAGGTTATTTCACATCAGGAAGTAACTTAGCCCAAAGCAAGCTGCTCAGCAGATTTATGAGGTTGGTGCTCAAATGCCTCCTGTCTTCATCATCCCTGCTTTAGGAGCGTTACTTTGGATCAGACCCTGGCTTAGGGCCAAAACATCCTCACAAAACCATTCAAAATTTTGGAAGGGAAATTATCCTCCAGGGCTCCACAACCTAAACTATGGGTCTTTCCAAGCAGCACTGCACTGTTTTCTCATTTCTTACAAATACTTCATCACATCAACATCACTTAATGCAGTGAAGACAAAAATAAAGAGAGGATGGATCACTGGCAGCATCTGGGTTCTGATTTACACAACAGGACATGCTGCAGACCTGCTCTGACACTTGACTTTTGTAGTGGGTTTGTCTGGGATAGTTACCTTTCTTCATAGCAGCACATAGGGTGCTGAGTATCAGCTTCCTGACCAAAGTGGTGTTGCTAAGGCAGCAGTGATTTGGCTATGGCTGAACAGTACTTTCACAAGGTCACTGCACTGAAAAGCAGGCTGGGGGAAGGCAAGAAACTGGAATGGAACACAGCCAGGACAGATGTCCCAAATAGTCTGAAGAGACAGCCCAGACCACATTATGTCACACTCAACGATGAAAACTGCAAGGTTTTGTCTTCTACATGAGCTGTTGCTCAGAGACTGGATGGGCACCGGTATGATGATGCCTATGAAGAGGTGAGCAACTGCCTTTGATTCACTTCTGTTATTTACCCCACCACCACCCCTTTCCATAATTTTTAAGACTATTCTACCTTGACCCGTGATTCTTTCACTTTTGCTCTTTCTCTTCTCTACCTCATCTCCCTGAAGGGGCAACCAAGTGAGCTTCTGGGAGGATGTTTAGCTGCTGGCCAGAGTCAACCCACAACAAGCCCAAAGCTATATCACTCTGCTACTGATCTGCTAAGGGAAGGGGCAGGTGAAGTAAAACTTGACAAGTGCTGTTAAAGCATCAGCCTCAGCAGAGCAGAGGGAAAATTTATAGGCTTTAGGACATCAGATGGCAGAGCCAGCTTGGGTGGGAGAGATGACACCTTCTCAGCAAGAAAACCAAATCTTTCTCCCTATTATTGAAACATGAACTTCTGATCTCAGGACAGCAGGGGCCTCTTTCCAGCATTTGTTGAGAATCTACTCAATTCCCTGCAGACTCATGTGTTTTGGGGAGCTGTGAAGAACCATGTGGGCTATCCTCTCTGGTGTCCCTGCAGATGCACAAGTCTGCCTCCATCTCCATCCCCACCTGGTAACATGAACTTAACATCCTGTTTGGAGCACTAGCAGGACACAATAGCCCTTGTTTTTCTACCCCAAGAGACTTATAACTGATCCTGTCTGCAAGCTGTCTGCTGAAACTAGCCACTAGCAACAGCTCCCAGCATCCTAGAACAAGAGGTGTGTTGCACACCACTACTGCAGAAGGGCTCACATGGCTACAGCAGGATTGGATCCTTGTGGCAACCCTTCAGGGACTGACTGAGGGTGGGTGACACAGCAATATCTGATGGTCAAGATGTGCAGGGGAGAGGGAGGTTACTGTGATCAACCAGCACCTCAGCTTTGTATTTCAGATAAACAGAAGCCTTCAAAATGCACTCATATCTTGTGTTTGTGAGGCAGAGACAGGCTCCACAAAGTTACTACCCTGTGAGCAGAACAATAATGTGAGGAAGTGTGAGAAAGGGCCTGCACTGCAGGCTTTCGGCTCTAGAAACAAATAGGAATTCATCAAAAGAAAAAGACAGTTACAGAAGGAAATTATTCCAATTCCAAATAGATAGATGAATGAGAAAGGAGCACCAGAACTACAAGAAAGTGACAGCAGCAAACAGCAAAGTTTTCATGGCATTGAGCCCCTTAGAGATTGCCAGAACTCATTCAGGGTCCTGTAAGAGCCATTGAGCATTTGAGATCCTTGTCTCGACCCCAGTGTGATTGGTCTTTGCAGATGACCTCATAGTGGCAAGATCTAAACTGGTGATAGAGGTTTACAGACTCCAACAAATACTAGAGTGTATTTGGATGTGAACATAGTGTTTTGTTTTCTCCTAGAGGAATCTAGCTGATCCAAGATCACTTTGAGAAGTGAATCAATATGCAGTAAATTGGGACAATCAAGGGCTTCCCTTCAAAATCATACTCTTGTCTAAAATCCAGCTGCTAATGTGGACAGAGCTTTAGTCTTCCCATTACTGCTCCAAACCTTGTCCAGGTATTTCCTCCTTTCTTTCAAAAACTGGTAATTGTCACAGATTTTACTCACAAGTTGGGGCTACCTCACCTTTTAGGGGAAAATAAAAAAGATGAGTCCTTAATTTTCATTGCAAAAGAGAAAAATCAATCACTGTAAATCCTTAGGAAGGTGAATTTTAACCCACATCCTCAGTTCTGTGTTGTTAAACTAAGGTCACATGAAATGTCTGACCTACATAGTCAAACACCATATGCATTTACATAAGTGCTCCAATGCTTTCCAAGGGCACAGGGTTCTAGTCGAAGAGCAAAGAGAGGGCATCCCCAAAGAATTCCTCTGCCAAGTACAGATCCTCCCAAAACCACATTATTGGCTGCAGCTCTTGTGCATGGATTGGCTGAGAAAGCCTTTAATTGCAAAGCACTACTCATCTCCTCGTGAATGTAGGAGCCTGTGGAAAATCAAAACAGCAAGCTGCAATTCAGCACCAAGTAAGAACACAAAATACTTCTTCCTCTGAGTAGAGATGAAAAGCTCACATAAATGTCAGTGTCCTTGAGGTACTGTAACCACACCAAAAGTTATTTCCAACTGATGTTGGTACCACAGGGAATTTTTTTAACTATTGTTCACTTGGCTGTAATCATAGCTACATTTGATGTGAATAAATCATGGTGTTTATGCAGTCAACCAGAATTAGCTGCGGCCTGGTAGCCAGGTCTCACCATCACATTAGGATTTAATATCATTTAGGTAGCATGTTTTTGTCTGCTGTAGGCTGGTAACATGAGCTTTACCTCACTATTTTGTCCAGGATTCACTTTACTCTGCTAAGTTGTTTTTTGATGAAATCTACTTTAGCTACGACTACATATAGATGAGTATTTTCAAAGGTTTCTTGAAAGATTGAGCTTTTCCCAGTAGTTCACTTTAAATAATATCCCAGGAATCTTGAAGGAAGATTAAAGAATCAAGGAAATTAACCTCTTGGCCCTCCTGGACTCTCCCCCTGCTTACCCATTCTTAACCTAGGTTCTATCCACATCTTTGCAAAGATATTGCTGCCAGCACCACTCGGGACTTTACTATTGCTATTGTACTTGCCCATTCGTCTGCATCATGTTCCTAATCTGTTTGTCTTTCTCGTTGAATAACTCCTTTAAAGGAAAACTTTAGATTTGCTATTGATACTTACGAAGGCTCTAGCTGGCAGAATGCAGTTATATCTTAATATACTGCATTTCTATTAATCTCCTTCTTCAGAAATGTTTAGGTCACCGCATAAAAAAAGCATGATATGGTACGAGACAGCACATACACCCACACTAAGGTGAGCCCATACAATTCATAAACATCAAAACTGGGGTTTTCTTCTTGTGAAGAGTCTACTACAAAAGAATCATTAAAATATAAGGTCTGGCATATAATGCAGCCTCTCAAGACTTTGGGGCGGAGTGTTCTTTATTTTCAATTCTTTCTTTTTCTTCAGCAATAGGCTTTGTCAAATAGTCTGGAAATTAAAAAAATAACAAATAAAAACTCCAAAACCCCAATACACAACCCTACAAGGTACCTGTAACTTTTGAAATGCTGTATCTATTTAATATTAGAGCCACTTCAACTACTGTAAACCATCTGGAACATTATGGCTCTGTCTTGACTGCCAGAAACAGGCTTCTTTTGTTTATTCACTGGTAGTGACAGTTTCTAGTCCATAGAGTCTTTAGTCTTATCACAAAACAAACCAGAAAGACAGCTATGAGCAAACAAGTACAGTGAACCCTGTCCTCAAATACCCACCAGAAGCAGCCTGCCTCTTGTGGCATTTCACAGTAGGTAGGTCATCCACCACAGGTAGGCAAAGCCTGAAATCACATTGTCACTGGTGTTAGAAGTGTTTTTCCTTTCATTTCCTACCAAGGCAAATCCTAGTACGTGAGAATTTGTCATTTCTAATGAATCGTCTGGAGAAAACTGGCTCTATATAGAAGGGAAATGATACCTTAATGCATGTGTACTTCAGCATGAAAATGTGTGTTGCAATCAAGACCTTGTGAATTAGCTCTCAAGACACAGAACACCACTACTGAGACAGAACCTTTTTGGTACCATTTACCAGGCACAAAAGGGAGCTGCCTTGTTTTACAAAGTGACTTGGCATCTGTTTGACTAGGGCAAGCCTGTCCAGCCCCAACACATTCTCCTGTTCGCAGTGTAACCTGCAGCTAGCAGCATCCTCAAGGCCAGATCTGATAATTGTCAGAGCCCAGAGCAAATCTCTCTCAGCTCTAGGAAAGAAATCATGCCATTTGAAAGCAGATGTGTGTTCTTATCATTGTTTGCTTGTAGAGCAATAAAGTACCTTACTGTTGCATAGCCAATCTGAACTATTAAAAGTAAACATGTTTGTTTTAGATAGAATCTTTATTATTATTCTACTCTAGTATTTCTCTCCTTTCTTCTTAAGGGCATTAAGACATTGCTTTATTTTCACACTGTGGGAAAGATTGTGCTAGGAAAAAGACTAAGCAAAGCAAAAACCAACCAAAAACTTGTATTTTCTTTTTCACTCACTCCTGCTCAGTAACAGCCATAGAGTGAATCTTTTTAAATATATTTTCTATTTAATCCTCACAGTCTTGCATATAGAAATCTATTACATTACTATATCTAAAACCTTATGTTCTGTTGAATTTTAAACTTGCATCAGCAGGATAGAAAAGCAGCAATAGAAAAGTAGCAGCCAATAGATTTCCACACCAAACCAGAGAGAGGTAACAGCTACAACTTAATCACCTTTTTTCTCTGTCGCTAGATTAACTGAGGTTCTATCTTGCAGCTCTCTGCTACAAGCTTCTCCCTTCCAACTACCCTGTGTCCAACTCAGAGGTCACCTACAAAGCGAGATAGCATCAGCATCTCATTTGTTATCAAACATATCTTGGATCCTTTCATTGACCTCTTGTGGCTGTGGCATTTAAGGACCTTATTAATGATGATTAAATGATTAAAGTGCAAGAGAAATTTGCCTTAAAGGGTTTGGGGACAACATGCATCTATAAAAACCAAACTAACAAGAAACAAACAAACAACTTCACACCAGACTGCCAGCAGCCAAGCACTAGGGCAGAAAAGCCACTAAAAGAGGGCAGATGTGTTCTGGCCCTCCAGCCTGGGAACTGGCATCCTCACCCCCTACAAAGCAGTTCTGGTTTACTGACTTTCGGCACATTCTAAAAGGCCCATTTATTTTCCCTAGCTTGAAGACGACTGGGAGGACCCTGATGAGAGATCATAAAATTGGCTCTGTTCTCACAACAGTAGAGATTTGTATGTTAATAATAGGAAACCTGAGGGAAAGGAGTCTCCAGAGAAGTCTGTGTGCAAAACTATTCCCAAAGTGTGTCAGAAACAAAGCCAGACACTTCATTTCTAAACATTTAGTTAGAAAGAAAGACATTCCTGTTGGTGCCTAGATAGGAGTTCTCTCATTTACAGAGGTGTAAAGCACATACAGAATCCCAGTAGCCCAGCAGTCACTGGGACAGAACGTAGCATTTTGCTCAGCTTTTTCAATTTCACCAGGCAGGGAGATAAAGTGATACCAACCATTAAACTAATCTAGTGCATGTATTCAGTTTAAGAGTACCAGAGGCCAGCATTTGCCTACACAAAGTTTTTCAGTGCTCCAGTCTCTCTCACAACTGGTTTTAAACCTCTCACATGAGATTTTAAATGTGGTAACTTGTCTTAGTTTCATTATTTCGGTCAAATTAGAGATCTTCTCTCCACACAGATGGCATTAACTGTAAGTGGGGGGAGGGAGGAAGATGAAATAAAATATTCTATTTAAAACCATTTCTCTGTATATACAGCTGAACATGAGAAATCCTGATGGATAAATTCAATCCAGAAAAGCTTTGCTAACAATCTAGCCAAATGTTTTGGTGAGAAGCAAAATTATAATGGAAAGTACAAGAAACCATAGCATTACTGAAGGTAGCCATACTGTTCCTGAAGGTAGCTATACCATTACTGAAGGAATACAGACAATCCAGGAGATGACAATGGAGAGGGTCTTGGGCAGATACCACTGGAAGGAAGGAGCTACCAGAGGCACAGTGGCAGGCACTCTAACATACAGCTTGGAATCATGAACATGGCTATTAACACAACACAAGATCACTACACCGTCATAAATTTAAAAGGGGAAAAAACCCGTATCTTAGGATTTTAAAAGCAACAGCATTGAGGAAAAAAATCAGTAGAAATGAAAATGCAGTAAAAGAATTCAACAATGAAATAAATTCTAGTTCTAAAAAAGATTTTTCAGAAGCTAAATTGTTTACATTATTCTTTTTTCCCACAGTCCCTGGGACTTGTTATTTTAAATCTGCTTATTAGCTGGCATGTATTTTAAAGAACAATCCACGTATTATACTCTAGAGAAAGAAGAGAACACAAGGTGATTGCTGCAAACTTTCCTCACAAATGAGGGCACAATAAAGACCTTTCTTCAAGGAGGCACATCAATGAGAGCCCAGGATAAAAGGTATTGGTAGTAATATAGCAAGACAGGCACTTTTTCTGCCTGAAAAAATGGCTGCAACGTCTTACACAGTCAGTTGTACAAGCTTATTTTCCACATTTAAATTAAAAATTACAGTAGTTCTTTTTCTGCTAAATCTGAATATGAAAAAATATCTCATTTAACAATACAGTTCTCTGGAGGTTTTCTGTTTAGACATGAATGCAGTTTCTCTCTCCTGGGTTATTATCAACTGAAAGCGACTGTATCATTGAAGAAGATGATGATACAACAAATAATTACAAATGCTCACCTGACAGCACTAAACTAAAAGAATAAGGGGTTTTAATTATTAAAAGACCACCAGCAAAATACATTTCCATTATAAAGTAAACATTTCCAAAGAGTCAAAACCATGACTGCATGATGACAAGAGGTCAATGTGGAGTTAGTCAGAGGCACAATGGCAGTATGAACATTTATCTTTCAGAGATGATAGATAAATTTATTGAGTAATGACAAACAAAAGGATCTCCTTACTAAGGGCTGGTAAGTTCCACCTCTCCAAACCACATATTCTGTAATCCGCTTATACAGCAGCTCATGCGTACAGCTGTCCCTTCATTTTAAATTCACCTGCTGCTTCTACAGTGATAGCCAATGTGGGATAAAATGCTGAACTGAGTCTTCAGGATAAAGAAATTTAGACAAGACCCCGCTATTCTGAAACTAAAGGTAAAGCAAACTATTTGCTTTTCTTTTAACTAAATGTTCTTACCTCATACCCTACCCAGAACCTTGTGGCTGGAAAAGAGAGGCAAATTATTGGTAGCAGACATGATGCAGTGTGCTGCGTGATGAAACTTAAGCTGTAGCACATGTATGGTGTTGCTACACTCAATCTGGCAAACATCTCCATGTTAACAGGCCCCACTGGTATCCAACTGGGCACAAAGGTCAGGCGGAGAACATCCCATTGTAGGATCCATTGTTTTCCTGTGAACTGTGCCTTGTCTATCAAATTAGGCACTTAAAGAAATGAAAGAGTTACTTGGTTAAATGACTGTTTCCCTTGGCTATTAGACAAAATGTATTACATCTGCAGGCATGTGATCAAATGATGGAGAGTTTGACCTAAATTTACTTACTGTGCTAAACAACCAAAGGAACAAAAGGAATTACGCCTCACTGCCTACTGTCAGCTACAAAGAACATCTATCAGCCTGTAACTGCAGATGAAATGCAGTTTTGTAGTTTTCTGGGCTGGCTTTTTGAGGCAATTGGGGGTCAGGTAACAAAAGACATTTCACAGAGTTTAGGGCTCTTTTTTTGCTGTTTCGTTATGGGAGCTTTTTTTATTTGCTGGAAGCTTTTTGCCAATGCGCTTTTTTTGCACTTTTGGGACTCTCAAATGATCTGTTGTAGAGGTGCCTTGACATCAGCATATCTAAGCTTGTATGGAGTTCCTACTCCAGACAGATGCAATTTGAATCCTTCCAAAAATAGCAATCTCAAACCAGAAGTACAAGCAGATCCCAGTCTCACACATTTGATAAACAAGACTAAAAACACACGCACTTTGTAGAAATAAGTATTCTTCAGGGGGAAGGGGCACTTTGAAATTTCCCTTGATTTCTGGAGCACCTGCTAGAAGCCATTAACATGCAGCCATTTGAAAACAGGTTGAATTCTTTTATCATTATGTCATTTCAAAGAAAGCTGGCAAAATAATATACTCAGTTAACAAGGCAGGATATTTCCAATTGAAATTCAAATGGTTTGAACACCCAACTCCCTTTAATTCTTTTAGAACTAGATTTTCATACTCAGGTAGCAAAAGTTTTGCAGGCACCCCTGAATGTGTGGCTTGTGGACTCTCTGCAAAGCAGCAGGGAATGAGACATGGAGCTAAGAGGGTGATCTACATCAACAAAATAGTACCTATGTGCAAAGCAGAAAGGATATGTGTATGCCTATTCAGTCTCCTTCAGCACAAAAGAAATCCACAGTTTTACAGGGAAAAAGAACTATAGAATAAACACTGGTGTGTAGCAGTCCTAGATGCCATCGTTCAGAGAAGTCCAAGGACTGATATATGAGAGGGACTGACTCCACCAAAAGCAGCAAGAGCTGGTTCTAGTCTATGGGATCAAAGGGCCTGGCCTGTTTCAGTAGAAGCACTGATCCCATGCTGAGGACAAAACGGGACAGAAGAGATGATCACTGTAGGACTAGAGGCTTTATCAGGTGCCACTGCCAGCACAATGGGGGAAAAAAAGAACGGAAAGGACTTTACTGCTTGGTTATAAACACTCAGCCCATACTGACACCCTTGGATAACTATACAGCTATAAAACTTGTGAGCTTAATTGAGTGTTTTCAAAGGTCACTTTGTATACTATTTTTCCCCCAAGTGTAGCTTTGCTGTTTGGTCTGTTACAGCATTTAAATGTAGGAGTTGCATTCAGCATAGAAGGTGTTTCAACTTGACTGAAATTTCAGTTTTACATTCATTCCTCTCTTCACCTGCTCAATGTCAAGGGTCTCTCAACTACAGCTTCCTCTTAACACCTCTCACCATGGTCAACAAAAACAGTTTCTTCTTGGTTATTCCCTTAACCACTTTTTTCCCCTCCCACAGAGACTGTTAAGCAAAGCTTAGCATCAGCTCTGAAAGGGCTGTAGGATTCAGGTTTTTATGTTTTCTTCTTGATTTTAATGTGAACATACCTTACTACAAATATAAATGCCCTTTTTCCTCCAGGTGTAAAGGGAAAGGACTGAAGAAGGACCACATTTATTCCCAGTCCTAGGCATGGCCCAGGTTTACTTCACAAGGTCAAGCAACAGGATTTTCCACCAAAGGCAGGGGTGAGGTGAAGAGGCACGCATCCTGACACACTGTCAGTACACGGATAAACTTGTTCAGCATCAAAAGACTTCCTTCTTTTTTTGCAATTCAGTTAAAGCTCTTGCTCAAGGCTGTTGAAGAAATGGGTCATTGACAGTCCCTCAAGGATTCATTTTCAAAATTATAGCTCCCATAAAACTCCTGCCTATAGATAAACATTTACTTGTGAGTTAAATCAGTGCACGCATCCGCACCCCTCTCCACACACATAGCCCCACTTCAGATCCTGGAGAGGATGAGTACTGAACTTAATGTTTTAAAGACACTTTGAATATACCTCTAGTGGCTCAAAAACATCTCAATCAAATGTATTTATTTTTTGCTAGAGAACAGCATGATGCAGTGAACATTTATCTGATGTTTCAGGTTAGTAAGCCTGGAAAATAATTTTCTTGCTGTCAGCACAGTGCATTTCTCTACACCTGCCCCAAGCCCCAAGCACTTCTCCGCCCTCCCGCCCTGTAATGCAAATCTGTGCTCTTCATATATCTAATAAGGAGCTGCAATCAGATACAAGGGAGTTGCCTGCAGCTGAGCTGAAGGTGACAAACTTCAAGTTATACAGAAGATCACCTTACAAGCTGTGCCAAGCAGTATTACAAGTAAAGCCAGCAACCTGAACCAGCAGCCCTCTAGTTCTCAGTGCCTGCACTGTATTCCTACCTTCAGCAAAAAATCCTTCAGGGCAGCAAGAACAGCAGTAAACCTGTCATTAACAGCCACAGTGCTGTCACATCAGCGACTCTCCCATGTCAGCTACAATCTTTAGCTCAGCTGTTTGTCTCTTTAGGGAAAGCTCTCCTTGGCTGTCAGGTAATGGAACGTGTACGTTGGTCCTTCAAAAGCAAATACAAGCACTCTGGGGCACAGACAAACAAAACAGTTCTATTCTTTGGGAAATTGTGTTGATTTTTAAAAAGAAGCTCAAAGATGCCTCTGAGAGCAATCCTATACATGAACTAGAATGATAGAACTTACATATAAATATTTCACGTAGAATAAGCGGCTGTCACTTGTTTCCTTTCCCTGCACCAGCACTGGCAAACAGATTGTTTTTCCCACATGCTTGCTGCAGAAGTGTTTCCAAAACACATAGCTGAAGTCCTTGAATCACAGCCAAACAATTGGCTAAAATTCTAGAAACCTCCAGTTCGCTACCTTGGGCTCTGGCATCTAGAAACACAAAGACAGATCTTTTTCCACTTCTCATCAGCCTTTGTGCCCCAGTCCATATCAACTGAAAACAACTACCATAAACAGGGGAGCATATCTGTTCAACCACTAGTCCAAGGTGCTGTCCATTGGATAACAGCATCAGAATAGAAGGTTTATAAAGGTAATATAGGCTTCAGAGAAACATGAGCATTAAGACAAGGCTTTTAAGCTCACCAAAAACAGTAGACTTTATTCATCTCCCTGGCCACAGGGAGACAGTTGTTACATGGCATGGGAGTGAACAGAGAAGCAACAGAACATAGTTGGTAGTGCAATCAAGAGGCAGAAGAAACAAGAAGTGTAAATGTCTTCAAGTTACAGTCCTCCATAGTGCTGAAATCTGTAGGAAATTATTTTGGAGCATGCGTTGGAAGGCTTGATTACTTAAGTACACTCAGAAATCTAAATGCATCTAATGGAATACTTAAACTGTTAAATCATTTTGTGGGTACTCTCATTCAGAATTGTGGTTGATTTAATGTTGTTTAAATTGAATTCATTTTCAGGATTAACTACTGGGAAGAACAGACCTCTTGTCAATGGTAAACCACATTCTTACAATTATTTACACAGTCAGCCCAAGAGGTACTAAGGTGTAACCAAGAGTACAGTGGCACTGCGGACCTGAATGTAAAGGCCTTAAGAACCAGTAGATAAAAACAAACACTGCTGGCCATCCTCCAAACTGCAGAAGCATATGTGTGTGTCCCCCTATGTGTGCTGGCTTTCCATAGCACAACAAACCGCAAATTAAAACCTCAGTCCTCAAGAGCCATCAATGATTTAAGACCAGCACATACATATTAAGTGATGCAGTAGAGACTGAAGAAAAAGAACTTCCTTCCCTAAGGCAGCTCAGCTGTGCAAGAGACAGACACAAGAGTTAGCTGAACCTGTGTGAATAACTTTTCAGGGGTACCAAAGCCTATGACAAGGTACCTGACAGCAACTAAGACAGATGTAAATGAAAACCTATGCCCAGCAAGGTGCACCATTCGTGCCTAAGTGAAAGACAATGACAGAAGACGATAGCTATAAATTAACACGCAGTCAGGTGATTAACGCGGACCCTCTAGTGAGTAGAGCCACTTAGAGGGTTTATCAGCATAGTAGTGGTAGCTGGCTCATGTCTTTTACATTTCTCAGCAGAAGAGACTTACACAGTTAAAAGAGACCATCAGTAAACTAGAACAGGATAGAGTTGTTCAGGGCTTATAAGAGAAATACAAATGTGGTACTGTGGCAGTCAGGATGCAAAGCTGAAGATGCAATTCAGAGAGAGATAAACTAAGGTGAGTTTCCACATTCCAAAAAACCACAAACAACCTTTCAATACCCAGTGCTTACAAAACACAGGTTTTGACTACTGAGTCAGCATCACGATCTTTACCAGAAGCAGTGCTATCAGCCATGCTCTGGAGATGAGTGAGTGATTATGCCACCTTCATCAGAATGACACAAGGTGAATGATATACCATGTTATTGGTTTGCTTTATGTGTATTTCAAGACCGAGAACAGTCATCGCAATGAACAGCTTCAGATAACTGAGTTTGCATGGTTTTCTTGCCTCCTCTCATGTTTCTACTTGAGACAATGAATTTTGCTTAAATGAAAATCTTTGTTTTGAATCCCCTATGGAGAAATTCTCCACATTTCCTCCCTTGAGAAAAATTTTAAAGATCTTTCTATGAAGAAACAGGCAGGACATGATTGCTGCAGGAATAATTAGATGCAAAAGAATGAAGAAATTAATAAGAGGGAGTGAAAGTTTGTAGAGTACATTTTATGGCAGCTCAGTGCTGAAGATGTGCTGACCTGCCCTGCCTGGCTGCATCATCATACAGAAAGATGCATCTTTGCCTCATGCAAGCCCAACTAGAGCCACTAGAAAAGCTGTTGGAAAACAGATGGGTTTTTCCTCCACTGGGTGATTTGAAGTGAGGACAAGTGGAAAGAGTCAAAATGAATGTGTTGTTTTCAACCGTAAGGGTTTAGTTACTTCAAGAGAAAACAAAAATCTAAAAAGATAATCTGGATGGAACAGCCTTTTTCAGATGCTTTTTCTGAGTTTCACTCTGCACACTGGTCCATCACAACATGCCAGACACAGTTATGAAATGGTTCTGTTGGCCCAAAATGAGGACTTTTGGTGAAAAGTGATTTCAGTGGAGAATTTATGCTACTCAGGTGTGGAACATAGCTGATGCATGTCTGAAAAAAAAACTAGAAGAACATCTGCAAGGAAGCCTTCCCAAATTTGTTAGGTGGAACTGAAGAATCAAAGCTTGAACTTAGAGAAATTCCTTCTCTGAAGACATTTACCATGTCAAAGCTCTGCATCTGGAGTTCCTCAGCAGCTAAATGAAAATCAGCATTTTAGACGCAAAGAGCACAGTGAGGGATGCTATAGGTCGACTGCCAGAGACGGTCAAACTCTTTTATGTTACATTAACAGCTTTCCAAAGCTGACAAAGCTGAGGATTCTACCCAAAGTACGCTAGAAACGTGAACAGCATCCAAGACAAAACTGTCTGAGGATGAAAGTAGATTATTTTATTTTAATTGTGAGGCCTGAGTCTGTAATCTTTTAGGGTAGACCATTTCTTCAGCAAGAAAAAAAATGCTGATAGCTTGGATCTCATTGCCAAGTTCTGGTCTCTTATGGTACAAACTGGATTGACTATAAATGCTTTCTTTTATTTGTCTGTCAGCAGTTCCCCACTGCTTTTATTTTCAGTCTCCTGATTTTCATTCCACATGGGTAGTTTGAGTTGTACAAAATAATACAGTTTATATTGATCCAAGATGTTCACATCTGTAACAGGATATTAATAGGATTATGCCAACATGGATACTGCACAGGAAACATGGCAACCTAAAGAATACTTTCTCATACCAAGCGAAAAAACTGATATCTGACACATCAGGCTTTGCAAAGTAGAACTATTTTACAATATCCTTCATGGAGAGATCATTACAGGAAGCAATGAGAGACAGTGATTTTGTTTCAAAATGTAATTTGTGGATAACAAGAGAACCCCAAATCAATCTGCACTCATCTCTACTGTGTAATTCCGCAGACATGAGTATTTGGTATGCACCTACCAAGAAAAGCATCCAAAGGAGGGCCATGAGGATGATTGGAGGGCTGGAGCACCTCTCCTACAAGGACAGGCTGAGGGAGTTGGAGCTGTTCAGCCTGGAGAAGAGGAGACTGGGGAGATCTTAGAGCACCCTTCCAGTACCTGAAGACGGCTACAGGAAAGCTGGGGAGGGGCTGTTTCCAAGGGCTTAGAGTGGTAGGAACAGGGGGAAGGGTTTTCAGCTGGAAGAGGGGAGGTTTAGACTGGAAGTCAGGAGGAAATTCTTCCCAATGAGAGTGCTGAGACACTGGACCAGGTTGCCCAGGGAAGTTGCGGCTGCCTCCTCCCTGGTGGTGTTCAAGGTCAGATTGGCTGGGGTCTTGAACAACCTGGTCTCGTGGGGGGTGTCCCTGCTGATGGCAGGGGGGTTGGAACTGGATGATCTTGAAGGTCCCTTCCAACCTGAACCATTCTATGAATCTATAAATTCTGAATCACTTCAGAGAGCAAATAGATCTGGAGGACAAGGTACAGACAACATACAGATACTAGACAGATGTACCAAATTAAAAATTAGTACAGGTTCTCACATACTTCACTGAGGCCTGAAATATATGTATTTGTAGCTTCAGTTCTCATACACCTTCACTGATTTTGTACCCTGTCAGGAAAGTGAGCAAGACTATTACCTTACCTATTGCTATACCATATTACCTCTTGTATATTGACATGCATCAAACAGCACGCGGCTTAGGTCTGAATCTGCACAGCATCAAGAGATGCACCTGGGACAGGGGAAGGCTGAAGCCATGATAATATCTAAACTCAACAGGGTCAGCTTTTGAGGGAAACTTACCGTTCCCTTAAGAGGCATCTGTTCTTCCCTAGCAGGGAGAAAAGTCACTAGAACCACTAAAGAAGGAGTACAAAGACTCAGAAAAAGGCCATTATATCTTGGATTGATTGCCAAAGGGAGGAGGAAAATGAGTACAGCTTCTGAATGAGTTGTTCTCAGGTCAGCCACTGGAAGAGTGAGTGTGCCCCTACCTCTTGGTGGTCTTCTGGTCATTTGAAGCTGATGTTCAAGTCATCACATTGGAGTCAAGTCAGAGTTGTACCACAATGAAATATCCTCAACAAATACGCTGAGGAACACTACTTTTAACTGAATCCTGATCAAATAACTTCAAGAGGAAAGTAGGATTGCTAACTGGATGTATTATCAACTGGATGTGTAACCCATGGTTAACATATTTAGCTGTGACTTGTGGCTGCCTGTGTATAAGGCTATTTTAAGCAAGAATAGAGAGAATCTCTGCAATCCAAGAAAGGTCAGTTGGTTTGTTATTTAAATAAGTAGACCTTTCTTGTATTGTTCATTCAGAAACGCTTTTGTATCTGAAGAATCATATTTCTTCATGGAAATAAAACACCAAAGTAAATTCACAACTCTTTCTCTCTTCTCTAAACAACACCTCAAAAGCTGGAGAATTTTCTTAACAGAAGCAAACCAAACAAACAACCCAAGCAAATTCTACATTCCAACTCTCTGTTTCAGTACTGGAAGAGAAATTAAGTTGAGATTAATTTAGTACAAGTCAGCAGCTCAGCATCCCTTTCTACAAATGAAGGAAGAATAAAAAAGCAACTGGATTTTGAATATGGTTCTGAACTATCAATTTTTGCTCATAGTGAAGTCTTCAGAAGTAGAAGCATTAGCATTGACTGACAAAAGCAACATCTAGTCGGGTTTTTCCACTGCCAGATAAATTAGGCTGTTTTGATCTACTCTTCCCACACAAAGCTGAGTATTTCCTTTTTACTTGGCTAACATTAGGCTCTTAAGTGACAATTAACTTGAGCAATGCTAAGAATGCCTTCATTCAGTCATTCATATTATTGAGATTGAAGGCTTTTTTGTGGCATAATTATTGTGTTCCAGATACACTATAACTAAGAAAAGGGATGTTTTCTCTCTTTCTTCTTCTTAAAGGATGCACTGAAGCAAAGTTTCAGCAAAAGATGAATGCAGCTCTGGAGGAGATAAGTTTCTAACAAACAGGAAAATTGGAGTGTTAATTATCAGCGTGAACTGAAATAAAGTTCCTCCTTACAAGGTTTATATTCTGAGCTTCCAACATAAAATGCAACACCTTGCTTTTCCTCCTTACATTTTATGTTAATTAATTTACTTTAAACAAAGCAGGAGATGGTATTTCCCCAGACTTTCCTCTCTTCACACGTTAATTCAGGGCTACATTGGGAAACATCTGGAAAGGAGGGCATGATTTAGCTTAGAGGTAGCAGCTTTGCTTGTTTTGCTGTGATTTGGGACTGATTCAGAAGTACACTTCAATTATGATTTTTGAGCATTAACTAAAAAAGCAGAGAATACTCAAGAGTGGCAAGGAAAAAGCTCTTCAAAGCAACAGGCAAGAAGAAAGCTTCACCTTCAGCAACTAGTTTTGCTTCCTTCCTCTTCCACATGCTTAATTTTCTGTTTTCTTTATAGAGAGAGATCTACCTCTCCATCCTGCATTCTTTCTCTCGGAAGAAATATCCACTGAGACTGCACAGGCCCCTATAGAACTGAACCTTATGAAAACAGGGGAATCACACAATTTTCACACTCTAACCATGTCCTAATGCATGCTACTGCTCCCAGTATACCAATATACCAATAAGTGAGACCAGAACAATGGTGATGTCAGGTCATAGGCTGGGTTTCATGATCTTAGAGGTCTTTTCCAGCCCCAGTAATTCTGTGATTCTGTGAAAAGCAAACCCCAAACAGCCTTCATCATTTTGGACTTCCTTCCTCTATGAACTAATAAAGAAAAAAGTGGAATTTTTATGTAAGACCACACTAAAAATAATTGCTTCAACACTGATCTGCACTTCCTAATAACTTCGCATGTCAGCGATTCCCAGAGAAATAATCTTTGCATGAGCTCCCCTCCCTCACCAGTAGTTACCGAATGAATAGGGTAATTTCCTCAAATAAGTGATTTTCATCAAACATTTTGGTAATAGGCAATCAGGCCAAGGAGGGAAGTACCAACACCTGTAACTTGTGTTCCAGCCTTACTAGACACCTAGAAGAGTGCTGAAATTGTCCTATCTGCAAAAGCACTTTAGTTGGATCTCACATCTTTCTAGAGCCAAACCCTCCAGTTACTCAAGTATATCTGTAAGAAACTAGGGTTTATTTGTTCTGCAGCTGGTGGAGCAACTTGCTTGAGAACTGCTTTCACAGTTTTAATACTGGCTATTCAAGTAACTTTTGTACCTGATTAACTGGTCTAAATCATCTGACTTAATTAACATAAATTCCTTTTATTCCTCATTTTTTTCCCTACTGTGGCATTTGTCTTTGCTTAGAAGACTTAGGCAGCATTTGTCACATCTGCAAGACAACTGGGACGAGAACAATTCCTCCCAAGGAAAGCTTATGAAACATTCCTCAGAACCATCCATGCATCAGAACATAAAAGTTTATGGGGAAAAAAAAAATTCCCATGTAATTTAAGCACACGACAATGATGATAGAGTACATAAGGTGACACAGATGTCTCCCTTCAGGTTATCAGACATCTGCCAGATGTCTGAGTGAGCAGATTTAATGGTAAAACAGATGCAAATCTCTTATCAGTACATTCGGTAGTTTTCCCTCAGTTATTTCATTACTGATGCTGCTAGAACTAAGCAAAATCAAGCACTTTTAGAGCAGCAAGAAAAATTTACAATAGCCAAAGTAGCTGCTAGTCAAACAGACCATTCTGATTTTGGCAAGCAGAAGTTGCCGAAGATACTGTTTATTATTAACTTGTTTGAGATCTACATTTAACGGTGGAGCTGGACGAAGAAATCCCACAAGTTGCGGCATGAAAGCCAGTGTGATTCCGTATGCCTTACCCAGCACTGGGAATTCTGGCAGTCTGTAGAGTGTAGACCAGAGTTATTCTTTGGGTAAATAATTCATATTGCATAATGCTTTAAGGGAATTGCATGCAGCCCATTTTCCCCCATAAGCGAGAGTATAGTTTAGCAGATGAATTAAAGCTTTCAATCCTGATGTGCAATTGTGCATGAGAACAACAATGAATTCAAAATTAGGTGAATAGGATTTTTCTCACCTCTTCCTCCCCCCAATATATGAGCAAGAATACAACATTTGTTGAGCTGGGTTTGGCTTTAGAACAACTTTAATGATTGAAGTAACATGCAGCTCAAATTAGCATCACAGATTCTCTTAGACAGCCTTGTAGAACTAAAAATTGAACATAGTATTAGGAAGCAGCAATATGCTAACATAGTCAGACTGTAAAGTGTCGCCTCTCGTGTCAAACACCAAATAAGGGGGTTTTGCTGCAAATTCCTACTGAATTGCAGCTCCAACAATGCTGCAGAAGCAGCCCACTCTTAGTGGGTTTGTCTTGGAGTTACTTAGGCATATTTTTGAGAAAGCTTATCTCAAAATTAGAGTATTAATTAAATCTGCCCTACCAGCTGTGACAAGGAGGAAGTCTATTGTACACCTGAAGTGTACAATACCTGTAGGCAAAGTTCACAAGGACAATTTATCAACATGTGTGAGAAGAACACAAACACTGATTATGTTTAAAGGTCACCTGGTCACTTTTTAACTTTCCACCACTTAATCTGCTGCCCTGTCTGTGCCAGAAGACATACAAAACTATCCCAAAGCTTTGGGGGACATTCTGGCAGACATGGTTGCCTCAGTAAGGAACCAAAAAGCTACGTCTCAGGGATTTCTCATGCCTTATCTTTTAAAAACGTACCATTCTTAAAAGTGTTTGTCCTCCAATCATGGATACACAGCTACAACTTCAAGTCCCTTTGAGAGGTCAGTTGAGGCCAGAGAAATAGCGTGTAGCTACAAGCCATTCTGAAAACACCAATTCTAATTGTTGTACACACGAGGAGGTTATTAATTGGGAAAGTTCAGCATCAGTCTTCCAGGGGAAAAACTGAAAAGGCAGATAAGACTCTAGACTGGCTAAGGACACATGGGCATTAATGGCTATCCTCATTTCAGCCAATGGAAGGTTGCTCGCATTTACCTTATTATTCATTTTTTCCATCTCTTTCCCAGCTTATGACTGCTGCATTTCCACCGGGCTAGGCTAAGTGACCGCAGATAGCAACCATCTCAATATTAACCTGGCTGTATGTAATGAGGAGGGAAACACATTGTTCACTGAATTACAGGAAACATCCAGAAGTTACTTAAAAATGCTTGGGAAACATGTGGAAGGAAGAAGTATAAGTGCAGCTGGCCTGATTCCACTCCTGTCTCAAATCCTATTAAAATAAGCAGGTTAGCCCTTACTCCCGTGATAGGTGTATGTAATGACACACATTTCACAGGGGAGCTCTCTCATTGCTCCTTCACTTTTTTAATCCCCACTCCCCCACACCAAAAAATGAAAGCAAAACCCAACCCCCAAACACACGGTAGTGTTCACACATTCCTCAGATCTACCAGCATTTACCCTCAGAACACACATGGATCAGTAGTCACAACTTGTCCTATCTATTGGGTTTGTGTACTTTTGTTTCCTGGAATCCTTAATATTCTTCCTCTTCAATTGTGACATTTAAAGGCAGGCAAAAAAATACACAACATAGGCTCCTCTTCAGTGTCTACCTGCAATTCCCATGGCTGGTAACAGCATGGGTATTAAGATAATAATTTGAATATTGAACACTGCAGACATTTAATGAACTCTGGGTTTCCAGGAATTAATTCTACATCTTTTTCCTCCCTTTACAGCAATCAATCACCACATGTGTTGCTTTTGTTTAAATAACAAAGACACACACAAATAAATTCCAGGAGCTAATTGTTTGGAATTCTTCAGCTATTTTACACAGAATCTGCACCCCAGTGCAGCCAAAACACCAGCCTGGATTATCACAACACCAGGGTCTCACAGAGCACTGAATCGTACTCTATCACACAGCAGAAAGCCGTATTCCAAAATACAACTGAAATATTTACTTTTCTCTGCTGATACCAAGCTTTCCCATGGCAGGTGGTGAATTAATACCTTCTGAAGCTACTTTTATCCTTATCATTGCCTTCAGTGCATTCTGTTCTCTGAAGTTCCAGAAGTAGAAGCAAACAAATACTTACACACTGTGGGCATGTCCAGGTGCCACCATTCTGACTGCCTAGTTCTTCAGATTTTCATATTTTATCTCCTCCCACTGACATGTAGGATTTAAAGCTTAGATTCAGACAATTTAAGCAAACTGCATCTGATAAGAAATTGTTTAGGATGTTTTCCTTGTCTTCTCGCATTAAAAAAACCAAAAAGCTCTTCTATTACAGACACTCCCAGTTTTGTGCACTGAATGTTAGCTGAACTATGACAGAGAGTTGTGATTGCTGCAAAGGTGTATTTTTAACTATACCACAGTAATGTATTCATTGAAAATACCCAATTCCCATACAATTTCCTACTGGTTGCAATTTCAACTTTCATTCTAAAGGAAGGAAGCATTTTCTGATATTCCAAGTGCACACAGACAGACTTACAGGAGTCAGTAGCCATAAGGCAATTTCAATCTAACTGGCCTTGTCTTTTGTCTGAGGGAAACCACAAGGGAGATGCACAGTATGAATAACACCATCCCAAGAGAAGCTTCAGTGTTCACACCTTGTCAGGTGGCAGAGAACCTCACCGCTGAATGCTATTGCCATGAGTAATTCTTCCTTCTGCTCACAGAATCAATTCTGAGTGTCAGCACTACTTTTCCCTTCACACTGCTAAGGGTCAAGATCCCTTGGAGGAAATTTTATTTTCTCCTGGTTATATTCACACCCAGTTAGCTGCTGAGGATATGGGAAGGGAAGGAAGAGCAGGCAGAAGAAGGGAAACTACCAAAATCAAATGCTAAAAGTTAGAGTGGGTGAGGCACTTCAGAGAACAGTCCTTCTCCAAAGGATGTCCTCTGAAAGGTGATTCACAGCACAAAGGTCTGCATGAATTGCTCTCCACCAGCCTAAAAGACAAAGATAACTCTGGAAATTAAGCAGCTAAAATTGCATGGTGGCATCATTGTGATTTACATTTGCAGAACTACCTCTCATCTGAGTCCAGTCTCAGACTACAAACATAGGTACAGCCAGGTACTTCAGTGTATATTGAACTATGTCAACAGCAACAAAAAAATCAAGTCTGTAGGTGAAAACATACTCAACAGCCCTACCTTATGCTCTGGAACTATGGATGTAAAAGCAAAGAACAAGATTCTTTAAAAGTTGAACTTCCTAAGGATCCCAAAACTATGCTGCTATTTTACTGAACAGCAGAACGTAAGGAAGACTTCAGAACAAGAAGACCACAGCTTTTCCTGCAGCTACTCTGCAGTTAGACTTCAGAGCAACACAGCCTGCCTCTGTGAACTAAACATGGATTAAGCATAGTACACAGCCACTGTGTTGAAGCAACAGCTCAAGTTTGATACCAGCTCATTTGAGTCTCTGCCAGCATCTTCACATTTGGATACATATTTGAAACCTACTTAACATCAAATCAAACATGTACCATGCACATTTTCATGCATAACCTCCTTTTCAAGCAATGATTTTGTCTGAATAGCTTTAGATTTTAGTAATTACACTCTTACAGCTTAAAAGCTTGGAAGGGATGAGAAAGAGAGGCAAAACCACTTTGTTACTCAACAGAATTCAAAGAGCATCCCAAGTATTAACACACTTCCAAGAGATACCAAAAGTTAATCAATCCTGAAGTGATTATTTCATATTGTGTTTACTACTTGTGACCTGCTGCTCCCTGTGCACGGCCACACAGAGCCAGATTTTCTGTGACAACAGCCAGCAGCAAATATGTGGAGAAAGAGCACAAAAGCAGGGAGGGCATGAAGAGATTCTACACCAGCATGTTCCTTTGGTTTTCAAGAACTTTCTGAGCCACTGAGGATGTCTTGGCATTCAGAAAGCCCTTGAGGAGTTTTATGTTGCATCATTTCTGACCCCAAGGAAACCTAAAGGCATTTCTGTTACTGCATGGCAACATACTCTCCAGCTCTACCTTCTTTTCTTGCTCCTTAGTCCACTTTTCTGTGCCAGCCAGGATTTTACTGTCCTCTGTCACATCCTCTTCACAACTGTGGTCTTTCCAACCTTCAGGTCAATCAGGTGTGTTTTGCGCAGAACTCATTCCACACCTCTGAGCACCTCTGATACTTTTCACTCTGTCTGTTGTAATGGGAAATGAGGAAGTGGAATGCAGAACTGCACTGAGTTTCACGTGGGGGGCATGGAGGTGTTTGAAATGGGTATAAGCCTGTCTACTCAGTTTCTCAGTCAAGGCTAGAAATGTGGCAATCTTAGCCTGCAACTGGCTATTCCAAAGGAACCAGCCCAAAGACAGGAAACAAAGCAGCGTACCAGAGCAGCATTTTGCAAGTGCTAATTAACCTCGTTTAAAAATGTTAAGCAGTAGTCTGAGCTAAGTAAAACAAACATGTTTTATGCACAATCTTCTGGCCATCTTTTCTCCTAGTTTCCACTCTCCCAGAAAGCTGTCACAAAAGGCTCCCTCCCTGGAGTCGTGCCCTGTTTTAGCTCTACTCGTCTTTCCTCCCCCAGACTGCAACACACACAGAAACAACTACTGCAATTCCTCTTCTCTAGCTCTCATGCACCTGGCTTCTTCCCAATAATTTTATAGCAAGGAAAACCCCCACTTAACCCTTTTCTGAGTACCAACTTCCACATTTCTTCCTCTTGGAATGTCTTTCTCTCTGTTCTAAAGTTGTCCTCAAATCTCAAAATTGAGGAGTAACACAGGAAAGGGGAAACAGTATGAAAGATAGGGGAGAGGTGGTATTTCTATAGCCAAAGATAGCAGGCAACAGTTTTTATAACCCCACAAATCAAAAATAACTGAAAAAAAGTCAAGGTCTACATTGTATGGAGTCATTTTCAAGAAAATAACTAACTAAATCACTCCTAATTAGTGAGAAGAAACAGGGATTGTGCTAAAATAAGCTAACGAGGTCAATAGTATCACTTCATAGGTTCAGAAATCAGGACTAGAAAGATTACTCTTACCAGTTGGGATTCAAGAACTTCTCAATCAAGTATGAGAGGCTATAAATTGCTTCTCAGATTGCACTCCTGTCATATAAACTTGCTTTATATTAAAGGAATAATGTATTTCACAGTCAAATTGTGCAGTCAATATTTAATGGCACAAAGGGAGAAGACTCCATCAGCCATATCCTGAAGACAAGGATTCTACCAGAATAGTAGCTGTAAAATGCTAGTGAAAATATATTGTTTATAACTTCGTAACCTAAAAACAGACCTATGCAAAGGCCTCCAAAATGGTCGTGTAAGAAGTTATTTGTTTCTCCTCCACAGTTTTTAAATCCACCCTGCACTGTTCAACATGAAGACATATACATACACAGCCGAAAGAGAAAAGCTAAGCACGTTTCCAAGCTCTGCTACAGCAACTGACACTGAAAAACCAAAACCCAGCTCTGTTCCTATACTGGCACTCTCTGGGAAACAAAAATCACCTCTGAATTCATTCTGTAAGGCTGTAACAGTGTGCAATAAGCTATGCACACTTGAGTCATACACAGAACGGAAAGAGCATGCAATCAATTCATAAAGCTGCAGAGGGTCTTGCTAGATTCCAAGTGCTTTCAGGCATGAAGTTTGACCTACACATCATCATACTGATCTTGGACTTCTATGAAGTCATTATCCATATTATTCTGAGCTGAACAAGACAGCTTAAAAACTCCTTAATTATTCCTAAGTACTGACGCTTTGGCTCTAGGAAAAATGTATCCAGCTGCTCTTGGCGATGGGGACTACTCCTGCTTTAGACCTCTGAAAGACCTCATTTAACAGAATATGGTTTGGGTCCAAATAAAAGCACCAGCCTTGCTGACCTGAGGTAGGTTTTAAACAGTGTTCAAAGGCCCTGAAGATTAGCAGTTCTCTCACTCACTAGTACCACATCAGTTAACGTGTCTCTTCCCTGACACGCGCAGCAAGAAGGGGATGTGTCCCATGCTGCACTTGCTGAAAGCCATGCTCACTGGGCACTGAGAGTACAAACGGGCATCTCGCAGGATTTAATTTACAATCCTGCATGTTGTAAGGCCCTCAGGACAGGAAAGTTTCATGTTTTATATATCTATAAAACAACATGCATACCTGTGACACTGTATAAATCACAGAGGATCAGATTAAAAACATCTGGACCAGCTCTGACTGATCTATTGTCTCTCTGCCTGCTGTCTCTTTGTGACTGTTGATGGCAGATGAGCCATTTCACACAACAGCATTAGTAGCAGCGCTGATGCAGCTACGTATAAATCTGTAGCAGCATGATAACAAGAAATCTGATGAAGAGCAAAATTAAAGTAATAATGATCTGCCCTTCAGATGGCCTCCTGACAGGTTTGTGTTTGGGTTTTGTTTACTTTTTGCCAACAAAAGACAGGAAACATGGGTGACTCCAAGAAAACAGTTTAGCAAATGCGGCAGGAGGCAGTAAGGACATTTCTTTCATTCAGAACTAAGTCTGTTGTGATACAACTTTTCTCTTGCTGCCCAGAACTGTCAACATCTATTCAGCTATTGTAAATTGCTTCTGTAAAGGCAAAACTAATGTGTGTCCACAACATGGTAGTAGTCACAGAAGATATAAAGAGATTCAGACACTCTGCAAGTATTGAGTGCAGAAATAATGCTAAAAGGGAGGCAGACTGGTATTGATACCAAGCAGGGAAGGGAACAACTACATTTCCAAGAGAGAGGCAAAGAGGAATCCTAAATTTAGAACAAAATTCAGAATGGAAGCCAAGATACTGTCAGCACCAGAGCTGCGTGAACATCTCACAGAAAATCCTTCAACAGTGTTAAAGTCAGCTCCTTTAGGTTTGGAAGAGGGAAACAAAATCAATTCCCTTCACGTGAATCTCCTGTATGTCCTTCAAATCACTATGTAAAACTCAATTGAAACACCTCTCTCTGCCCAGCTATATATTTTTCTACATTAATTACAACCTTTCACTTTGTCTCCGTAGTCAAAACTTCTGGCAGCTGGACACACGGTAGGTCTGCTGAATGAAATGAACTTAGTATGTTTTGCAGTACACCTCAGGCTGCTTCCACAGGAGACAACATTAATTAAAAGTCACTCCATCTAAAAATAAACTTCACTTTTGCAGTGGGAATTAAGAACAGTTTGGGAAAATCCAACAGTGTGAAAATGTATGAAAACTGTTTTGTTCAATTTGAGATGATCCAACCATTTCAAGTCAGATCATTTGACATGCGAGTGCTTCTCTCCACCTTCCCAGGTTATTCTCTCAGATCTATTCAGACTTCATCTTATCTGTTCCCCTTTCTCCTTCCAGCAAGTAATCTAGCAAGGACAACTTTTGCAGTTGTATTCTAATAAACATTTACCACTCTTTTCCAAGCAAATACTTTGAAACCTAACAATAAAAAGTGTTACGAAGCAGAACACTTCCCCCCTTATTGTGGGAAGAGAGAGGGTGGCATGTAAGTTGCAGATGTATGAAGATTTACATTTGGGAGTTATGTGGTTTCTGTATGTACAGTTTTCAAAGCATTTACATTAATATTACTGTCTTCTGTGTCACAAATCTGGGTACCCGAGGCTTTCATTCTGCTAAGGAGACAGGATACTCAGGCCATTGACTTAGTAAACACCTCCCATAAAAACTGAGATTGACTAGAAATGAAATTAAAATGTGATCAAACTGTACTCCTGCCTGCTTTACAACAAGAGGGTGCCAGGGCAGCTTGCTAGTAAGGGCTTTGCAGGTGTAACACACATCTGTTGCAGCTGGCAGCATATTCTATGCTGCTGCGTGACTGCAGGTATATTTAAACCCTCCTCTCTCAACCTCCTCCCTGTGCCCGTGAAGGAACTGACAAGAAAAGTCAGTCCGAATCTTAGACAGCATATTGCTTACTCTAAGAGGTTTTTATTAAAATACGTGAACTGCAGCAATAAAGCATCTTAATGATTAAGGACAGAATCAGGTTACTGGTTGTACCAGCAGAAACAATAAGAGTCTCTGTCACATTGTTCCTGCCACTGCAGTAGCAATCAGTAACCGAAGGAAAGAGCTAATGAAGGCAACTGAGTAGCTCTGAAAACATCAAAATGCAAGAGAATGCTTAATTGTAATCCCACAGCACACCACCACCTTTCCAGTGCTGCAGCATTTACTAAAATCAGATTGTGCTTTTAAAATAGTTTGTACTGGGAGCGCTGTCTATCTGGAAGAATTGCAGACCATTAACTCTAGACCTACTGGTCTCTAAGGATTCACCCGAGATGTGCTGTTGCTTTGCTTACATACCATTTTGTTTCTCTTTCACACCCTAGAGACAAGCTCAGCATTTAGAATAAAATTCTCAAGAATGCCAGAAACAGTTTACAAGGACAGCTCAGCTGCTCTGTAAGGAAGCCTTATTTATAAAGCAAATACATTTCTCTTTGGAAATCAAGAATTTAAACAAATACATTTTGAACTGACCCTTTGTTTTGGGTTTTGGGATTTCTAGAGCAGCAGTTGTGAAGTTCTTGGCCAAAATCAGAGAACAGTTCCTACCAGACTTGGATGGTAGCAGGAGGAAACAGAATGGAACATGATCACCCCACATACACACACACAGACCAACAAAGTCCACTGCTGTCAAAAGATAAAGAAAACTATTGCACAAAATTGAGTCACTTCTGCTAGGAGACCACTTAGAAGAGTGAAAGCATACTGGGAGCAGGGAGCACTTACACAAGTGTTGATCATTTATTTCAAATTTCTGACACTCTGAAGAAAGGTGAAATATTTATTTATTTGTTACTAATACAGGAATGTAAGTGAAGGCTGAAGGAAGATATTAATTAGCCATTAGCCTTCCCCTCCTACCCCTACGCCATCCTTCTTTAAAAGCCATTAGAAGGTTCCTGGTTATGAAGGAAATAGACTATGAAAATCCTCTCTTAAGCTTTTCAGCAAGGGCTGCTTCTTACCAGTTGCCTACAGTTCTTTCCCAAATAAGAGGAAAAGGAAGAAAAATGAATTTTGTATACTCTTTCAAAAATATCTTCCCTATCATTCCCTTGCTACTCACTTAGAAAGAGCTTCTAAACCAGATCTTCAAGGAACTTGGATCAGTTAACCACATACATTTATTCATTTATTCATCCAATCGCTTATGGAGCTACAGTCACTTAAAACAGCTGAAGAATCTGACTCATTGATCCTTTTATCTCTGCAGTTCTTGATAAAGGAATCCTTTTAATCCACAGAGGACCTGAGGTACGGAATTATTGCTAAATCGCTTCCCTTCTACTTAGTGCTTGAGCAAACCAGCTCTACCCTGCACTGTGTCAGTATTTTCTGTCATCTTGTCACCCTTTGTGTGAGATGACTGTGGGAGGTTTACTCTGGTTGAACACCAGGTATCCACCAAAGCCACTCTGTCTTTCTCTTCCTCAACTGCACAGGGGACAGAGAATATAAGACCCATGGGTGAAGACAAGGACAGGATCACTCAGCAATTATTGTCATAAGCAAATCAAGCTTGACTTGGGGAAATCAGGTTAATGCATTACCGATCAGATCAGAGCAAGATACTGAGAATTTAGCCTGAATCTTAAAACACCTCCCCACCTCTCTTCTTTCTAGCATTTCTGCCTGAATTTTCTACTTCATCCCATTAAGCAGCACAGGGGGAACAGTCAGTTCCATCACTGTCATTTCTGCTGCTCTATCTACTGTGGGGGGGGGGGATTCAAGAGTTTTCTCCTGCTCCGTTACAGGGTACCTTCCATGGAAGACAGATCTCCATTAACTTCTCCAACATTAGTTCTTCACACAAACTGCTGATTTTCATGAACTGACCAAGCGTGGGTCCTTCCCACAGGGTGCATAGCTTCAAAAACACTGTTCCAGCATGAGTCCTACCCCTACCCCTGGCATCACCAGTCCTTCCAGCAAATCTACCCAACTGTGGGCTCCTCTATCCATAGGTATGCAGCTCCTGTCAGGACCTGCTCCAGCACAGGCTTCCCATGGGGTCTCAGTCTCACTTAGTATCCACCTGCTCCAGAATGGAGTCATCAATGAGCTGCAGAAACACAACTTGCCTCATTGTGGTCTTCACCACAGGCTACAGGGGAATCTGCTGTGGCACCTGAAGCACCTCCTTACTCTCCTTCACTGACCTTGGTGTCTTTAGAGTTTGTTTCTCTCATATTCTTACTTCTCAGCTACCCCCAGTTGTTTGGAGTTTTTTCCTCCTTCTTGAATGTTATCACAGAGGCACTACCACCATTGTTGACGACGTTCGTCTTGGACAGCAGTGGGTTTATCCTTAAGCCATCTGGCATTGGCTCTATTGGACCTAGGGGAAACTTCCAGCAGCTTCCCACAGAAGCCACCCCTGCTACCAAAACCTTGCCACACAAACCCAATACACTTGGTATGTATCTTTTGCTTCTGTTATTAACCCAGGAATGCAACGCAAAATGTTTGGCTGCTGAAGGGTTTCTGCTTTTTTCTAGAACAGCAAAAGGCTGCTTGTATAAGCAAACAAACCAAACCATATACCAAGGATGAGTTTCATTTCCCTCAGACAAAATACATAATCATTCCCATACTGCATTTGTAGCGTTTAAACATCCAAAATGCCACAAAAAATGCATAGAGAACTTTAACACATACTCACTGCTGGCAACAAGTGATGAAAAACATCTGCATATGAGGATACATGACATGAAACACAAGGAGTCAGGTAAACAATGCTCTGTGAGTTATCCTAATACTGGGAATTGCAGGATGAAGGCTTCTAATCAGATTGCCTCTAGCAACAGCCCTGTTGCCTGGGAAGTAAACACACATAAATGGTTTTTATCCAGGCATAATACAGCCTGGATCATAAAATGAACCTTCTCGTTGTGTGTCCGTATGTCACAAAATACGTTTCCATCCATCACAGCTATGTACATGTTGAATTACAAAGGCTTCGATAGCTTCAGTCCTGCTTGCACTGGTAACTTACTTGGCCCATTTGTATGTAAGTAACTACCAACTTCCAGAACATGGAGACTGCAAAAGTTTAGAGAGAATGTGAGGATTTCCACATGAATAATTTCTACAAAAGGAGCAGAAATACAGATCTGTTTTAATTTTCCTGTGATATGTAGCATGGATCTACCAACAGGAAATCTTAAGAGATGAAAACAAGTAAATACATTAGTTGATTCAATCCCAGTTTTACTCTCTGTACTTTTAGCAAAGGAGACATAACAGTCTTACAAACTGAAGATAGAACTAATAAAAGACAAAGATTAATACCATTCTGTGCCTTTGCACTTCACTGTTAAGGCAACTGTCAAGTGTTCAACTGCAATTTGACCCCAGAGCAGAGACTGGAGGACTGTAGAGAGTGATAGGCACTGGGATCTTTAATGACAAGCTGCCACATAAAACACAGGACAACACAAACTAAGGTGTCACATAAACTAGCAAGGAAGTGCTGAAGATGAGTAGCCAACCCACTAGTGCTAAAACTAATTGGCAAGACATATAACTATGTGTACTGCAAGCATATGGGAAGGAGAGGTTAGTACAGCTGTCCGGGTTTATGGCTTCCTCTTGGAAACACAACATCCTGAGGAACGCCGTTTCATTGTCTGTGATGTGTCACACACTGTTTAGGGCTTAGTATAGTCCAAATTTTGATCCCAAAACAGTTTTAAGCCATTGCTTTTAAAGGTAAGAAAGATGCCTCAGCTTCTGCAGTTCTTGTCCACTGACATCTGGATCACAGACTCCCAGGTTCTCTAAGCCTGATTCTTGAATACAGTAGCATTTTGAAGGATTTCCTTCTGTAAATATAAATATAAATACAACCTCCAAACAAGACCCTACTTCTGCAGTTTAGGCAGAAATATTTATCCTAAATATGTTCTGCACCTTATCAGACAGACACATGTAGCCACTGATTCTACCAGATGAGCCCAGGCTAAGCCTTTCACTGACCGAGCTATTTTCATTTAAGACCAAAAAAAAAGGACATTTTTTCTAATAGTGTCCCAAATCNATGTCAATCGCAGGTCTAAGGACAGCAAAAACCTTGCAATTGCACAAGCTTTTCCAGTGGTATTTAAGAGTGTTACATTCCTGAGGATAATTGGGAAAATCTTGCACAATAAAGTAGTGAATCATGACCTTGCCCTATTGGTATGAATGGAGGAGGTACCTGTAAAAATAACTGCACAGAGTTGAAAGGAAAGGAAGTAGAAAACTAAATTTCACAAAGAAGTGATGAAGCACATGGCATCTGGGATAGGCTGGTATTACGCTTTGCCTTCATATTTGGAGCAGGGTCAATAGAAACACAATTAAGAGAAAAGGGACTTGAGACAGCAGCTGAAAGAGTAATAGGCACAAATATTTAGAGTCACTTCAATATGAGAATGCAGAGACATGAGAACATAGAAGCAGACCACCCTCTGATATATGAACAATAGAGGAAGACAAATTACACCTCAGAACCACCATTCCTTCACCTGTAGTAGTGAAGGTTATTCATACTATGCTCTACACAGTCACAAATTATGGAAAACAGACTGCATAGCCTCTTCTAATAAGGAAAGTGTCTGCACCTTATGTGACAAACCGGAATGCCATGCTGTACCATCACTTGAGTTCTTTGTTTAAATGCTTAGGAATGCTCAGATTCACTGGCACGTGCAGATTAATTTGTACAATAATAAAGCTGTCTTTTAGCAACAGGGTGCAGATTCAGGAATAAACTCAACACTGTCTTTAAAATAACAGCAAACTGATTTATCAATGCTGCCAAAAGTAGTCAAACCAAAACATTCTTGTAGATCAAGATCTGCGGTTTGATTTCTTTGCACCACAAAGAGTGGTTCCTTGACCGGACAGCTTGCGGCTGCCCAGAAGTACTGTAGTACCCTCTGTTCATTTTGTCAGAACACACCGGATGTTGATCTTTATGGATACAGTTATTGAAAATGGTGACTATGAGTAGCTTATAAAGATCTAAACCCATCATATTTCTATCAAGAGTCAAAATGGCGGACTGAATCACCCTTCACCAGGTTGGGAAGTTCATCAATTCCTACTGTGGCAGCACTTCTTCCTAAAACAAAGGCAAATGGGCTTTGAGTTTTAGGTAGAGACACATATCCATACCAAAGAGTTTCAAATGGGAAGAAACAGCTCACAAGCTACATTAAGGTGGCAACCATTCCTGAATTACTGACCCATTCTAGTCAAGAACAAGGGGATTCTTAAAACAGATTATATATTGAGAGAATTTTAAAGCTCCAAATGGTGAAATTGTCTCTGTTTATGTGCTATGTTGAAGAAAGTCAGACCTGGCACATGTTTCTCATTAACTGCACTAAAGCAGCTCAGTCTCCCTAGAAATCCCCAATTTTCCCTCTGCAATAGGATAATCTGGAAGGCCCCTCTATTTAGTTCTTCAGCCTGAGAGGGTAGCCTATACATTAGTGCTGAGTGAATGCTGCTGAAATGCCTATGGTTATGCAGTATGCTAAAGCAAATTTGCTTTCTCGGCACCTACAACATCATTTCAATTTTCAGAATAACATCTAAAAGCAAGGAAGTCTACCTATATTTATATAACACATTACATACATACAGAGCACTCATATGGTTATCTTAAACACCCATAGGTGCAGTTGAATGACACTGTGTGTTCCAGAATCCCAGTCACATAACTTATTTCAAACTGGTCTTAGCAAAATGCTTGCCTCTCCACAACCCAGTATGTTGTCCATGCCCAAACTATAGCCCAATGTTTATACCTTTTTGCAGAATAAAATCAGAACCTGAACACAAACAACACTGTAAATTTGGAAGGAACAAGGAGGAGGAGAATGGACCAAATACACTGCACAGCTTATCTAGGGCTCATTACAACAGAAGTCGTATTTAGAAATGTAGAGCTGTATGCTTTCCTCTGATTCTCTCATCTTCAGGCAGATTAAATCACTTTTGAACTCTTTGCTTGTTTGTTGAGAACAGCTTTCAAGATGAGAAAATTAAAGGAAATCTATCGATTCAGTATATATTTTTTAAGTTAATAATGTTGACATACTGTTCAAATAAACCTCCAATTTACTACAATCTGTTTTTAGACAAGCCCTCTATTTTAACCTCCAAATGGAAGGAAAGCTAAGTGACTTTCCTCATCTCACTTAATAGAGAACATATGCTCAAAGATAATACTGTAGCTTGTGCAGAAAAGCTGTTCTTCCTCTGACAGAGATGCAGTGAGCTTGCATAGTAACACTGATACAGAATGAAAGAACACGATGCCATAAATGTCATACTCTGCAGAGGTCATTTCAGAAAAGAGAAACCACTGACCAGAGATACACATGCACAAACAAGAGCACCCTGGCCTGAGGTGAAGAAAGGACCTGGTGTCCCTACTGTCTGCTGGAAGGATCAACACTAAGAGCCATGTCAATCTGACTTAATACTGTTTTTAAGAGTGGGTTGGGGTGTGGCAGTGAAGGGAAAGATGATGTAATGAAAAAAAAAGGGTCCTCCACCATCAGAAAGCATAAGCAGCAGCTCTGAAATATAACCGGTGTAAATCTTCACATTGCAAACTCCCTGGAATAATTAGGAATTTCAGATGGAAATGCTACAGTAATATTGACAGTAAATTTCATTTATTTTACAGAAATGAATGCAGACCACATTAATTTTTATAACTTGCAGAAAGGATGTAATTGTCACTCATTTCTCCAGGTCTCAAGCTTTTAATCTACAAAAGAAGGTTAATTCACCTGCTAAGGCCACTGTCCTTGACACTAGCAAAACCAGTAATAGCTCTCACATTCCTTGAATCCCAGTTAATTTGTTAGACCATGCCTGTGAATCAGCCAGCATTGTACTTGTACCTAGAAACAAATCAAAGCCACTTAATTCTGTAGTGCTCAAGCCATGCCATCACACTACAGAGATGAGGGCCAAGTACAATCACTTTCATCCGGTAATAAAAGAAAAACAAAGGTCCCTCACCAGAGGGAGTTATGCTAACTACATTAACATGTAGTTGAGATGTACGTGACCACACAAAGCCATGCCACATCAAACCTTTCAAGTTCACATCAAACAATGACAGTCCAATATGCTTTGGCACAGCCAACATTATAGCAACCTGCTGAAAAACAGAAAGTGTACGATGTCTTAGCAGCAAAAAGAGACAAAACTGCATGGTTAGAATCTGACCAGGTGAGAAATATCTGTGCAAACCAAACGTTCAGCTCACAAGAAGGCATTCAAAGCTGTATTTTAGATCAGGGGACTCATCCCCTGAAAGATACAGCTAACATAGCCTAGACCTTTCCCTCAAAGTCACCACTGAACCAAACTCTTATCAGATCTGCATCAACCCTTGTGTCTCCAACTGACAGCCAGCACTAACTGCACAGACATCCAAAATCCTGAACACCTGGAACAAGTAACAGGAAGCAGATCGTGACAGTTTCATGCTGAGCAGAAGAACAAAACCCAGCCAAAAAGCAGCAAACAGTTAGCTAATTTTAAATTTTGGGATTCTTAGGCATAAATCTACATATACCTAAGAAACAAAATCAAACACTAGCAGAAGTGGTGAGAAGCCATTTACTTGTTCCATTCATCAGGGGTCATGGCATTACTTCAATTGTGGGCACTGTAGTTCTTTCCCTGCTTCATCAGTTCTCACAATACATCATTTTACCTGTCACAAAGTTGGGGTGTAGAAGCACTTACCTTTTAAAATTGTAAGGCCAGCATCCATTTCCTTCCTTATAAACAAGATGCTGAATTTGGATGGGGTTTTATTAGTGGTGGTGGTTTTTGGTTTTGTTGTTCTCTTAAAATGTAGTGAGTATCACAGGCAGCACTAAGTAAATCGTTGGCAGTTAGGAGTAACTGTGGATCACAGTTCAAAGTAAAAGCAGCAAATCAACCTGTGATGCCTAAGCCTGCACTTAGACCTCAATATACGGTCATAAATGTACAAATAAATGGCTTGGTTTACAGGACAGCTCAGTCTTTGCTGCCCAAGGAACTTCCTAACATGCACACCCCCAGGCAGACACTTCACATGGTTGGATTGTCAGAAGCACGTGTACAAATCAGTTCCACTGTATGCTGTGGGAGCTGCTGCAAATCATCAACTAATAAGCCTGGTTACCAGAGGTCTGACTGTAAATGACAGGCATTCCCTGCAAGATGAGATTTTCTGCACAGCCTACCAGTCTCTGAAAACAACGGAAAAAGAGTGTAATTTAAGGCAACCATGAGAAGCATTTTGGGTTTAATTACATTCAGGATGAAAAATAAATAGTACTAGAGGGCAAAACACTTGAGCTTTCCTTGCAACAAAGCAGTACCAGGAGAAACATCTTTTCACTTAATTTATTTGTAATTCAGACATTCATACAGGTGCAGAACAGGTTTTTTGCCCAAGATCTGAACCCCAAGCCCCTGGTCTTCTGTTGCTTCTGTCCTGCCCTGAATGTTTATCAAGACACAAAAAACAACAACAGGTTCACTATTAAGGAACCCTCCACAAGAAAGGAGACATTTCAGAGACACTAAACTTGCATTTGAAAGACAATCTAGAACCCAAACCCAACACGTTCACAATACCTATGCACAATCTCTTGCTCCAGTACAGACTTGGGGCTCACTGCAGATCACATCAGATGACAAAGCTTAAGCATATGCCAGCACCTTGCACAAAGGCTCTGAGTAAAACAGAGGTTCAAAAATGAAGGTGGTGCAATGCTTCCTTCCACATCCCTACATAAAAACTTCCTAAAAGGTTACAAGCTACAATGTGGAATTTTGAGCACAGAAATCTGATGATCTTGAAAACAAGGTGGAAGTGTCTCATCTGTAGAATAGTCATGGAACCAGAAGGATATTAAACTGTTGGAACATGTCCAGAGGAGGGCCAGGAGGATGAGTGGAGGGCTGGAGCACCTCTCCTATGGGTACAGGCTGAGAGAGTTGGAGCTGTTCAGCTTGGAGAAATCTTATAGTNTGGGGCCTTGATCAACCTGGTCTAGTGGGGGTCATGGCAGGGGGGTTGGAACTAGATGATCTTGAAGGTCCCTTCCAACATGAACCATTCCATGAATCTATGAATAAATGAAAGCTTGAAGAACACCATAAAAAGCTCATCTGCATATTCCAAAAGGCACTTGCAGGTTTTGAAAATTCTTGTAATGTTTGATGTTGTTTTTTAACATGTGTAGGTACATTACAATACTTTCTGAAATGTAATGTGTTCTAGTCCAGCTTCTTGCTTGACAATCCTCACAGATCAGTGTACAATGGGTTGCACAATCATTACATTGTTTACAATCATTAAGCCCAAAGACTTCAACAAACATGAAAGTGTGATAACTGTTAAAGTTAGAAGAGATTTTACATTTTGCATAAATGACACCCAAAAAATGGCAAGTCAGCTTGAAATAAAATCGCTGTGAAGCACCTTGGGTTTTTTATAACTAAAAAGACAATTTAAAATTGTTTTTCTCATCTATTTGGGAAAGAATTTGGTTTTAGCAGAACTGTTTGCAGTCTGTCCCTATAAAATGGATCAGTCTGGCATCAGTAGATTTCACTCAGCTCAAGGCAAACAAAGTTAGGAGTAGGAGAGAAACTTTGCCAGCTTCAGCTGTCACTGCATGCAAGTTGAACAGCTATTTATTCTACTGTTCTAGTTCTGAAGTAATATTTTAAGGTTTGTAGAGAATAAAATCCTGGGCACTCAGCAATTTAGCTATAGATGGGTTTTGTTCAATTCCTTGTCCGTGTTTTATGCCCAATAAAGTGAGAGAAAATGCAAAGTGAGCTGTAAGCAAAAGTCATGTACAGACAAGCACCATATTCATTATCAAGAAGCACAGAAAGGTATTTTGAGTACTTGGTATTCACAGAAATGTTCCACATCGCTCTTACTGCCAGAGTCAAATGTTCCCTGGATGCAGGAGCTTCCCATTCTAGAGCCCACTGTCTTTAGCAACTGGTCTATACACAAAATCATAGAATTATTGAGGCTTGAAAAGACTGCCTGGATCATCAAGCCTAGCCCTTGACCTAGCATCACCACATCAGCTAGACCAGGGCACAAAGTGCCATGTCCAGTGTTATCTTAAACACCCCAGGGACGGGGACTCCACCATACCAAGTCCAGTAAGTCTCGGACCATTTAAAACACTATTTTCAAAAAAGTGTACAATTTTCACAAAACATTCTCTGCATTGTTTTCAGGATACCTGAATTACTATTGTAATTGCTAGCTGAAGTTGGAATCAGCTACTGAGATGTAAGGATGTTTATTACCATCTATAACAGTAAAAACTGTGAAATTGAAGACAACCTCATAGAAAGTCTGGGGCCCGAAGTTTACAGACACATGTTCAAGCTTACCTTATTTTATATTTGTTAGTTAAAATGGAAATTAACATAGTCCTGAAGAGAAATGGAGTGAGCACACAGCTTTACAGCATTTTCATTTTTCAAAACTAACATCATCAGGAAAAACTCCAAGCTTTAGCACAAGCGACCTTATCTTTCTTTGTCGCACGATACCGAAATGGACTTGATTCGCCCCAAGTGCTCATTCTCCCTTCGGTACTGTCTATAGAAGCAAAGCTGCTGGATCAGCCAGCTGCAGGCTCCTCTGACATAGTGGCCCAGAAAAAACTGTCTTCCTCTTGGCACGAGTCTCTCTTGCCTTTCCCATTTTAACAGTCCCAATGTAACCGCAAGGTTATTCTCTACTCTCCAATCAAGATTTGGCTCTTTGACATTTTGAGTCATGCTAAGTAGTCCATTTGTCTCTAACAAGATTATCTCTTGATTATCTCTTTGGAAGGCAATTGATGAATCAATACTAATGAATTCATTTAAACAAATGATCTAGTACCCAAATGTATGCATTCAAAATTTAATGTCACATTTACCTTCAAGTTCTTAAACAGTTTTACCAAGGAGTCTATAGAAGTTAATAGCTTATTAGGTGCCAATACCTTCATTACAAAATATTAATCACCTTTATGATTTTCTCACACCAGTGCCTCAAGTAAAAATCCGAGCGTCAGAATTAGAAAAGACTGATTTCCTTTGGCTTTAGCACTCACCACTGGATTCTCCAATGACTACAGAAGCACGAATGCAACATAGTACTTGGGGCATCCACACCTCTGCTGCCACCTACAGATTATCTGATAACTAATTAGGGTTGATTTGACACTACTACATTTTCCTAATGAGGGCATTGATAGACAGGTGGGGTAGAAGAGATGGATGGCATTTTAATAAAGCTCAGACAAATTGAGTAGCTTAAATTGATCTTTATTGTCAGCTTTGATTGAAATTAATCCATATCTTCAACAGCTGTTAGAGGAGGTACAAACACCAAGAGACTACACTGCTCATGTCATTGCTAGACTTGTTGCATAAGGAAATGTTTAGCTTATTATCACATGCCCCTTTCAAATAGGTGTCATCTGTTAGACTATTATAATGTCATTCTGCAGCATTTTTCAGACTGGATTTCTTTTAGGAGAAGCTTAAAGGATGTCAAACACATCTGACCTAGGAACTCAAAAAAAATCTCACCAGGCCCTGCTCAGCAAAAGCACTCAACTCTAAAGGATTTAATTCCCCTCAATAACTTTACTCAAAATGCTGCAGACTGAGCATGCTGTAAATGCTTGCAGTTTCCTCCCTACACTTGACAGAAAAGCCTCATGTCTTTGCCATGAATGGGCAGAGTAGGATTCAAAAATTGTCCGGCTACTGATAGTTCTGTAGCCATTTGAAAACAATACATTTTGTGAGGTCAGCACAACTCAGCATAATATACTTCTGAATATTGATTTCCTCCACCTCACTAGCAAAGTGATGTTGGACAGACCACCAAAATATTAATTCATTTTCCAGGCATTTCCATTCCTAGGGTTGATTCTAACAGAAGGATTAAGAAAATGTAACCTATTATCTATAGAAATGTATTCTACATGCAGGCATTCTACTGTTTCTGCCTCCTGATATCTCTGTCATTTCCTTCACGCTATAGAACCTGGCGCTGAGCTCCTCACAGCTATCTGCTTCAGCATTTAAATCCTTTCAGGTGTTGCCAGTGAAGAATCTACTTTTCCCTGGTGGAAGGCCAGATCAGTCCTCATGCAGTTGACTGTGAGGACATTGTAAGCTCAGAACTGTTTTTCTCAACACTTACAGAGGAGTTTTTTCCCAGGAAACCTTATCATTAATATATTTTATCATTTCTGGCTAAAACATGTCAGCTAGCATCTGTTCACAGGCTTGCTCAAAACACACTCCTTAGTTTATAGAGACTGCGTTCTTTTAATCTGCCTTGGTATAAGATTACACATTTTCATCTAGCTTCAACAAAACTGAAGTATGTAAACTGACCAGTGTGTTTCGGCATCCCACACACACAAACATCAGCAGCTAACTGGGAAGGATCCTGCCTTCAGAACATCCTGATCCACGCGTGTGCATTACAAACCAATTAAGGTTTCCTATATTTTCCATAAGGGTACATTAACAGTACTAGAAAAAAAAACCCACATAAAAACCTCAAACAACAAACCAACCCACGAGGACATCTTATTTCTTTCATCCCACAGGGGAACACCAAGATGGAAAAGGATCTTTTGGAATCAGTAATACTAGCATGCAGAGTTTTCTTTAAATATAATCATAAACATTACTTATTTGTGAGCACTGAAGATAACATTCCAAGAATTCAGAAAGCCAGATGATACCAAACCAACAGTAATTTCCATTTTGATGCTCTTCAGGCATGTAATGTTTTCTGTACCATTTGGTGTGTTAACATAAAACATAAATTAGAAATACACAGTCAGTGCAACCAAATCAGCTTTCTGAAACATTCCCTTTTACTTTCTCAAGTATACATCACTAATTACACGCTAAATTATGTATTTTTAATATAAACTAGGAGTTTTTTCTCCATGTTTACCAATTCCAATGTATTTAATTAGCTGCATTGATAGAGGTTTGCATGCATAGGATCTGTTCTTAATGAGAACGGAGTAAGCTTCCAAAGCTCTGTAATAAATTGCTCTGAAAGCACACTCTGCTTTTTCCCAAATGTCTATCAGTTACCTATTCCCAGCCTCCTTTAACTGCCCTCTCCTTCCATCTTATAGCTTATTGTTAAATATTTCTAAGAATATCTTCTAGTAAAAAAGCACAGTCTAATATCTCACAGGTGCACTTGTGCTCTCCAGGGTAAATGTATCACCCTGTCATCACCATGGTCAACACATTCCTCACAATCACATTATCAGCTGCTTGTGTTGTTTCTGTCCTTATGGGGTGGTTGGGAATGCACTGAACTGCCGTGTGAAAGATTTCCAGGTGCAAGGTTATAGCTTCGCATCTGTTTTTCTTCTCATGAGAGGGGTTTTTTCCTCCAGTCTTTATAGGATTTCCATGTGCTCTCATTATGTTATCACTAGCATATGAAATACATGCAGCTTTTTAAAAGCGGACTAAAAACTACACAGAGAGAAAGAAACACTGGATTATAAGATTATGGTGATTTTACCAGGGTTTCACTAATATAACCCTTTAAATAAATTAGTCCAGATCTATATTTCATAGTGATTATGCTACCAGCATTCTCAGCCATCCCTCACTGTCGTGTAACTCATTTCCAAACATCCTTTTACCTAAAACCCGAGAGCTATCTTTCTTGCAGAACATCAGTGTAAAATGCAATTACCACTTAGACAATGAGAATTGCCAAATTATTTCTGACAGTGCTGCCAATTCTAAGTTAATTTAACAAAAAAACCCCACCATCACCAAACCTCATCCCTCCAGAACTGTGGTAGTTGTGTTCACATCTGGACTTTGCACTTTTATACAAGATGAGAAACAGAAGATCTCTTCATTACTGAACTTAAAGGAGCATCTGCATTCAAATGAGCATCGCCTCACACATATCACACTCAACGGCTGGAAAACTTGAACACACTGGGAACACTGTAATGTTATGGAAGAACTGCTTGCAAGCTGGGATTCTTGTTTTCCACAGCTACATACCTGAGCACGTTAGGTTATTTTTGCTTTGGCTACAAAAATGGTGAGGATTTTCACACTGATTTTTTTCAAAACATATAAAATTTATCATCTCAGGAAACATCATGCTCCAAAGACATCCTTTGGTCCGCCCTGTCTGTGCAGATGCACGGCTCTTCTGCATCTTACTGTAAGACTGCCAGTTGAGGAGGGCTTGAAAGCATACTACCAGCACTGGTCACAGAAGGTTAAAACTGAAATCTTGACATTTTTAGAAGAGGACAAATGGTTTCTAAATTATCTATTTTCAATGCACTTGCTGCAGAGAAAAGAGACTTCTGTTCCACATGAATCTACTTTTAAAGGGTTCCTTCCTATCAATTTCATTAGCATCTTAACAGCACTAAGTGCAGGTTTCCATGGCCAAACAGATAAATGCAAATAATTTCATGACAAATTATTAGGCTTTCTCACTGAATTTTTACAGAACATTGCAGTCTGTCCCTTTACTTGTCCGACATAGAATACAGTTTGTCTAATGCTGTTTTCTTCATTCTTCACTGTGTCAAGTAAGCAAGTATAGCACATTGGCCTTCTTCAACATTTCCTAGTACTTTTCGTTTTCCAGAATTCATTCACAGACTGGAGTTAAAAGGTGAAGATTCTGACATTGCCTCAAAAGCAGAGCAAAACTCCTACTGAGTATCGGGAAGAAAAATCGTCATCAAAATCTTTTTAAAAACCAGTGTATACTTCAAACTCTCTCCAGTGAATAGAGCAGACGTGCCTAAGATTTATTTGTAGGTAGCAATCCCCGAGTCTCTTGTCACTCAACTGAACAGCACACGCATTTTTAGTAGCTGTTATGTTACAAAACAAGTCTCAATTAGAATTAGATCACGCCAAAATTGGAGTCCAGAAGATTTACACTCTGCCAGATTGCATACAATACTCTTGTTACAGCTAACACACAAGCCAAGATCCAATAAGCTCTTCCTTATAAAATCATCTGAAACTCTTTAACGTTAACTCTGCTTTGGATTTCAGACTCTTCTAGTGCTCCCTGACAAATAGCTTGTTGCAGTATCAGTCGTGCTGCTTTTACATGAGACTACACTGCCATATTTTCACTACAGTTTAGAGGAAAACAAGTAGCTCTGTAGCTACAGCCACAGAGGAGGAACAGAAGAGACATTCCTGGAGAGATCTGTTTTCTCCTAGGGCTGACACAGCTTTTTCAGTATTCACTGAAGAAGATAGATACCTTTTGCTTATGAAAATAGTACAATAAAATATCCAGCAAATCTCAATTATTTAAACACAACTATTCAAGGTTTATACTTTGAATTTTAGCTACAACAGAATTTTGAAGCGTTCTCAAAATTAGAATAATCTGAGACAAAAAAGGCCTACATTTTTAAAGGAAGTAATTTAAATAATAAAACTAATTTAGTTGGAAATCAATAAAAAAGTAAGATAAAAGTACTGTAAAATTAGGAAAACTGTGTTCTGTGTGTAAGAACTTTACACTAAAGTCATTGAACATTTGAGTGCAAAACTGAAATTAACTTCAGCAAGGAACTCCTGAACAGCTTTACAAAGTACACACAGGTAATATTAAAATGCACTTTTTGTCTTCTGTGGATACAAGCCAACAGTTAGCGAACAACTGTTAATGTAAACTAATTCTCTTAGAGAGCAAATGTGTTCATGTTGCCTACATCTCACCATCAGGGTAATGATGCTGAGATCTAGCAAGAAGCACAATTACTAACTAGGTGATACTAATTTAGCTCCTCACCTTTTAAAGAGTTAGACTGTGCAACATGCTGTTTTCTTACCAAAAGCAGTTTCACTTTCTCACACACAAAATCACTTATTATTTTCTGAATTAATAAATTAGAGCTCACACTATAACTATTGCACTAACATACACGGACTTTGAAGTTGTTCAGAGAAGACTTTGTTTCTGTAATCCATCCTTCAGAGATCCTGTTGAACAGACCAGGGATTCTCAAACAGTAACCAAAGACCAGTCCAGTTTCCTAGAACATGCTAAACAAAGCTATCCCATACACTAACCCTGCAGAGAAGAAAGGAAGAACTAGCCAAGTTGCCTCGAAGCCACCCAGTAACACAAAGTCACAGCAGCAGCTGGGGTAAGATCATTTGGATCTTTCTCACCTGTGCCGAGCAGGTTGCTCTATGAGACAGGCTGTAGGTTTAGGGAAATGTCTGGGGTAGGTTAGCAGTGGCTTCTAGATATGGTATCAGAAAATAAGGTGGTTCTGTTTGACTGAGAAGAGGTTGTGGTTTAGCAAATAGGCTCCTGGAATTAAGTCTGTACCTGTAATTGTACTATTATCTTTTTATGGAAGCTCCTCTGTTATCAGTTTACCTGCTGTGTACAAAGTTAACTGTTTGCTCAGCACACACTTCAAAATGTCTTTGCAACCGATACCACTGTATCTTTTTTCTAGCACAAATCACGTACACCAGGGACAGAAGGAGGTTAGAGACTGGAAGTCTCAAATAACTGAGTCATCATTTTAGCTTCCTATTGAGGTTCTTCAGTAGACAATGGGAAAACTCATTGCTGCTGAAAATTAGGTAATTACGCTGTGACCAACAGACATAAACTAGCCTCAGTATTGCTGTTTTATCATCTGAAAGCATTTTTGTCATAAAAGTTTTTATCATCTTGGAAGAAATAAACACAAGATGTCATTTCCATACAGCAGGTCACATATGGCCATCACCAAGGTTCTTGCCTATCAGATAAACATTGGAGAGTATTTGTCATTCCACAAATAACCATTGATGTTAGCTGAATTATTTTAGGTTTGTCATTGCCAGTAAATAGCATTTCTAACAGTAATGTAAATCAATCTTAAATTGGCATCAATTCATACTCTCATGGGTATGTAGCCCATTACAATTCCATGGTTGATAGATAATCTACTCACGCTTCTAAAACTGTATTTACCTAGACTAACTAGGTAGAAAAGCTGTACAAAATGTACCAGAATTTCTATGATTCTATAACAATGAAAAAAAACAATCCCAAAGCTCATCCACGTTTCACTGAATACAAATAACTCAAGAGTGAGTGGGGTAATGTAACAGGAAAATACCAAAACAGTAATGACTCAGACCTCTGAGTATACCACATCCCTTACTTGGCACACAATAGCAACTGCCAATCTCTGATGCTGTGGTCCAGTAGCTAAAGCTGACATTGGAAAAAAAATCACAAAGCTTCTTTATCCGTGACAAAGTGCAAAGAGCAAAATAACAGTTTATTTTCTGGCCACTTTCTTTCAGCATAGAAGAAAATAAATGTTTCAAGGAAAAATAAAAGCGAAACTATTTCCTGGGGAAATAAGCATTCTTTCGTCTTCTGACTAAACTCTGTAGTTGTAAGAAAAGAAAATCTTACTCCTGTAAGAGTCTATCTGTTTTTTGTACCTACTAAAGATTTGAATTATAAGAATCCATTTGTGACTTTTAAACTCATTCCCTTTATGTTGGATATTAAGAAATACAATTTCTCATGGCTTTAAATTGGAAATTCATACATTCATATAAAGTACGACTGTTCTCTATTACATTAAGTGTTGTTTAGTATCAGGTTTTCATATGCAAATCCAAAGTGTTGGACTGCCATGAAAAACTGTGAAAGCTTAGATTTTTACTACTAACCTAAGGAAAACTAGAGTAAACACTGGATATGTAAACAACAGCAGCAGGACAGATGGGTGATGGGTAGAAGGATATTCAGATGGAATATCAGTATTTGGTTAAAACAGTATTTGTTTTTTCTGTTGAAGACTGTCAGTGGTTCAGCACTGTACAAGAACAGGAAAGAATGTTCTAGATTAGGGATTTTTTAAAGTATGCAGCAGTCATGGTAAATTGGACAAGCAACAATAACTTTGACAGAAATTGTGCTTTAAAAATAATTTTAATGAAGATAGGTTAGTAATCTGCTTATAGAAAGTGAGAGAGATCCCTGCAGAAATGTGATACACATGGTCTATAACAGCAGTCACTGATGCTGGTGAAAGTGGAGAGTGTTTAACATAAACAGGAGTCCAGTAATGTCTCTAAGAAAATTTTAAGAAGCTTGGATTTATTTATTTATTCATTGACAAGCGATATAGGAGATGGGTAGCAGCCAGCTGTTACAAAGACACAGTGCTCAACATTTAAATGATTAAAATTTCTTGCACATCCTGACCGAGTCACAAGGGCATGTGTCACAAAACTTCTTTGGAACTTGGCAGTTCTCTGCTCTGATTCACCATTTTTCTTTTTAAGAGATTATATGTTTCTTGATGTAGCTATTTATTTTGAGATAATTACATAGATGACTTCTCAGTAATTATAAGACATTCCTTTTACTTTCCCCAGAAATGTTCATCATTTTGCTAGTGGCCTGAGGAAAATATTCACTAGAATCTAGTCAAGGGAATTCAGCACAGCTGGTAAAGGCAGTGAGCATGCAAGCAGTCCTGTTTCAATTAATGACTTGAGCTCTGCCATAATGATAGGAACACACTACTTGTCTTGTTGAATCACGATTCTCTTGATGTAAAGAAACTAAACCCAGGCTTATTTACATGGTTTGAAAATAAACTTGTAAACTCTCAGCATCAGTTAATTTACAAGCAAAAAAATAACATTCTCATTACTCCACATGAAGTGTTTTAAACATTTAGTTGACTAAGAACATCATCTGAATGGTGGCAGAAGTGAAGCCCATATTTTCATGATTTCTTGATGAAATCAGTGGAAGTCCTTTCCTTACATCTTACAAAGAAGTGACTGTCAGTCCAAGGAAATGTATTAAAATACTGTTCCTGGATTTCCTGTTTTTCACCTGGCAGTTACATCTATAACTACAGTAGGTGTGCTGTAGGGCTACGGCTCTGTTTCAAAGCCTGTTGCCTAAATGTCTGAGCCACACATCTTGTCCAGTAAGGCAGTTTTATGAACCAGCATAAACCCAACTAATACTTCAACATTTTGATTAATTTTGAAAGAAAAAAAATGGTTTCTTCATCATCTTTTCACTGCTAAGCCAGCAAACCCCTACTCATTGCAAGACAATTTTGAAGTGAGTCGCTTTCACAAAACTAAACAGCTCTGTATGCTATCTGTAAATCCAAGCTAGAAACATAAGCCTCTCCTGCGCTTAAGTGCTTCGGCCTTCAGCATATTTGTGCATTTCAGAATCTGTCTGTATTTTCTAACTGCAAATGCTTCACTTGATCTATCTGCCAAGTTCCATATGCTTAGTTGTACTATTCTGGGCTAATGCAAGAAAATAGGTTAGTCACCAAGAAAAGAATCCAATGTAGAACATCCAATTCTAAAAGTTATATTTTATACAAAAAGACTCTCACAATCTAAAGCAACAGAAAATTAGCTCCTATGCCTCTTAAGAAAATTTATTTCTACTAAACTTTTGCATGTTACTGAATAGATTTCTGGGAAAGAGTCATTGTTTGTCTTTTGTAAGGACAGAACATGTTTTTTCTCCAGCTTTTTTTTAAATTTTCATTATAAAATGTCCTATCTACCAATTACAGGAGAATATTATCCCATGACCTCTGTATATGTAGTTTAGACTGTGGGAAACATAATTGTAATCCTAAGAAGCTACCTGAAAGGGAAAACTCTCATAAAAGAGCCTTTTTCTTATCAATGGTAAGGGACTATGACTTCACCATTTGCAGAAGCACCCAATGCAGCCACCAGTGCCAGTATCAACTAGAAGATTCTGTTCATGGAGACCCAGCAAAGTCTACAGGCCAAGAACTGTGTGAGCCATGAGTCTGTACAGAGCAGAGGGCACAATGCTGTTAAAGCTACATTCAGAAAACACAAATTGTTCTGAGACGTTAGTATTTTCCTGACTACTTAGTGAACAGAAAAGATGGAGATCCTACTCATCTGTTCACAGTTTATATTATTAAAAAAGAAGACTTCTATGGGTTAAAAAAACACTAGCAAATTCCCCCCTCGTGGCATAATTCAGGAAGTTTGAGTTCTGCTGCTAGAATCTTACAAAATTGAATTTAATGCTGAAAATCATCAACGTGTCTAAAATGCTACTTGGTTCAGGCAGCACACTGAAGATGTTGACAGCTATTATCTGACAGCACAAATAACAGACTGACAATTAACTAAACATCCTAGAGTTCAGACTGTTATGAAAAACTGCAGACAATTTAATAGAAAAAGCTTCTCCTGAATGGTTTTTTTTTTTAAATCCCATGTAATTCATCAAGCAGAAAGGAGTCTGAAAAACCCATTGGATAGATCTTTACTTTTTCATGCCCCAAACTAAATAGGATGTTGTATTTATTAACCCTATTTAATAATGCAAAATATGTGAGAGGAAGACTATATGAGAGAATGACTGTATTAGAAGCAATTAAGGGTTCTGATGTTAACATTTGAGTGTTGACACTTAATTTGAATAACCACAAACATAGGAATGGTCCAGGGGAGGGGGGGGGGCTATAAAACTGGAGGAAAACATTCATAAAATCCAGCCATGATTCCCCACTAACTCCCTGTCAGAGACAGCAAAAGTTTTCAACACCAAAGGAGCTTTAAATCCATTGCTCTTTCCTGGGTGGTCTAGGATTTATGTAGAATGTGTAAGACCAGCCAGACATCAGGGTTCTCAGCAGTGGATTCAGTACCTACAGTCAGACACTGAGATGTGTTTTGTGCAGGCATGGTAGGAAAACTGATTTCATTTTAAGCTCTTTTTCAAATTGCTTTTCATGTCTGTTTCCAGTCACTGCTGAACTCTCAGCTTCCTTCTTTCAGGCTTTTCATTTCATCCTTCTAATACTTACCACACCCTTGAGAAAGGCTGGTAAAGGCTGCTTAAACATTGTTTATTGACATAAAGCACCTTGCACCCACAGACATTCCTGATGGACACTGGCAGGAGATGATAGTGTTGAAATAACTGAAAAGGCTGGTTTTTACAAAGACAGAAAGATTTTATAAGCATTACAGTCTTTCAGAGCCACATTGATGATTCCACATAATAAACTGAAGGATTCAAAGGCTTTCAACAGGCACGATCTCTACAACCTGCAAGTACAGAGACTTGGCCATGACCTGCAAATTGACAAAAATATAGGAAGCAGGAAGCACAATCATAATTCAGTCAGTCTCTGCTTTCAAAACAAGGTTGAAGAATAAGGAGGAGAAATCTACTACATCCCTACTATATGATAGAGTATGCCTCAGAGAAGGACAGACACTTCCACAAATATATTAGACACAATCTCTTTGGCACAGGGATTTCCTTTTCAAGGGAGTGCAGCTTTTCACTTTCTCCTGTGAAATATTATTTGAAGAAGTGTCCAGGATAGATCATCAAATTTTTCACAAAACAGAAACCACAGTGTGGAAGCATGTAGCCTCCTCTACTGTCAAGTACTTGTTGATAACCGGGAGAACACCAAGAACTGTGTGGTAATATGAGCTGTAACTGAGTATATGAAACTGTATCCCTTAGAAATCGGTATCTGGTATTTTTATTGAAATCAGACATCATCTGTAAATGCACTGTTATTTATACTAGTGGCAAAATCATGTCAGTACTGTACAGCTGAAAAGACTTAGTGCTTGGAGTAAGACCTGTTTCATTCTCCTCACTTATGAGTCACACATCCCGGTGAGCAGACAGGTTCTGAGGTCATAGCTCAGCGTGTATGTGTAGCTTTTGTCAAAGCTAGGACAAACTTTACTGGTGACATTTCCATGGGAATACTCAATGCCCTAAAGTACAAGCTCAAAATAAAAAATGAGTTCTGCATGGTGGAACAAATGTATACACATGCTTACATTTAGGTTTAGGGCTTGGCTGAATATAGACCTAGAGAGTTTTGCTTATTAAATATGGGTTTTATTCCAGCAGATCACTGCTAAGAACTTTAGCTGGATAAATAGATAGATACAGACAGACAGACAGACAGATAGATAGGCAGATAGATGATATATAAATATATGTTTTCTCCATCTTAAGTGTGACAGAGTCCTAGGAGTGACACAAAGATTCAATATTATTCTGTCCAGCTTCATTCTAAATTCATTTCTTCTGACTACCATAAAAATATTAACTGAAGTATAAAATGTTTGAAGAGCAGAACACATGTTTAGATTCTAGACTGAGGTATCAGGAAATTACAATCTTTTCATTCAAAACAATGAAATATTGAGCTCTTGAGGATAGGGTCAAGATTTAGTCACTCAGAGAATGCATTCATGAAGGAAAACCTAACATAAATTGTTGACCACCCACACATAGCAATGATCTACATAAACAACTTGGAAATTATTGCAGGAGGCACCATTAAAAGGAAAATCTGTAAACACTGTCTGAAACCCTATAAGAATCTGCATATTTACTGTTTCCTAATAATCTTTGAATAACATGTTTATATGAGAATGATATACATGTATCTCATTGCTCTACAATAATCTCATTGCTAGTTCTGCACTTCCCATGTTAGGTACATAGGAAAATGGAAGATCACTACGGAAAATACATCTGGATACCTTAATTCCATTGTACTTGCTGGAAAACACCTGTAGGCTGGTTTATGTGCTGACACAAACTGGTATAGTTCCACTAATTCCAACTGGGTTTTGCCAGCCACTTTTTCAAGTGATTATTAATACTGCATTGAAATATAGTCATATTTTTAAACTGAGCTGTAAAATCAGGCATGAAAATAATTTACTTCAAACTTCACTTGTTGGACTTGGATATTGATAAGCTTTCTCAACAGAAGTTTCCCTTTCACCTTAGTCATTGTGAAACCTTCATAAACTGAAGTGTTTCTGACACCCTGTGCATCGCAGGTTAGTTCCTGTTCCTCTCCAGCCGAAGTAACAGTTATTGTCTGGACTGTAGTTTGGCTGCATTTTCCTCACAAGATATAAATCCTTGGATAAAGTAGGAAAAGCTCAAAACTCCACTCAATAGTGAAGGAGGAACTAATAACTCAAGGAACATGACATTTTTATTAAGCACTGTGGTCTAGGTTTCTTCGGGAACTAGCTTTAATAATTTGGCTGTACATTGCTCTGAAGGGATTAATATTATTTACTTATAAGCATGGCTCGAAGCAGGACTGCTAACACATCCTGTACTCTTTCATCAGCTCTGCGGCTGATTTTGGCTACACATAATTCAGAAGAAACATCACAGAGTGATTTCCCAACTATCTATGTGCCTCCAAGCACAAGCAAGGGAAAACTACTGAGCATAAAAAATGGCCTTTAATATCACAGCACACCTTTTGAGATGCTTCCTTAAACTAATTCAGAAAAGCTGATGAGCAATTCTCTCTGTTTGTTCAAAAAAATATAGCAAATTCTGTGCTAAGCAGATTAAACTGGGACCATCTTCAGAATGAATCACTGCTGTCCATGTAGATTTTACTCTTTATTCTCCACGTTTTCTTAAACATTTGATAATAATCCCGACTGCTCACTGTTGATAGTTGGGGAATGGCAGATGTTTAAGAAAATGACATAGTTGTAACACTGCAAAACAGCACGTTCAGATAGAAATAATCTATTCAAACGTAAGCGCTCTTAATGTGTCAGTGATAAGACTAATCTTATTTAAGTTTTAATAATTTCAAAATGTCTTCTAGAAATCACTAATTTTAAAGACATATCAGCATCAAACTCCTACAGAATCTTTTCCATATTGTTATTGAATAGCCACATTAATGATGACTGTGTGGAAGCATTATTTCTCCCTACGTTTAAGCTAAACGTGTGTCTGATGACCAGGATTTATGCCTGCTGGAACTCAACAGCAACTTTAAGAGCACACACTTGTAGCCTCATTAGGACTTAGATAAGTGAGTCACCTGGGGAATTGTCACAGTGGGAATTCAAGAAGAAACTTCATGCTAAAGTGACATAATAAAAATCTAAACATCTTTCCTGTATGGTTGAGTGTTTGGCATGCTGTTTAACTCCACGAGCACAAAACCTGACTGTGCATACAGTGTAACACCACCAAAAAACCCTGAGAAACCCAACCCAAACCCATTTGCACTGGTGCAGGAATGCCAGTATTCCCTTTTACAACAAATCATGTATCTTCCTACAAGATTATCACTTGAACAACGTAAGTGTGTGTCAGAAAGGACGTGCCGACAGGCTGTAATGTTGGGCAGGGAAGAATTGAATGAAATTCAACAAGGGCAGTGCAGAGTCTGGAATCTGGGCAAGAACAACCCCAGAAACCTGCTGGAGAACAACATAGGAGAAAGGGACCTGGGGGACCCGGTGGCCAGCAGGATGGCCAGAAGCCAGCAATGGGCCCTTGTAGCCAAGGACAATAGCATCCTGGGGTGGATTAGAAGAGGGGTGGTTAGTAGATTGAAAGACGGTCTCCTTCCCCTCTACTCTGCCCTGGTGAGATCACATCTGGAATATTGTGTCCAGTTCTGGGCCCCTCAGTTCAAGGACACACTGCTTGAGAGAGTCCAGCACAGAGCCACAAAGATGACAGAGTGGAGCACCTCCCTGATGAGCAAAGGCTGAAGAAGTTGGGTCTCTTTAACTTGGAAAAAAGGAGACTGAGGGGTGACCTCATAAATGTTGATCAATATGGAAAGGGCTGGTGTCAGGAGGAAGGAGCTAGGCTCTGCTCAGTGGCATCAATGGCTTGATGATCTTTCAAGGTCCCTTCCAATCCCTAAAATTCTGTGATTCTGTAAAGCTTGCAGTATAGGTAAGAGCACATGCAGGAGACAATAGACAGATACCAACATGTTCCCTCATACAAAAGGGAGGAGGAGAATGTTGTTTTTTTTGAGTAACTCTCTCAAGCATTAGGAGAAGAAATTGGTCTCAGCCAAGAATGAGGAAATCGGCTGTGGCTGATTAGCAAACAATTGCCCCATTTACATGAACTCAGTGTAGTACAGAGAGTCACACTGGTGATTAACTAGTTTTAGATCATAACAAGTGTTTCCTTGACACCTGATAAGCTAAATAAATATAGCTAGCATAGAGATTATAATTTAGTGGGAATTTCCATATGAACACAGCCACAAATGAAAGAGATACTGTCAGATCAAAACCATGGACTGGTGATAACTGCTGCATCTCTGGATTTCCCCTACAGACATCCAGCCCAGCCTCCAGCAGGGCTGCAGCCTGACACTGTAGTAGGTAAAGGGCACAGCTGCTGCTTGAGCAGATCAGTAACTGAGTTTGGAATGTTAGTGACATTGCAGACAAATAAATCAATATAGTTATTGTAACACCAGAACACTGTGTGAACGCACAACGTGGAAAATAAGGGAAAAAAAAGAAAAACTATGGCTTCCAGATTTAGAACAGACATTCATGTACCAGTTCATTTTCATCAGCTATATATTTTGAGATGGATTTGACGGTGAATGGTGAATATGCCTCATTTGGCTCGAGCCTATATGAGAGCTTAATAACACCAAAAAGGAGAGATCCTGTTGTTCTTCCCTCCCTTTCTTCCCCAGGCACAGGTCCTTCACCACTAACACTTTGCACTAAGGCCCAGTTCAGATCCCCATGTGCACGTGTACACACACACAAACACAAACACAAAGAGCTGATTCAACTCACGATGCTGATGGAAGGCTACTTGAGTATTTTTCCTGGGTCAGCATGGAGCAATTTCTGTCTTTCAGTAATGATGTCCTACTAGGTTAGTGATTTGGATTTAATTTCATCCCAAAGGTGTAACTCATAGGATACTGACTTCACCGAAACGATCTGGGATTAAAATAAACCCTCAATGCAGTGGATTTTCAAGGCATGAAAATATTATATTGGCAGAGTTGAGAGGGTAGGCAATCTGAACACATGCCTGGCAACAAGCCATTAATTTCTTAAATTTGCTTTCTTGGCAAAACCAGTGTCTGGCAATCCTGCACCTTTAGCATCCCTGCCTTTTCAGATAGTAGAGAGTTGTTACTCACCTCAGTGCCCATTCGCTGTCTGGTTTTGCAAAATCAACTTTACTAGTGACCCTTCTTTTTCCAACTTTGCTTTCACTGTGAGTTGCCACTGAATGGCTGGGCCAGTATAACATCATTCTGCTACTTGAAGTGGCCGTCTTGCTTCCATTTTTCACTTAGTCCTCGGACCAGTTACAGCACTTGATGAGCACTGTGAGAGGGTCTTCAGCTCCCACCAAGTGACAAAGAACTGTTCACTTTTTGTTCTAAATTAGCATTCTCCGGTGTAGTTAGTGGAACTGCCTCACCACGGGATTGACAAGCACAACAGACAGCATCAGGAAAACAACAGGAATGTGTTGCCAGGAGAAGGGAGGAACTGAATTGACCTTTCAGCAGTGGCAAACCACTAAACCAGTTCCAGCCCGGAACAAGAGTAACAAATCCTCACCCTGAAGATAATAACCAATGGCTCTGTTAGTTTTGGTTGTAATATTTGGCTAAACAGCTGAATTTAGCAGTTCTTCAGAGAAAGTATTGTCACATTCCACGTTTTCTGAGTATAACCAAGGAAGATGTGCAGATCTCAGCAGGAGAAGCCCACTTTCTTTTTAATGAAAGCAATACTACAGGAGAAGTGCATTCATAACACACACACACAAGAACATGTTCTTAGACTGGAATCAGTGCAGAGGACTTTATCAGATGAAGATTTCCCTCCCTGTCCCCCTGTCTCTCACTAACTGCTTAACATCCCTCACACTGAATGTATCAGGACTCGGATCTCTTCAGATCCTTTTTCAAGGGGCAATGGGTGTAAGCTGGAACAGAGGAGGTTCCCTATCAATCTCAGCAGGACCTTCTTCCCAGGGAGGGTACCAGAGCACTGGTACAGGCTGCCCAGGGGGGTTGTGGAGTCTCCTTCTCTGGAGATGTTCCAGACCCGCCTGCATGTGTTCCTGTGCGACTTGATCTAGGTGATCCTGCTGTGGCAGAGGGATTGGACTAGATGATCTTTCAAGATCCCTTCCCATCCCTAATGATTTATGAAACAAGCATGTTTTAGACTCACATTGTCTTCCATGGAGTCCTGCAGACTTCTAGAAAAGCCAAACACAGCCACAAAGGGATTTATTTTCTTTGAAGGAAATGGTTTCCTTCATTGTATTTAAAGAAAAGTCGATGTCAAGCGCTTGGGGAAGAGTGGTGGACAGCTCTGAGGGCTCCGGGCGCTCAGCAGTGCAGGGAGTACTGCCACCTTTTGGTCTTTTTCTGCAAAAAACCCTCATTTATTTATTTTTTTACATGCGTAACAGTGTTTCTTTTCCTGTAAAGTCCTTCTGTCTTGGAAATTCTCTCTCCCTTCTTTAAAGTTAGTGGTTTCAAAAGATATTCAGAAGGATATTTAATATCCTTTGTTATTCTTGATTATTAGGTCATTTTCTTGGTTCACAAGTCGTCTTTCTGTTACACTGCTCAGAAGGCTTTGTGTTTGGTTAATGTGAAGTAAAACCACATTATTACAGTTTCATTCAGATGCACAACAATGCTGCTGTATGTGACCACAATCTTTAGATAGCACTATCCTGGACAGGGTTATTAAGCATGCCCTTCCTTAAAAGATGTGTCACACATAATAATAACCCTGCTCTAAACACCAAGACTGGAAACCAATATCCTAAGGAATTGACAGCTTTCAGCATGACACAAAAAGCTGTTGACATCTATTGACTACAACAGATACCCAACACAAGGGATTGTTTTTCTGCTGTGAGCAAGACCCACCTCTTGCATTCATTGGAAGTCAACAGGCATCAAAAGATCCAGGTTGAAACTTTTCAGATTGTACTAGCTACATCCCTGCATGCATTACTGAATTTCATTTAACTTCCTACCCACACATGAGGTTTACATGCAGTGCTTTTTCTTGGGAGAGGAGAAAATTTCTGACCATTTCCAAAGGTCCTGCTCCTGAAGAAAATAGGAATTGAAGGAGAACAGACAAGACTATCGGGTAACAGAGGAGTAAAGTAGAATATTTATGTTTATCAGATTAAATCATCAAGTAGTCCAAATGACCATGCACTTGTCTTCATCTCAAGGATTAGAACATTTTTAGTAGGGCTTGTTGTGACTGGACACATGGTGCCTGTTTTAAACTACAAGAAGGTAAATTCAGACTATACATAAGGAAGACATTTTTATGGTGCGGGTGACAAAACACAGGCACAGGTTGCCCAGAGAGGTGGTAGATGTCCCATTCCTGGACAGTTCAGATTGATCCAAGATCATCTAGTTCCAACCCTCCTGCCATGAGCAGGGACACCCCCCACTAAACCAGGCTGCTTAAGGCTCCAACCAATGTGGCCTTGAACACTTCCAGGGAGGGGGCAGCCACAACCTGTCTGGGCAACTTGTCTCAGCACCCTCATGGTGAAGAATTTCCTCCCAAAATTTGCTATTTCTCCTGCACTTAGTTATGATCTTACATGCCAGCAGCCAGAAAGAGACTGATGATGCGAGGATTCCCCAGGAGACAGGCCAGTTTTTCTAGTTTATTGACAAATATTCTTGCAAAACTGTTCTTTTTTCTCAGCAGATAAAAGGTGTGGGGTTATTTTGACTACTGCATTAGACCCCTAGAGTTCCATTTTCAAAGCTGTGCTTTTGCAGGAAACACAAATCCCATCATTGTTCCAGGATTTGTGCACATAACTTTGCAAATGCTGCTTTGAAAATGGAGCCAACAAACATTATTTGTGTGTACTTTCTGGAATTAATGCGTGCTGCTATTATTGGCCACTATTACAGCAGCACTGGAACATACACACTTTCTGATGTACAGTCTATAGACACCCATCCAAACCTGTCTGCATGTCTTTAGGTAATTTTCAGCCTAGCTTTTCCTTTGCCACTGATTAATGTAACTTCTCTTGACTCTCCTGAGTCTTTTTCATGCCTTTTCTTTTTTATTTGTTTCTTAGAAACACATAACCTCCTAAAAATACCCTTACAATTAAACACGTAACTCTTGTTTTGCTTTGTTCCAGTACAAATTTCAAGCCTGAGTTGCAGTGATGGAATCAAACTGGCACTGGCATTGCCAATTCCCCAGTTCCTCAAACCTGATGAAACTTTTTCTGCTGTTCTGTATAAAACCAGGTTTTCTTACTACATCGTATCACAGTCTCACAGTGCTGATGAGGCTGGAAAAGACCTTAAAGATCATCCAGTCCAACCTAAAACCAACCAAGTAAACCTAAACATCTAACATCTAGATCATGCCACTCAGCACTTCATCCAGACTAACCTTGAACACCTCCAGAGATGGCAACTCAACCACCTCCGTGAGCAGCCTGTTCCAAAACTGGATGACTCTTTCAGTGAAAAACCTTTTCCTAATGTCACGTCTAAACTTCCCCAATGGAGCTTAAGACTGTGACCCCTTGTCCTGTCTCCAGTGTCCAGGGAGAAAAGACTGACCCCCACCTGACTACAACCACCTTTTAGGTAGTTATAGACAGTGATAAGGTCACCCCTGAGCCTCCTCTTTTCCAGGCTAAAAAGACCCAGCTCAGGTGGGAACTCCTTCTGTTACTGTGCAGCATCTATTGCAGTGTTAATTTCTGATTCTACACTTTTAAAATCCTTCCCCACTTGTATATCAGCTTGTAAAAGAGAATGGGCCCTCTAACCAGTCTTTTAAGCGCTAAAACCATTAATAGTGGTCTTGACAAGGAAATAGAGGAAAGGCAAGCCCTGTCTTGTTTCTGGTACCTTGACTATACCAAGGTGTTGCCTATCCCACACTACCAAATCTAAAGCAGTTCCCAGAGATGCCCAGTGGCACAGCTCAAAAAAGCTAGAAAGCCTAGAATTTGGGTACCACGTTAAGTGGGCATTTTCGGGATTACAATTTGGCCTTTACTGCCTAGTTTTGCACTTCACACACTACAGGCTGATAGACTTACCTGATTTGAATGTTATTCCTAACCCTGTCATTATCTGTTTTCTCTGTTTAAACAGTAAAGTAGGAAGCTAGCTGCTGCTGGGTTTCTGTGTTATCAGCAGGGTGAGATGTTCTCATTAAGAGAATAATTCAGTTGCCTGTGATTAATTCTCCCTCTGAATTGCCCTCTGGGTGGTAGAAACCTCTTTCTTCCATCAGTTATGGAAGATCCTAGCAAGGCTGATCACTCAGCACAGGTGACCTGGACTGCCATGAATTAGGCTGTGAGAAAAGCACCCAAAGTTACTGAATAACACTTCTCCTGGGCGGGTAACCCAGCAACAGCCAGGTTGTATGAAAGCAAGTAAATTATGGCAGTTGTCATGCTTAGATCTTTGACAGAGCTGACATGCCGTCGATATAAAACACCACTTATCCCACAAGCCACATTTCAACTATTTCAAGACTAAATCTATTGCTGACCTTGGCTTTCATCTTCCTTCTTTGTCAAAATTTTCTCGGATTTAAATATAATCCAACTAGAAAGAACAAAGATCATTTTTCCAGTAAGTAATGATAATTTCTCTTGTAGTTGGTGTGGTATGAATGCAGACAGCATCTGAAAGTCTTACAGGCATGGGTGTAATGAAGTTCTTTTGTGGTGTGATTAAACATCAAATAGTTTTAAAGAACACATTTATTAAAATTTGAATTTCAAATCCTTATTTCACTGCTGAAAATCTTGTATTATGTTCAGAAAGCTGACCTATAAATCCTCCCAATCCTTATACTCCACTGGCCAAAGTGTTACCATTCATTAGATAAGGATAGTGACTACCTCATTTAAAAGGAATCCTTCTAGACAACAGGCAGTGGAGGGAATATTTCCTAGTGTGACATAAGCCAGAAGTACAGTTACCTAAAAGCAACAGCATTGAGGGGTAGTAGATGTCTGCCTGCACAATGATGGCTGTGAAGGAGGCTATTCAGAGCTTCTACACAAGCAATATTTCTTACGTAGTCCTGGCTACAATCCAAGACTACATACTCACACACATATACGTATATATAAAAATATACAGTACACCTGGGTATGTCATTTAAAATGTAAATTCCAAATCCTTTCCTATATTAATCCAACAGTCGTGGGCTACTTACTATGAAAGTCCACTGTTCAATGTTACAAGGAACATTATAATTTTACTGTATTGTTTAAATACATTCAGTCTTGTGATGTATAGAAATCCGACGGTGTAAATCTGGATCTTAGGTCTCATTTGGCAATAGGCAGACATTTCTAAGGGCTTTAATCCTCACACGACAAAGTAATAATTCAGTTCCAATTCTTGCAAGTTATACACATGCCTAAATTCTTGCACACAGTATAAAAACATCAATGTGAATTTTCACATGACTAGATTTTAGGCATTGCTATGAAGCTGGAAGAACTATGGCCTTTGTATGTACTTACACAGACACACAGATCATTAAGAGTTGGAAGGGACCTCCAGGGGTCACTGAGTCCAACCCCCCTGCTCAAGTAGGATCATAAAACCTAAGACGTGTTACACAGAAACACTTCCAGCCAGGTCTTGAAAGTCTCCAGAAGAGGAGACTCCACAACCTCACTGGGCAGCCTGTTCAGATGCTTAGTAACCCTTACAGTAAAGACATTTTTTCTCATATTAAGATGGAACTTCCTGTGCTCCAACTTACACCTATTGTCCCTTGTCCTATCACAGGTGAAAAGAGATTGTCTCTTTCTTCTGACACTCAGCCCTCATGGATTTATAGACAGTGTTTAAGTTCCCTTCATAACTTTCTCCTCTCTAAGCTGAAAAGTTCCAGATCTCTCAATCTCTTCTCATAAGGCAAAAGCTCCAGATCCCTAATCATCCTCATGGCCCTTCGATGAACTCTCTCAATCAAGTCACTATCCCTCTTGAACTGTGGAGCCCAGAACTGGACACAATACTCCAGATGAAGCCTCACTAAGGCAGAGTAGAGAGGGAGAATAACATTCCTTCATCTGCTGGACACACTTTTCTTGATCCATCCCAGGATTCCATTTGCCTTCTTGGTCACAAGAGCACTTTGCTGTTTCATGAAGAACTTAGTGTCCACAAGAACTCCAAGATCCCTCTCAAAGCTACTTGAATAGAAGTAGCTTTACAACAAAGTGGAGAAGGGTCTGGAACAACTAGACATGTTCTCCATGGAACCTGGAATAAAACCAAGGACCTTTAAATTGAACAGGTGCTTGAAAGTGACAGTGAAGTATAAATAATAGCACTCAGAATTGCTCCCGTCTGTTATTTATTTAAAGTTTCACTTTCTCTATGTTTGCAGTTGATTTTCCCCTTAAAAAAAAAAAAAAAAAAAAGGAAGAACTACACCAGTAAACTTTGTTTAGGTAAGTAAAACCTTTTGGAGATGAAGTAGGTGCTTTGAAGTTTCAGTTTCTCTTTTAGCTACATTCTATAATATGTTTGCAACAACTTATGGATATGCACAGGCACATTATGGCTGTCTACCTGTATAAACACCATGATCAACAAGTGGATGGGTTGGAACGGAGTGCCAGCTTGTTCTGCAGCCAAGTCATGGATCTGTACAGCCTGTCCTAACAAAGGGCTCTTTCAAGTGTGCAAGAACAGTCAGGTAAGGTTTGTAGAAGGGAATGGTCTCAGATATATTAGAACAGATTTGCTCTCAATAAGGAGGAGCCACTCTCTAGGCAGTTCCCATGAAGTACAGTGGAGCTCCATAAAGCAGAGCTTGTGCAGGGTATGCAAAATCCTACCTGCATGCTACAACTTCTTTTACAACAGCACATTGGAGGGAGTACAGAAGCCCAAAAGACAATATATTGCTGTTTAGTGTAAAGTGAAGTCTTTGGGCTTTCTTCAGTAAAAGCCTAAAAGGTTTTTTTTCCCTTTATCCAGATATAAACAAACAAATAATACAGAGCTGAAAATCAAAACCACAGGACTTGAATGTGGCAAGATGAGAGCTACTTCCATCATACCTTCATGACCTATCATGACTTAAGTGGAGTGGCATGTTCTTTCAGGGCACGGCTAAGGCAGGAATAAAAAGCTTAGTTCAAGTTCAGTCTGGAAATAACAGGAAAATGCTTTCAGTCACATTTGGGTCTTGGTCAGGTCTGCTGGCATTCAGGATACCTCCACAATTTAGAAGATATGGGGTACATCCCATCAATAGTTTGGATGCATTTCAGCCCAACAGCAGTAATAAGGTAAAGAGAAGCTAAGAATTTATTACGGAGAAAAGACTGCTGCTGTGGGACCTCTCTGGCACAGAGCCATGGAGAGCAGAAAGGAGCCCCCCATAAATGCTGGTCTCAACAATCTCCTTTGTTCTCTCGGGTTTCACAGCTGCAAAGGTTGCTTCCTCTTTCAAAAAGCAAGAGCTCTCCTCTCTGCAAAGCTGCATAGCAACTCCGTGAGAGGAAGGATTTTTCTCTTTCTGTCTAATTTGAGGAGAAGTGGGAGTTGCTGACTTTGTATGCTCATTCACTGCTTTTATTGACCTGCCTCAGACCAATTAACTTGGCCTGAATAGCCCAGTGGGTCTCAGGTGGCTGGGGCTTGATAAGGCATTTCTTCTCTGTGCGCTAGGCTTGATAAAAATTACTTGAAGGCTACACCGCCTAAATTATTCAATTTTTTTTCTATTGAATGAGAAAACAATTTTTGTCTTTAATATATAAGAACTTGAAAATTGGCCAAGAACATATGAATTAAATATTTCAAATCCCTGTTTAATTGAATCACTCTGTACCTCAGAGACTCTTGCTAGTTCCTAAGAGGATCCTTCACCTAACAGTTCTCTTTAGTGAAGGGAGCCTAGGCTGAACACGCTTCCCAGATGATTTAGAAACTTGATCCCCTTGTACACTGGAATACCCCCAACGGGAATCACCCGCAGTTCCCAGCTGATGAGGGTCCGCCAGACAAGGTGGATATTTGGAGCATGGGAAAACCACAATTTGAGCAAATCCTTGGCGCTCGGCCCCTCTGAGCTGCACTCCGCTAGGGCACTGCCACCTCGTGGGCACCGGCGCTTGGCGGCAGAGAGCAGAGCCGTGCAGCAAAGAGGATGGGGAAAGAACAGGTTGTGTGAGGGAAGAGGCTAAACCCCGATTCATCGGCCTCATTCCTGATGCATTAAAGCATTCAAAGCCAGGTAATCCAGACCTGTATCCAGACAGGTAACCCTGGAACAGGCTGCCCAGGGAGGTGCGGGAGTCACCATTCCTGAGGTGTTTAAAAAATTAGTAGATAGAGCACTTGAGGCCATGGTCTAGGGGTTACAGAAATGTTAGGATGAGGGCTGGACTTGATGACCCTGGAGGGCCTTTCCGGCCATAATGATTCTATGACTGCTTAATTAACAGTGCACAGGTTTATCCTTCATGTTTTTTTCAGGCAACTTCTATGTGGAATCTGGGTGTGGGCACATGATTCCCTTGGCCCGCCCCCCACACAAACCTTCGGCTCAAAACTTGACAGTTAATAAGTTACATAGATAAACAAAGGCAGTTAGAAAAGGTACAAAAATAAAAGAGCTCTAACAGGTTAATATAGTTCTTTCCTTAATTGCTGTTGTGTATTAATAGTGTGCATTGTTTTTCACATTGAATGCACTTCAAAAGAATGAATTTACTCAAACTGTAAATCTGTGTGCTAGGTACCAGAAACACCTAGAGAATAAAATGATTTGGTTTACCTCATAGATTTGGTGGTCTAAGTCAACATGTCATTGGCTTTTTGTTTCCTAATGAAGCAATTTTGTGTTATTTCCAAAAGATCCTATTCCACTGCAAAAGGGAAGTGAACCAATTCTGATTTATAGTGATTTCAAATCACAGGCATTCATTGGAAGCTAATCTGTGATGCTTCTGAACTGTCACTTTGGCTGGGCACAGGCACTATTTTGTCAGCCCAGTAAGCTGCAGTCACTATACTTTCCAAAATAAGTGCATCACTAAAATCAGCAGCTACTAACACAGCACCCAATATGAATCTAACCTTTTGCAATAAAGTAATTAAAAAATACATTATCTTGACTCAGAACAATTTTGTTTTCCTGGATAGATCATAACCGCCTTCACTGCTTTGGTTATGTTTTTTTCTGACATGACTGGAAACTCTTTTGCTAAAGGAAATGTATCTGCCTTTATTAGATTAGGATTTGGCAGCAAACTCTGAAATATTATAGTCTGTCATATCAGATGACACCAGGGTTTAAAACTTTTCACATTCCTTTAGCTACACATTCTAGCAGAGCTCTGCACAAATTCTCACATTTGAATTTTTAAAAACTCACTTTTGCTTTCTGCCTGCTGCAGAATGAGCACAAAGAACTCTGGCATTTGATTTCGTTGGAAAAACTACGTTGTTTTTAGAGTAGAAGAAATTAACTTGGCTTACTTCTGTCATGGATGTATATGTTGTAAGAAAATTCACTTTTTTGAGAGAAGGTGACTACACTCCCCATCAAATGCAGGAAATACAGGTGTCCAAGTCAGTGAATTTAATGGACTGACACCTAGGCTACCAGTAAAAGATGCCCTTTAAAAAAGGAAGAGTATTTAATATCTGCCACCCACAAGCAGTGAGAAGTCTGCCCTTACTATGGATTCTCAGCTACTGGCTTCCTTCTAGAGCTGCTGTCTCCATCCCAAGACAGAGGGATCACAGTGGTTCCCAATTTGCTTGGTAATGTCATGGTTATAGCATTTCCTCTTGTAGAGGAAGGTGCATGTTTGAATTTCTCCTTTGGATAAAATGATGCATTGATTTTTGCTCATGCAGGACTGATGTGAGCTACCTGCTTGTTGGGATACACAATCAATACTGTTTCCTCCTACCCTTCTGGCTCCAAATTTGATAACAAGAGATTCAAACCCTCTGCTTTAGGAAAGAGCTCTGACTGATGGGGCTGGGGGCACATAGAAAAACTTCAGATGCCTTGCTTCCACCTGTCTTTTGCTTAGATGGATCTAGCCTAGATGTTTCTTAAATATTAGAGTCCAAACCGAAAGAAAAGAAAGGAAAAAAACCCAAATATCCCCCCACAGCTTTTTGAATAGTATTTCCAATATACCATCATCTACCAATATAGTTTCATTTCAAGATAGTTTTGCAGACATTCCATATAAATACACTAGGTTCTTTCACTACTGACAGGAATACAGACATGAGAAGGATTTTTTTACTTTTTTAAAGTGGAAAGACTTGTTTGTTAGATGCAGTAAGATTTTAAAATGCTACTCCCATCTCAGAATATATAGCTGACACTGACAGAATGTTTTATGATGTGATCTCTCTCTCTCCTACTTCCAGCTAAGATTAATAAAATCTTCACCTGCCCTTTGGCCTCCAGGTCTTATTCCAGCAGGAAATCACACCTTGAAGTAAGTGATCCTGCCAGATATTTCATAGATTCTCATTAGCAGTGCAAGTCACAGGCACGTTCCGTAACAGATCTTCCCAAATGTGTTGAATTGAAGCAGCAGAGAAAAAAAACGTGTGCTCATCTACACAAGTATTACCTGCTGTTGTAAATAGTACCCTTTATTTTTAGACAATACACATGCAAACATTCAGTTTACCCTAAAGCTTTTAAGAGTTTCTTTATGTATGCTTATTCCTGTATTCCTGCAGCCAAACAATTCCACTAAGAGTTATAGAGTATCATCCTAATACATTTGATGAAATACTTCACACAGATATATTTCTGTTATTACATAGAAATGCACCAAATTCCAGAAATACTAATATTACAAATATAATATTTTTGTAAAAGCAGCCTAGTGGGGGAAAAGAAAACACAAGTAGATTAAAACAAAAAAAATTACCAGAGAGAAGCCAAAATGCCCGAGGGACTCAGGCATTAACCAGTTCTAGTCAGTCTTGGCCCTGCAATGGGACTGTATTCAATGCCATGTGTGACTGTCAATTTAAATCCTGGTCTGACAGTGCAGCCTCATGTTCAACCAAGTTTTGGCATTCCCCTGGAAAGTGATATCAAATCTGTATTTTGTAGACTTATTTTCCTTTTTTTCAAGCACCAACATTTCCAGGATATAACTGATTTATTGTTCTGTACTGTGAGTCATTATTCTAGATTTCCAAGGGGAAATGACCAGTACTTTTGCCTTCAAGACTGCTCTAAGAAAACACCTGCGTTCAGAATAAGAAATTTTATAGAGCTAAGAGATGTTGTCCAGGGTACAAGTGGAAATATTAAGAGTTATATCCCATCTGAGGCTGAAATTAATATATTTCAAATTTCTTTTTCACTCTTGCACACATGGAATATGTTTAATATAATTCTCAATGCCTGTAGACTTCTTTAAAGCCTGAGAATAAATTTACTGTCAGAAGAAGGAACTGCATATTCACACAGGAGCAATTACTTCTAGTCTTATTCCACATTTTAGCCTAAAACCTAGTGAGCATTTTCATTGCCACTATAGAGAATCTGACATGAAGAAAATGCCTCTAATTGTAATCCCACAAGCTCTAACTTACTTTTACCTAACTCTAGCTGTTATTATGATTACACTATAAAAAGAACTGCTGCAAGACCAATTGTGAATGGCATCAGAAAAATAAACTTTCTTTTCATTCACTATAGCAACACAGAAGGGGTTTGATTCACTCGCCAAGTTCAGCAAAAGATGTGGATACCTGATATTCTACCAGCCAGCACTGTCTGGCATGTTTTCTCAAGCCAAATTTAGTACTGAGTAGTGGTGTCCAACATAATGGCTCAGTTCTGCTCCCCTGACAGGACTTCTGTCAGGCAAACACATCTGAGGACCAAGAAGCTGGGTAGAAGCATTTAGATCCAACACAAGAGAGTCACTCTGCACTTCCACATGCACATAGAAATCACAGCTTAACCATACAGCAACTAACTTTTACCAAGGCAACATCTTGTAGTAATAGTCTTACATTTTCTGTAGTTCTATAGGGCTTTAGAAAGTATATAGAAGGGCGTTGGTGCAAAATAACAATGTCCTCCTAATGATAACTGTCCTGATCCAACTTCTCAGATTTGACACTACAACACATTCTTGGATTGTGATAAATGCTGTGTTTATTGAAATAAGTATGTGCTGGTAAGACAAGCTGTGCATTTTAGCAATGTTACGAAGGTACGTCTGCCTAGAGGTCTTCAGTCTTTTCTAGATTCCACCCACACCTCAATGTCAGATGTTTGATCCAAGCAGATAACCACCACCTTCTTGGTCTAGACCTTTAAACTCTGAAACAAATTATGCTGTTTTCACGCTTAAAGCTCCTTTAGTAAATATGCAACATCCTTCAGCATGATCACAAATGATTTCTTATGATTACTCTGATGCACCATGTGGAAAACAGATATTTCTATAGAAACAATGGTATTAGCTGCTGTGACTGAGTTTCAGCCTAATAGCTTCGGCCAATCCAGAGGATGTGCTGTTATTTTGTCTTTTTCATTCAGACCAGAACTCATCCTCCTCTGGCCCCGAAGCAAATACAGTTGGGCACTATCACTCTGATTCTGCCTACTGATTTTGGAGTAATGTGCACTGCAATTTTCAAAATACACCATTTTTTGTTGCTGAAGCCTGTGGATTGAGTGAGACTATTCTTCTTTTGTTACTCCTGATTGTCACTCTACTGAAATCTTAGATTTCTTTAAAATTATCTTCAGTTGCATTGCCATGAAAATAGATCATCCTGTTATTCTTCTGTGCTTAGTATGTTTTTATTATCTTCCTAATTTGTCTCCTTAAATCTGTACTAACATGTTTTCTGGTTTTATACTTCAATTTATAGACCAACAGTATTTTAAAGCCCAAGACTGTTCTTTGTCATATCCAATTACAACAGTATTACAGCCAGGAAATGAAGTAAATTCTATTGAATAAGCTCAGAATTCCTGTTTGAGCTACATTCATGAACACAATTGTATTCATCTGTCTGTGGCAATGATGCAGTAAGACATCTTGTAAATGTTTACAGTTATCATTTGAGTGTCTAAGTTTGATTTCTCTATTAAATACCATTTGCTTTCTCTTGCTATCTATAAAGGAGCCCTGCTTCATAGAAAATAGAAAAACAGCAAAACCAAGCAGGACATCTCAGGGTTCTGCTGACATCAGAAACCACTCAAGCTTTGCTCGAGAGATTCTTCATGTATTTATAACTCTGTAGTTTACAATTTCCTTCCATTTACTCTATACATGGGCAACCTACTGAATGTCTCTGCATGACAGCCAAATGGATCCAACAGCAGCAAGCTGTCTGATGTTAGGACCAACACTGCAGTCAGGTTTGAAAATGTCCTGGACAGAAACATCTATCATATAGCTGCTTGCTAAATATCATTCATTACAAAAATTCTACTGGAAATGAGATTGACAAGATAAAAGTAACTGAGGAGTCACTTCAGAGATTAGAAGAGCATTTGAGTTTTGCGCAAATAATTTTAATATATTTCTTTGTTAAAGATTCCTGCTGAGCCTTAAGGCCGAGCTTCCGGGGCCATATACTGAATCTTTTCTTCAGAAACAGGTGAAAACATAATGTAATGAGAGGGGCAGCACAGCTGCTACCTGTTCAAGTGACCTTAACCAAATCTTGTGTCAGTGGTTACAGTAGCCTTGCTCTTTTCCCAGTGACTCCATGCATGCCCTCTCCACTCTTTTTTTCATCATTCCAAGTAGTTCCCGTCTTTTCTGAGATCCATTACCAGCAAGTAAAAGTTTAACCAATGAGACTTTCAAGGGTCAATGCATTGGTCCTAACAACTTTTTGGTAGCTCATAGAATATAAGGCAAGACACAGCACTCCAGGACTACAGTGAAACCCATATATTGGGTTATTTGGCTAAGGGGAGTTGTCTGATCAGCCAGAGATATTTCTGCCTCCATTAGGATTACATATCAAAGATAAAAATCTCTCCTCACATAAAAGTAGAAATATTTTCAAACCTGTTTTGGTTTGAAAATTACCAAATTTTCAAATATTAGTTGTGGTGCTTTTATAACCAAAAAGCATTTTATTTTGAAGCTGGAGGCAGCTTTCCTAGCAGACCTCCTGTGTCAGTGTCTGGACTCTACAGGTGATTGCTGGACAGAGTCCATAAAGGGACTTCCTCCTTATCCCTTCCTTCCTTCTCTTCTTGTTGCCATCTTCATCGTCTTCTGTTCCTGCTGCGACACGTTTTCAGAGACAGAGAGTTCCTCTTCTAGAGGGCTCACCCCACTCAGGGGTGAGAGGGGGTTGAGCAATGGCTCTCACCCCCTGCCACCAAAGGGTGGAAGGCAAAAGAAAAGTCTCAGCCTGGCTGACACTCATCTGTTGGGGTAGCCACAGCACTCTTTTGCACAGGAGCTCAATCGCAGAGAGGCCCAAGAGACAACCCAGTCTCCATACCTGCAAACCCCCTTCCATGGAGGTGAACCTGCAGACCTCCTCTTTTTCACTGAGAGCTCAGATACAGAAAACCCGCACCAGCT